>BMAW01124655.1:223315-420292 GCA_019974015.1 Nephila pilipes
AACATATTTTTGGAACTATATCCTTCTTCCAATTGCCCATTCAGTTGTAATTTGCATATTGTGATTTAATGATACATTTTTTACTTGCAATTTGTATATTGTGATGTAATTTTATATGAAAGTTTTATTATATCATATAATTCATTGCAAAAATTAGATTTCTCGTGTGAACAATGCTTTTGTACTATTTCGCATGTTTACATTCTAAGTGTACCCTACTAATTATTTCCGTATAGATTTATTGTATTTAACTCACACCTCTGTAAGTGCGTGTGTTTATTTTATAAAAGGGTGTTTGTACATGAATAAATATATTAATTTCTATTAAATAAGTTTTGTTATGGATGGATACTTCATATTTCTGACAGAAGCAAAATAATTTCCTGGTACAAGAAAAAAAATGCAAATTTGATTTTTGATGCATGTAAATAGTATATTTTCAAACCGATTAAAAACATTTTCAGTTGAAAATAAAAGAAAATTAAAAGAAAATTACAGGTTACACTTTTAAAACCGACATTATTTTTTTCTGAGAGAAAAAACTACGCAAAGCATTGACATGTACATTATTATGCTATCATTTTTAAGTTATTCGTGGAAGCGTTTTTCGAAAACTTATTGATAATATTGTAAAAGATGAAAACATTATTTCCTAAAATGTATGAGAGCAAAAACAGCTTGTAGAATATGTCTTTAAGTAAAAGTATTAAATAGGAACATATCACATGAATAATCAAATCAACAAATTTTAGAAGTAATGCAAAATTCACACACTTGGGATGAATTTAAATTTCATTCTACCTTTTGAAGTTAAAGTAACCGTACACCATATACGTCAACAAAGAATCACATCTATCCTCAGATAATGAAATGGTAATTTAAACCGAATTAAATAGAATTCGCTGAATATGTATTAAAAATAAACAGGGAAAAAATGCGAAAACTCTATTTTTAAACTAAAAATTGTTGACTGGAAGTTTAGCGTTATTAATCTAATATTAATAGAATGTTTACGAGAAAGAAAATCTGTACCTGAAAATTCTCTTAAAATTTTTCAATACCTTTCATGTATAGATTTTGACATTATAAAAAATAACCAAATTTTGATGTTCATTTTTTTTTTTTACATTTTTGTTTGTATCAAAGATTCTTAAAGAGTTCGGTATCACTCCCGGGCAAGGTCATCTTCAAAAATATACCTCGGAACAATTCATAGTGACGGCGAAATGCCCAAACACACATTTAGGAATCTTGAAAACGGGTACCAGTGATAACGAATGTTAAAAATTTATTAACAGCATGTAACTGGTGAACGTTTAATTTTTAAACACATCTACAAAGAATTTTAATTAAAACATTACACAGTGATTACACATATAAATTACACAAACAATGATTGTTGTGTACTGAGAGTACAATTTTTTTAACAGTACAAAAATGAGTCCAAAGTGTTCCCTTTTGCAAGGGATTGAGCCATATTTCATATCTAAAACAAATCTAATATATTGTGTAGTAATGCACATTTTGGGAATTTGAGGGGGCGATAAACTTCTATTTACAGAGAAGTGGGTATCAAACTTTCCCTTTAAGGATTGGCGATTAAATCTTTCTGAGTAAAATAGGCTGTCTTATAAATTATTTGGAACCCAAAAATGTGAATGAATGAAACATCATCAGAGAAGAGAACTTTCATTTCTTCGCCAATAATTTCATTCATATCTTAATTTGCAATCATTGTGAAGAATAAATAATCATACGAGGGTGGATCAAAAGGTACTTGTTTTGGGCGACAGATGACGGTTGCTAAGGCAAGTTGGTTTCACCATTTGGGGGCGCTGTCTGTTATTTGGGGTAAAAATAAATTTGATACTGATTCATGGGTTAGTTTTGATTTGGCAGCCATATCTTCTGCCAAATTATAATTTGAATGCTGCTGCAGCAATTGCCGTACGTCATTTTGCGTGGAGCATTACAATGGCATCCGGATTTCTCATTACATTCCGTTAACTAAACAATACTCCAAACGCTGGATCGTTTCCGCAGAACTGATCCAAAGAAAGTGATGACGGTCTCATCGGTCGGAAGATTTATGGGGACGATTTGTTTTAGATGCTAAAGGCGTCATACTCTCATGGGCTGTCTTGGAAAAAAGGAAAACAATCAGTGGACAGTTACCCCAGTTTCATTATCTATTCAAAATATTCCATTTCCTATTCCTAATGCGAATACATTCTAAGCCATTTCGGAAACATTGTTTACAAAAAATAATGTTAGCTTTTGACCATATCAATTTTTCGACCCTCTTTTTCAAACATTTTTTCTTCACTTTCAGAATTTTTCAATCAAATAACCTAAGAATATTTTGTTCAAAAATATTGCTGGGATCACATCTGTGCGTGGAGCTAAGGCTTCAGCATCGTAAGAATTATTAGGTGTAATATAGTTATGTATCTGTTCAAAACAATACGTTCATCATTTAAGTGAATAACAATGGAACTAGATGTTCGAGTTAAATAACTTCTCGGAATTTTAAGTATGTAAATTAATCACTTATTGAACAATTTAAGTTAAAAACTTCAATCGAAAAAGTCAGGTAGATCTATTTTCATTTAAAACATGCTGCAATAACAATGTTGTTAAATATTTGTTGCATTGCTAATTTTAATTTATAGAAAAAATGTCAATGAATTCGTAATTATTTCATTCTTAAATTGACATTCACCACTTTTGTAATTAACTGTTTTTAAATCTTTATTTCTGACATAAGTAACAAAAAATCCTCAATACTTTATTACATAAACTGATTCAAATTGATTATTTTTAAAAAATATTTACCTCAAATTACACCAAGAAAACTTATTTGTTATTATTCCAATGCATGGATATAAAAATAAAACAACAGCAAAAATTTGACTGAAAAAAATCCTTTGAAACAATATATAATAATGAATTTATTTTCGTATTTCGAAATATTTATACTTTTTTTGCGTTAAAAACAGTTACAAACAAGTATCAGAATAAAAACATTTTGACTCTTAAAGAGATAGATTAGAAATTCGTTATTAAATAGTGGTATTGATTGTATTACATCAAATGCAGATAAAAATGCTTGAAAGGAATATATTCGCCTTGTAATAGGACCTGCAATTCCTCTGATTGGAATTCTTTTTCTAAGTAAAGAATATTCAATTCTTAATTTGAAAATATGTTGATGTATAATGAAAGTCATCAAATTAAATGGTTTTGAGAAACTTTTTATTTATCATTCAGTTTTAGGTTTAAACTACTAAAAATAATGCTAGAAAGTTGGGATAAAAATAGTGAATGTTTATTCATAATCAGTTTTAACAACAACAAAAAATCAAAGTAATCAAAAAACAATTTTCCGTCTACATGGAAAATTTTGTTCATTCTTCGTTCAACTGATTACTTTCTCCTTAATTTTTTCAAAAATATATAATCTAATCAGTTTTTTTCGTTGCAGAGCATCATGTCGACAGTTCTTTTTATATGTATTAGACAAACTTGCACAATATTTTACGTAAATAATAATTTTAAGATATATTCTTTGCTTAAGGAAGAAATTACAAAAAAAATTTATGCAGGCTTACAGCAAACAGTTTAGATAAATATTGTTCATGTTTTATTTAATGAAATTTAATCCTAGACTATACAATTGCGAAACCATCTAACTCATTGTAGGAAGATATTCCAGCACTAGTTTCCCAGAAGTTATTTAAAACACTGCTAAGTAGTTCTTAAATATGATAAAAGTCATCAACGCACCTGAATATAGTTGACAATAGAGTTGCTATGAATAAGTATCTCGGGATACTGAATGAGATAGTCAGATTTGACAAGGCCTTTACCAATTTATTGTCTGATAAGATAAAAAATAGACAATAAAAAATTGCTTTTTTTAGGAAAAAAAAGGATCAAACATGACAAAAGGAAAAATACATTGGTTCTGAAAGACATAATGTGACTATATTGTTATTATTATTTTTAATTTCATGTGATTTCGAACATTTTTAAAACTATACAAGAAAGCAAAATATATGTTTATTTTCATGCATTGCTCTCGTTTCTGTATTGCCCTATTTATTCTAGTTTCTTGCATTGACAACTCATATAAATTCTAATGCATATGAAAAATTAGGCAGCAGTATTTCGTATTTAAAATTGATTGTATTTTCTAGAGAAAACTTTTTATCTCTAACGTTACATATGATGATCGACTAAATATATTTTTTCAAAAAAAAGTATGATCATGAAGATATTGCCATTCCACTTTGTAGAATCTAGATTACTTTATTAAAAGTTTAGAGTAATTTTGTGTATTGATATTAAGTTAAACTCTTAGTGATTTCACTTCACGCTACCATATAATGTTGACAGGATATTCGTAATCTTAAAGAAAATCCTATTTTCTAAACTCTGACTATTAAGTAATGTCACTGATGATATATTTTTTTTTTTGGTCATGCGCAATAAATGTTGAGATAATTTATGTAAGAGAAGTATACTGGATATTGTTTTTAAGCGAGAATCAATAAATCCATACGCTTCTTGTATTTTTGTGGGCCATTTAAACTGCCATGTAGCTTACATATTTTGTTCACTATAACTGAAGGTTCATTATATTCCGTTTTGTTAAAAACAATAATTGTGATAACTCACAATTTATTAATAAATTATTAATGACACACACACACACACACACACACATATATATATATATTCAACCTGACGTAGCTTCTTTGCTCCATTAAAAAAAATTTTTCGTGGTCAGCTATGATTATGCTGTGATTTTTCCAAACGTGGGGAATTGTAGATTTGTTTGATAATTGCTTACATATCACCGACTGATTGGTTTCATCTTCGCGTTTGATTATTTTTATTTTGTCCTTTTTTGACATACGTGTCTTTTTTTTTTTACCTCGTCGTCATTTTTAATAATATTTTTCAGAATATTGCAGAGAGAGCAAAATGTCTTTCCAGTCCGAAGATGTCATACGGATATAGAAACAGTCCCAGCTGATAGAAAGTAGGGAGGCATCATAGGTTACACTATTGTTCTGATTTTTCAAGGGATGTTTCAAAGAATGAGGTCTAAGAAGTTCTGTGAAATTTATTGATCTATCAGTGGATTCTTTGAAATAGAGCAAGGAGTGGAAAAAAAAGGAATCCTATTTATCGGGTTATGGACATGCGGTTGGTTCCTGAAACGACATGGAAGATGGAAAAAGTTGGACTTAAGATAGATATTTGGAATGCTGTGTTTTGGAAATCCTAATACATAAGTGTAAAATTAACTTTGAAAAGCTGTAAAAGCAAAATTTTAGGAATGGAAATTTGAGTTCACTATAAGCGACTTACATTTTCTCAGGGTTTCACTTTAAGCGTTTAAGATAAAATCAGTTATATAGTAATTCAATTTGGACTAGTGAAAAGGCTCACTATACTCATAATTTAAAGTTCCCTATATTCCGGGTTCACTATAGTGAGATTTGACTGTATCTGATTACTAGTCATTAATCAAAATACATTCGGGAATTACAACAAATTGACATTCATCTTTAAATCGTTATAGGCTCATTAACTGAACATAAAGGGCAAGGATTAAACCTAAGCTGATACTTTACACTCTTAA
This sequence comes from Nephila pilipes, assembly GCA_019974015.1. NCBI lineage: Eukaryota > Metazoa > Arthropoda > Arachnida > Araneae > Nephilidae > Nephila > Nephila pilipes. The sequence goes on from BMAW01124655.1 coordinate 228,969, forward strand.
TTTTGAAGCTTTGAAAGAACTTAACCGAAGCTTCAATTATTCGCGTCACGTTCTGTGACGGAAACCATCAGGCGTTTAGCTTACTAATTGAGCTACTGTGGCCCACGTTAGTCGTAGGAAGAATTCGAAATATTGCATCAAGTATAAGAATGCCTCAATATTTTTAGATCTTATACCATTTTATTGGCTGTTATGCTAAAATAAGCGTTTCTGCTCACCGTACTGACTTGCAAGACAACATTGCGCGTAATTTGGTTATGATTCAAAATAATTTGTTTTGGTGATTAAAAAGAGGAAACAAAAATCTTCTTATATTTTTCTTTTACTTATAAGGTATGCATATTATACGAAATTTAATTTTTTTTACCTAAGATATATATATATATATATAACCTCAAATCATATTAGAATTAGTATGTTCATAAATTTGTTGTCATTTTTACTCTCGTCAAATAGAAATTATTAGAACGATGGATTTAAAAAGGAGCTAAAATCTAGTCATTAAATAGGATTGATTGTTGTAGTAACATTTTATTAACAATTAGTTTGATCTTTTGAGGCTTTTGAAAATTAAATAAAAGACTAATAATAAATAAAAAATATCTAACTCATAAAAAATAGTAAAGACTTGATCATTAAGAATAGTAGAGGTAGATTTTTAATAATCCTCAGTGCATAGAGAGAAGCTTCTTTATTCAGACTATATATATATATATATATATATATATATATATATATATATATATATTGACATTTTGGAATTCTTGAAATAATTCTATAATCAGTAATAAAGTGTTTAAATGCCATATTTTACGATAAATTTAGATTAAAGTTAATTTTTATGTTGTAACGATTGGCTACCTGCGATTTTCTCATCATTAACCTTGAGGACTTATTTTGTAGTGAATTGCACAAAAATATAAGACCTTGAATTAATCAAATGGAACATCATGTATGCAAATTATAGAGCGAAAAATTATTATGAATTGAATAAAAGTAACATATATAATCGAAGCCAAATTAAATATATAAGAAATTGGGAAATTAGGAGTTAGAAATTGGAAGTTAGTGGTTATAGAATATAGCGATTAATTGCACGTAGATGTAGGTGACATGTGTGTATCTATATAGATTGTTATTGAAAAAGGATCTAGGATCTCTCGAAGAGAGTAAGAGCTAAGAAAATGGCTCAAATCCTTAATCATCACAAGTTAACTCCCTCGGACTCGATTGTACTGATAAGATTCATCTTTCATATGGATGTTAGACTATATTACAAACGTGTTAAGGTGGAATAAATTGACAAAGAGTAATTCTGCATATTCATAAAATGACTGCTAATAAATTGATTTAATTCTTATCCTACATCTCTTCATTTTTTTGTGAACTTCTTGTCTTATCGGTGTCTGTTTAGATTTAGTAAGAATGAATGCTAAAACAATAAATGAGATGCGTTACAGTTTTAGCGACCCAAATAAACACTCATTATTACTATCAACCTTTAAAATTTCAATTTTATTAATTTTTTGGCATTTTTAGAGCGCAATCATGCCTCTAGTATATGCGTGAGATTTAAGACATTCCCAGTCTTTTGCTAACCGATTCAAAACTTTTACCCACAACCTAAAAAATAAGAAATTCTTTATTTCGTGGCCAAATGACCCCTTTTTCTTTATTCTTCAATTTATTTTTTAAAGATTCAATTTATTTTCCACTATCATAAAATAAATGGTTTTGATTTGGGACAGTCATTTTTGACTTTGATTTCCCGCTTGAAAGACCAGAGGAGGATGAAAAACATTTATTTCTTTAGAAGCGTGAATCGTAATTTCCGGAGGAAAGGGTACTTTCTCCCTCTTTGTGGTTGCCCTCTATCCTTTCTGGCAAAGCACTTAAATCAGAAGTTCGCCAAGAATGTGATACATTACATTCATTCACGATATTAACACACATACTGACACGGACACATTCACGCACATATGTCAACCTCGGGAGTTACTTAAACCCCTACGTTCATGTGCACTAATAACTACATCGATTGTTACATCCTGTCCTCCTTCTCCTCCAGATATATTATGGTTAATTTAAGCTGTTTATTTGAATAAACTAATGAAGACTCCAAACGAGAGTATTTCATTTGATTAGTAATTCTAATTCTCATCAACGATCGGAGTTTCTTATCCTACTAAACAACCACTCCACTCGGCTTAGTCGTTTAATTAGTGTTAATCTCAAAATTATTAGTTTAAATAAATAACCTAAATGGAGAGAAGGGCTTTCCGCATCACTAAGTTACTTATAAAAACAGTTGCAATTACTTTTACAATAGTTGTTCAAGTGGCCCGAGCACTCTCGAAGCATTAATAGGAAAATTAAAGAATTAATTTTATTCAGGAGATTTGGTTCGAGTTAATAATTATTTTTGAAATAATATAATATTTTATAATTCGAGTGTAGCAAAGCAATTTTAACTACTGCATTTGATTTTTTAAAAATTTCTGTTCCATCAATGAACAAATGTAAGTTGTGTGTTAAATTTAATCTTAATTTTAAACTAAGGGTTCCCAATTTTTTTTTTCATTTTAAATTTAATAAATATAATAAAAAAATGTAAGACTTAAGTGCGCTTAGTTCTCAAATTTTTCTTTAAAATATATAAAAAAAATTGATGAATATATGTACATCCAATATTTTAAGGAAGAAACTGAATATTCCAATAGATGAATTTGAAGGAATGTTAGTTAAAAATTGTATCTATAATATCGACTATAATATTCAACAGTAAATTTTAAAATCTAGGTTATTTAATCTTTTGATTAAAAACTAAATTATCTGAGAAACAAAAGAGCGTGCACAAAATTTTATGATCTGCAATAAAAATGCTTATAAAAAGCAACAAAATACACTCTTCATTTTTTTTCTCAAAACAATGCTGCGAAGAGCAATCAGGAAAGATATGCAAATATAAAAAGAGAATAAATCAAATGTTTATATCTTGTATAAAAGCTTCTGTAGTGACATCTGATAAAAAAAAAGTATGCTTTTACTGGTAATTTTAGAACATACTTCAATAACAAAAATTGTCACTATTTAAATTCAGCTCCTTTTATTTATATTTCCTTCTGATATCAAACGAAGCGTTTTCTACCACTCCCATTCATTCGTTTCCGCAATTTTATCCTTTTGTTTTTCTAATTTCTTACTATATCAATAAATATTTACTTTTTCATAAATGAACCTAATGACTCGTAAACTTCACATCTAGGAATAAATTTTACGTATCACAACTCCGAATATTAACTTCATACTGAAACTGTATATATTTAGAGAAGGGATTCCTAACGAGGATCCTTCGGAGTCTATGGAAGTTATACATATATATATATATATCGAATGGCTTGCCGTTCGATATGACCCTGAGCAACCCATTGATTCCATAATCGCATGACAGTGGTTGGATTTCGACCAGTGCAAAGGGTGATAACGCGAAACGATAATTCACACTCTCTATAGGCAACGAACCTGCCTCTGTCTAATTCCGACATTGGCTGGAAAGTATTTCTTCTTATTTGAGGCATAACATGGTAATCTGAGCAAACTCCGATCTTACAAAGTGTTTTCCGAATAACAAATCCCCAACTCAACTTTTTTTTCATGCAGTGCTTCAAATGTCGTTTCTTCCTCCTGGGTCTTCTAAACGAGCTGAAATTCTAATAATTTGCATATCCTAACCTCTTCTTCTTTTCATGTGATTTCGACGTTCGTCAGATCATTCTTACTTGGTGCTGCAATTTCAATGACCAGCAGTATATATATAAATTTTCAGTACACTTTTCAATACTTTTCATTTAATCAATTGGTTTAGTTTCTAGCATGTTAGATGAACATTGGACTTCTCAGATTGGAATATACGAAGTTGGTAGAAAAGTTGTTTTCATGGCCGTAACTCTTTTATTTCTTACTCGATTTTCAAAACTCTTTTTGTACTTGAAAGCTATATGTATTCTCTACCTAAAGCTCTAATTATTTTTTGACAAATTCATAATACCTTTCACTTGTGCCAACGCACGCCTGATTAGACAGTCAAACCCTTCGGCGCAGAATCCTGGTGGTGGTTGTGAACACCAGGCTTTAATGGTAGCTTTCACCTCATTGTCAGAATGAAAAAAGATTTCCCTAAGGAGCTCCTTCATCTTTCCAAAAAGGTCATCTTAATTCTTAAGGTTCACAATCCTCAGATGTCAGAAACTCAATGACTCCGTCCTTTTACAATCTCATTTTCATGGGAATCACCATTTTCTTCGGTTCTTAGCATACCATCGACACCTGGTAACAAAACAACTAAATGCATTATGTAGAGGTTACATGTAGCCTTCTGTTCAACAAGAATTTTGAAAATCGGAAAATAAATTAAAAAGTTACGAGGATGGAAGTAACACTTTTCTTGTAATTTGTGAGTTACCATGACGAGAAGTAAATTAAAACGGATATCGATTTCATAAGTGGTTTGGGAAAACGACTGACATTAGATGCTCTTCATTTATAAACAGATGATCATAATAGTCTAGTGTTCATGGTCTCGATCTTGTGGTGGATGTTGTTTGTGGCTTCGAATCATGGACTCGAGTCCTGATACTACTACAGACTTGCCATGTAGCGGGGCTGCTGCACATTAAATCTATCGAGTCTCCCTCAAGGACGTGGTGTCTAAGTTTAGAGGGAGTTGCCATCTCATTTATCGTCCTTATCAAATGATTCAGGTTCAAAATTACGAAGTCTGTCTACAATTGCCCTCGTGTCGCTTCTAAGTGTGACGTTAATAAATAATCAATCACTTATAAACAGCTGGTTTTTGAAAATAAATAAGGCCACGGTAGCCTAATTGATATAGTGACATACTCGCGGCTGGTATTGTTTCCATCAAGTCGTGGATCAGAGTCCTGATTCCACAAATGACCCACCGAGTTGCGGGGTTGATGCATATTTTGTTGAGGTCCCAAGTTCTCCCATTGGCGTGGTGTGGAATTTTGGTGATGTAGTTGTCAGTTCAGGTACCTCACGATACTTGACCGAGTTTCAAAACTACAAAGTCAGTCCCTAATAGTCCTCGTGTAGCTAGTCAGTGCGACAATAAAAAACAATCCCATCACAGGGAAGTAAATAATTCCAAAGCATTTTTCATAAAAAGTATGAATTTTACGGTCTTTATCCTGTAGATTCTCTTCGTCACACTATGCAGCGACTGAAAGGGCATGTATGGGTCTTACTATAAATTTCATGAGTCAGCTGTAATATGAAAAGAAGAATCATTAATAAATGCAATATTAAGAGACTAATCTGAATGGGTTTGGGATACATTTTGTCTTGAATTGAAAGTATTTGAATGGATAATAGAAAATACTCCAGTATTATGGACGTTGGGTTATCCACTGCTGCTTCAAAATGTTACTTTTATAAAATAATAAAACTCCAATATTTATTGATGCGAAATATTTACTTAAAAATCACTTAAAATTATAATACTTAAGAAAATGATCAAATTTAATACTGTCCAAGAGCTTGTTGATCATAGTAATTTTGAGACAAAAAAAATGATAAAAAGAGCTACTCACCTCTTTTAAATTTCCCAGGTTTTCGCGTTTGTTTGGCTTAAAGCTCCCATCTACCGGCCATTTTGATGTCGTGAACGTTATTTTAATCTTATGAATTTCGACAACCATCCTAAATTTTTACTATTTCGTCTATTTGATGGCAATAAAGTGCATCCGAAAGAGCAAAAAATAATGAAGATTTTTGATGACCTCCGGGTTTTAAAAATATTTTACCTCTATTTTAATTATTCGTTAGGAGTTTTCCGGTTTTATTCTAACATATTTCCAATAATCGGAGAGGAATTATAATTCCGGAGAAACCTTCATCATTTTTTGCTCTTTCATATAAACTTTGTTGCATTCTAATAGATAAAAGAGTAAAGATTTTAGGACGGTATGGTAAAAATTCCATAGGATTAACATTACGTTCACGAAATCAAAATGGCCATAGACGGAAGCCTTAATATTAATACCTTTGTGGTAAACTATACATTTAAGGTTAACAATTGCATTGCATTAGTTTTATTTTTCAGCAGTTTTCAATTGTGTATTTGATTTTTTCGCGGAACATTTGAAATGGTTCCACGGAGTACCAGTATTCCGTGGAATGTGGATTGAGAACATAGTTAAAGATATTGGCATTGCTGTGAAGAATGAAAATTCAGAAATCACGCCCACGTAGGAATTAACTAGGTGTTATTTCACTGATACCATAGTTTGTTCAAAACTAAGTCGTAAAGCTAGGTGTAAACAACATCATTGTGGTAATATAAAGTTATTTCTTATAAAACGTAGCATAAATGTATAATACGATAAAATTAAAAGTATTAAGGTATCAAGAATAAAACCGAATTATATTCGACTTCGATGCTCTTGATTGAATAACTATATTTTTAATATTTGTAAAAATGGGCTAATACAAATTTTAAAAAATATTCATAAGTGTAGAGAAGAAATTAAAAATTACTTTAAAATAAAAAGTATTAAAAATGCTTTTTTTAATTAATAAGAGTTATTTTAATTTAGGTGTCATGATCAAAAATTACTAATTAGCAATGTCTGTAAAATGTCCATTTAAGAATGGTGAGTCAAAATTTGGATCCCAGTGATGACCTATCAAATAACTGACATGAATTTTCAAGATACATGATAAATATTTCTCATCCAGCTTTTGTTTCGATGTTGCAAGTTTATTTAAACATTGGAAGAATCAAGAGAAATTAGTCTTGCGGCAACGAGTGAAATATTTGAAAGTTCGCCACCAATGTTTTTTTTTTTAAAAATAAAATCGTGTTTTGCATTACAGTTAAGGAAGCATATCAGTTAAATTCCTGTAATTGAAAAAAGAATTCTTCAAAGATTATTTTACACGATATGAGAATGTTGCCTTTACTTCCTCATTTCATTAGATTTGTGATGGAAAAATTAAAAAAAAAAATTAAAAATAATTCAAAGGATTAATGAATCATGAAAAATGCACCATAAAAATCAATTTGCAATCACTATCACTATAAAAAATCTTAATGCTTTTGTAATAGGATTAAATTTATCAATAAAATTGTAAAATTATTCTTAATCTCTTGTCTGAAAACTCATGTTATCCATTCTCTGATGCTAACTAAATTTTAACTGATACAAAGTTACATTTTGAAACAGATTTGCATATTTAGTTAAAAAATTGATTCCATTTCTTTGACATATTGTTTATATCAGCACAAATAAATTTTTTATATTTTAATGAGATTTACCTCAAAAAAACTTTCCTTTTACTTTGAAGAATTTAATAATTTCTAAATTCATAACTAAAAATATCCTGACCAATGTTGTTGTATGCTATGTTAATTTCCTAAATATATTCAGAAGTTAGTGAGTAATAATTACCTGAAATATATAATCTATTTACATTTTAAAATTCTCACGTCATTTTTATACAATACAGGAAAAAATTCTATTATTAAGTCATAGATGTTTTGAGTAAAGAAAAAACAATTTAAAAAATTAACTATTGTTTTAGAAAAAGTAAATAAACATAAATTTTTTAAACTCATATTAGTAAAGACTGTTTTAAAAACTGAAACATTAAAACTAGCTTTCATATTTATGTTTATTTGCTGTAGTTACTTCTACAACAGACTTTTGGTTTTTATAAACATCTTAATGGGGAAAAATTTATTCTAGAGTTAACTGAACAATAAAAATAGGGATATATTTAGCAATATTATTATTTATAGATGAACAAATAATCTTTTAAATAAAGCTATGGCTTTTCAGCTTTTAAATTCCACTAATATATGCAGGGACTGATTGGGATAAACACATTTTGAGATCTGAAGGGAAAAAAAAACTCGAAGTATACGCAAGTATAGAATACAAAATATTCCCTCTCCCCAACAAAAAAGGAAGGAAAAGATAATATTCCCCTGAGAAATACCCATACCGCCTGAAGATAAGTGATTTAATATATTCGGGAAATATTAATCTGCTGATATTGTTCATCATAGGGGCAGATCATTATTGCTTTATTTGAACGACATCTTCACCAAATTCGAGTTTAGTATGCAATGATCAGGAATTGGTGTTACTGTTGATGTCAGAGATAATATCAGCGTGTTGCCAAGACTTTTTTTAAAAATAAATTTAGTCGTTCCTAGTGGAATAACATTTTGATTCAACGTTTAATTAATAAAAACCAGAATTCTAAAAATCATTGCATCGCATTTTTCGAGGTGCCACGGCATACAAAATGTCGAGTAAGCATGACCTACTAGATTGTCATTTGCTTATGATTTAACATTATGCTATATATCAAGTTATTAATGAAAATTGCATTAAATATGTTTCTCAATCATAAAAAGACTTTTGCTAAATCTGATTTTTTAGGTGAAGACATAATTCCTCTATCTTTACCAGAGATATCTTATTTAAAACTTTACTTTCTTCTGAAAATTTCATATTATGATAAAATTACTCATAAGAAATTATTTATGAGTAATTAATTATAAATTCTACATACACATATTGTAAATATTATAAAACTATATTTATTACGTTTTATGAATATTGTATCAAAAGTGCAATTCATGACAAATCTTAACTGTTTATTATGTTTACTGCTTGAAAAGTAAAAAAAAAAAAAAATGCTATATTATGATTCTAACATTCTATTAGTGTCTTTATAATTGTTTCAAAAATCTATTTAATTTTATTATATTTTTAGTAATTTTTCAGAATTCTGCATGCATACAAATTAATATAATAGTACTTAGTATGAGAAGTTGGAATGTGACTAATTTATGACGATTTTTATGAGACCGCCATGTTAAATGCAAAAAATGACTAATTTTTCATTCACTTGATTTGCATAATTCCTGTTGATGAGTATACTTATTACGTTATATAGCTTAAAAAAAATATGTCAGATTAGTACCTATAATTATAAATATTTAATATTTATTGCTGTACAAAATAAAACATTAAATGAACAATCGAAGATTCATCTTTTTTAAATCGGAAGATAACTTAATGGGAGGACGTTACCATTTAATTATACAAAGGCTACATTATGATTGCTAATAAATTGTTAGCAGAAATGTATTTCTCTAGGGATAAAATAGTCACTTATTTTGATTATTTTACTTATATTATTTTTCCATTAATATATTCATATTGTCAATGACAAAAGACTAATTTATTTTGTAGTGAAAGGATGTTTTGAGCAGTTTCATCCAAATCATGGAGAGAACTTTTATTTTGAAGATAAATAAATAAATACAGCGTTAAGAAAATGGTTACTGTGAATCATCACACTTTTATCGGGTTTCCCGACTCACATACGTTCTATATTGGAAGTAAGAAGTACCATATTCTAAAGTGTACAATTCAAGCATTTACACTTACTAACATACCTATATAATATATGCAAAGCAATATTGACCTACACGATTTTCGTCAGCATTACTTGAAGAAGACACTTTCTGATCTTTATCTAAGCTCGTTTGCTCCAATAACATCGATTAAGTAAACCACTTTTGGTTTCCATCTATTCATCTTTACCATCTAGAGATAGGGGGTTTGTAAAAATTGTCGAAGCGTGGACAATGACATCAGGCTCCGCTAGGAAAACCAAATCCTTTTATAATTACTAAAGGAAAACGGAAGTCACCCAAAGGCGATACAGTGCATCCGCTTTATATAAAGTGCACGAAACACCACATTTCACATCAGATTCGACTGCAACACATTATCCGAAAGGTAAGTGAAAGTTCATTTCTTGCTTGCCTAAGATCTGTAGTCAGTGAATCGAAAATCATTAGAGTTGCCGGGATCATTGGATACTTTTGCTGCAAAACGTTGAAAACGGTTGAGATGTAATAATCGTTACGTAAAAGCTGCTGTTGGTATAATTTGTGTTTCTTTTTAACCTCACTGCTTTTCTGGTACGTAAGTGGATGGTAAAAACAAAGCAATGTTTTGAACATAAGTCTCTTACTTAAACATTCATCCGTTAGAATTCTGAAAGAGATAAAAGTTAATGTTGATTTTTATAGAAAAGTGAAGGTCGATATTAAAGAAAAAGTAAAAACACTGAAATAAATATGTTTCTGAAAAATATTAGTAGTTACTTAATATTTTAATACAGCAAAATTAATTACTTCATCAACCCTCTGGATTTTTTCCCTTTCAGATTCAAGCCCTAACTCTTTTATTCATTTACTGGACCTCATAGTAATTAAATTTTATTATAACATTTTTACTATAAAACGCCTTAAAATAGTATTAAAACTTCCCCTTTAAAAATTTCGCATTTAAACAAAACTCTATGCTAAGAAAGAGACGTAGTGTTTACAGAATTTTATATTTATTATACTTTATTTAACATATTTTTCTAACTCATTACTATTTTTTGATGTTTTCGAACATGATAATTTATTATGAATTCGGAATTAAATTATACGTTTATAAGTGGGTAATCGAAAATTATTATTATTTTAATACTACGAACTTTATTCTGTTTAAGGCTTCTGTCTACTCATGAATGTAATAACAAAATATATGTACGGCTCTAAATATTCCTCTCTTAAATATACTTAATTTCTTATATACTTAACTTAACTAGCTTATATACTTAATTTCAATGTATTAAGTTTTAAAGAGTGCCTAATGTGCGTGTCTTATCGCTTACTTTTTTTTCTCTTTGATTATTATAGAACATTTTTGTAATCATATTTTATAGCTCGATTGTGATTTACAGATTCATTGAAAAATACTTCAAAATTTCAAACCTTCCCCCTTTAAAATCTTATGGATGTTTATTTTACAAATTAAATTGCATAAAATTGTTTAAATTATAGAAAGAAGATAAAAATTCCGCATGAATAATTGTATGTTCAAGAGTTCAAAATAGTGGAGATCTATGAGCCTTTTAAATAACTCTTGGACAAAATAAAAATGCACGAATGAATACTGTTTATTAAGCTTAAGAAATTATTTAACAATAATCTGATAAATTAAGTCAATTAGTCAAGTTAGTTTAATTATTTCTTGACAATTTCCAAAAGTATTTAAAGCAAACACATAAAAATTCTTTATCCGAATGACTAATATTGAATTAACAAAACATATATTTTTTCGAAATTTAAATCAGCATTAATTGTATAAATTGCTGTAAGACAATTTTCAATAATTAAAATCTTTGACATGGGTTATTACTTAAAGGGAATAACAAGAATAATCAACATATTTGCTTCAGATTATGTTTCGGTTAGCAGATAAAATCTGATTTTCAAATTTTACAGAATTTTAATAATTTTCTAGTTGAATATTTGCTTTAAATTTAACTTTAAATGAGATATCTTATATATAATACAAATATATGAAAAATAAATTAAATAAAACTGTTTTATTTTTCTAAAAGTAATTTCAGATAAAAGATAATTTTTGAATTGTAATTAGAATTTTAAATGAGAAATATTTAATGAAAACTAAGAAGCTCTAAAGGATTGTTAAGCAAGTTGTACTAAAATTTGTTCTAGATATGGATAAGTTAAAATATCTCAAACTTTCAGGTTGTTATTTATAATCATGAATAAGAAATGTTTACTTTTATTAAACATATCAATAAAGAATTTTTAATGAAATTTCACGAAGAAGTAAATACTAATTGTTAATTTATGTTTATTTTAACTCCTAATTTTCTAAAAAATAAATTTCAAATTTAACTACTTACATGTCATCAGTATTACACAAAATAAACAACGAGAGGGAGAGAAAGAATTTTTTATAAGGGTTAAATATCCGTTTTCACCAAATTTAAATTTATGAAATTCTCTCTTTATAGAAAAATTATTGCCAAAATCTAAAATTTCAATCATCTTCAAGACAAAAATGTTTAATTTTCTGTAATTTAAATCTAAATAACTTTTTTAAAAAATAAACAAAGAGAGAGAGAGAGGAAGAATTTTTTTATAAGAGTTAAATATCATTTTTCACCAAATTTAAATTTATGAAATTCACTCTTTACAGAAAAATTATTGCCAAAATTTAAAATTTCAATCATTTTCAAGACAAAAATGTTTAAGTTTCTGTAATTTAAATCTAAATAACTTTTTAAAAATAAAATTAAATAAAAGTAGTTTTTTTTACTCATAGGAAATAATTTGAAAAAAATAGCAGGTTCATGTTTTTTTTTAAGAATAATTATATTATTTTCAACACTCCAGTCATATATTTCAAAAACCCTGAATTGCTTTTCTTACAGTTTCATTTTTATTGAACAAGGAAAAATATATTACTGAGTGAAATAAACTTTATCTCTCAGAAAATACTTTTTATTTATTAATTCATAATTCGTAAAAAATTTCATTATGTGTAAGATTTTTGTTCATAATGTGTTGCCATTAGATGATTCCTTAAATCCGTTCTTTTTTCTATTTATACAACCCTAAACAACCACGAAAATTACATTATGTCATAAGTTTTTCGATTAACACACTTCCTTCACATATCACTGTATTTTAGATTATTGAGATATAACCGGGCTCGCTCCATTTCGTTCCGCATGCACTGAGCTTCCCTTTATTCGGAATCATATCGTTGCATGCATTAGCGAACATTTTGATTTTATTCTTCCGCCCATAGATAACATTTTAAAAAACAAATAATCTCTCCATTCATATTAAGATGCAGAAAACGAAAATCACAAAAGAAAATAAATCGGTTAATTCTTAAGGAAGCGAGGAAAATACCGGTGTTTTTATTTCCTTATTTGAAATTAATCTCAATAAGGCAATATTTAGAGCTTTTAATAGCATTGTATTTATTATACAAAAAACCAATTTAGAAAGGAAATCGTATAAAGGGCACAAAAGCGCTTTCTAAGAATAACGCAATACCCTTTATACAAACTGGTAGTGAATACTATTATGAACAAGAGTTTTAAAAATGTTTACGGTTGTATAAGCTGAAATAATAATGTATAAAAATAATTCAGTGAATAAAAAAATTCCTTTCATTAAGTCTTTAAATAAATTAAATATCAATAAGTCAAGAATAGAAAGTAAGTGTGTTAATAGATTTAAATATAAAGGTTTGATAATGATAAAATACAGGTTTTTAAAAATTGAAATTCAGCCGTCATTCATGAATGAAGGTGACAATCTAATAATATTTTGGAAATATATTTTTGGTTTTTCCTTTAAATTCTATAAGTTCGAAAATTATCTATGCATATATATCACCAAAATTAGAATTTCAATTATCGTTTTAAAAAATTAAAATGTTAAACCTGATTTTTGATGCATCGTACAAATACGTTTTCCCGAATAAGTTTAGTAAGTATTTTAGGGTTCAGTAAATGTATAAGACTTTCTAAAATTACTTAAAACTATCTGGAATTTCTAGAATTACTTAAGATACGTATTGCTAATTTTTATAGTGCAAAAAAATAGAAAGTAACAAGGAAGAAATGCACAATTGATTAAAAAAAAAAAAGAATAGTTAAGCCGGCGTAAATATAATCGTATACCCCATCACATTAATATATTATGTTACTTAAGAAAAAAATATTATTTTGTTTTAAGGAGGTATACGAAAAAATCATAGAACTGAAAGGATAATTAACTATTATATATATAATTAATTAATTATTAAAGTTAAAATTTACACACACACACACACACACACACACATATATATATATATATAGTAGAAAGTTTAGTTCAATAGTACATATTAATATTGTTTATAACCTAATATCTAAAAATTATCAAAATTCTTACACGAATAAAAGCAATTCTAATAATAAATTCTTTGAATCATAATTCGATTTTATGAATTATGTCTCAAAATGGATATATACAGAAATATACAGAAACAACTAGGAAAATAAAGAAACAATGTAGAGATATAAAGTAATTAAAATTTGCTGTCTCAGACTTGAGACTGAGATGCGTGGTTAATCACTATTTGAATGGATCCAAATATATATACATACATATCATTAGTTAATAATTTAGGTATATATAATATTAATTACTTAAAATTATTAAACAATATAAATAAATTATATAACTTAATATTCTAATAATAAAATAATTTATTAATTTAAATATAATTAGAGTAAAATAGAATACCAGTTAGAGATTTTTTGAATATCGCTAATTAATGAAATAATGAATAGTGTTCTTTTGCTTTTTATCTAGCATAATTATAATAAAGTCATTCACACCTATTGACCATTAAAAAAGTTTTGAATATGCAAATAACTTTTATATCACAGGTCAAGAACATTATTGAGTAAAATCGTTTAGACAAAGAAAGTAGAAAAATAAAAACCATGGAAGCAGTAATCTGAAAACGTTTTAATTCATTATTTAAAAATGTAACTGTACTAAATATGAACACCTAGACAAGGTTCAAATAGCTTTGAAACGTGCAAATATTCCCTTTATGTGGAGATCTGATGTTAATATCAACAAATAGAATGTACTTCTTGCTTTAAAATTAGACAATCTTCAGAAAGAGTGCACATAATAAATTATTCCGGAGAAGAAAAGGGATAACAGATAAATGAAAATGAAATAAAAATTTATATAATATCTGAATAAATGTAACGAAATTAACTTAGTTAATTAACTGTTATGAATTTTTGTACCTTTGTATTGAATATAATGATTAATTATTAACGTCGCGCTGAGAAACAACTCGAGGGCAATTGAAACTGACCTCGTAATTTTGAACCACGTTCCAGTGAAGAAGATGGCACCTGAGCCAGTACTTCCCTCTCCAAACTTCCACAACACAGCAACGGGAGGACTTGGGACCTCGTCAGATTTAACGCGCATCATCCGCGTTACACTGCGGGTATTTTGTGGCATCAAGGCTCGAACTCACGATTCGACGAAATGCCGGCCTCAAATCCTCAACCACGTCCTCTAGGCTACATTGGCTATGTATTGCATATTCAAAAATTACCCACCACGTATTATTGACGATTCAATAATCAGTTTCTGAAGAAGTAGCGAGTAAATAGTTTTACAATACATTTTCAAATACATTTTCGAGACAGCCACTATTGTACCGTATTCTTAATCAGATAACGTGTTGTCCGCAAAAGATTTTATTTAAATTCCTTTTCTAAATTTCACCGTTTGCATTATCTTGTACGAATATCATTGCATTTATAAAGAAATTATGATTACAATATTTTCTTGCATTTCTTTGCATGAAAATCTTTGTAAGTGTTTTAATTTTTATGCACTTGTAAATGGAGTAAATCCTTATTAGACTTTTTAAAAATAATATTGTATATTAAAACTTTTACCATTAAATCTTTACCAGTAATTTTTTGCAGGCAAAATAGCTTTTAAGAGAACTAAAATTGAATGTAATGCATAATTCTCGACTTCTGTTTCCTACAAAATTAATTTCAAACTAATCAGATTTAAAATGTTTCTTAGGAATTTCTTGAAAAAGAACTGCTATCTCGTGTTTATTTACTTATAAAACTATTTTTACAGTTAAAAGGGGAAAATATTGTAAATGCATACGGTATAGAAAAATTAAATTCTGTACTAACTATAAAAAAAGAAAAGGAACTGCACTCTTACTATCAGTGTTTATTTAGTTAATATAAGCAATGCGTCTGTTAGGAAGAAAATTAAGTTACCTATTCACTTTTAATCCGATTAAAACTTCCTTATCTTAAAATCTTTCTTATATTAAGTCTTCTTATAGATTATTCTTATAATTTATTACAGCTTATTAGTTCTAATAAAAAAAATTCATAATCGAGTTGCACTTTGTAAAGCGCTATAGATGCTTTATTAATCGTTGTAAAAAAATGTTTTTCATTGCTTGGTTTCCATAAATTATTTTCTATTTCTTACTCGAAACTTTTTTTTTACTTAATAATTATTATTTGTAAGAAAACTTTTATTTTACTTTAGGATAATGATCGACTTCAAGTTATGTTTCCTGGCCATCGTGGCCATGGTGGCTATGGTGGAATATGCAGAAGCGTCCTGCTGCGTGTATTATCATTACTATCCTGTTCATCACAAAAAGTAAGATTGCATGTTTTTGAATTTTGAAACTAATTTTGAGAATCGTTAAATATTTGGTGATCGTAAAAACTTTTTATTTTTAATCAGAAATCACAATTGCAAATTATACATACACAAGACAGTCATCAAAATGCAGCAACCTATGGGAGAAAATATATATTTTTAAAAATTCAGCCTTCATAAGACAACAAGTTTTAGAATAACAGATACAATAATTCGAGGTGATTTAATGGAATGGTAATTTAATTTAGAATACTATATGTAGTAACTTTACATATTTTTTTTTATTTTCATGTAGTTATTCTGCGGTAAATTTTGTAGGGGGGGAAACATATTTTATTCGATTTGAGGAGAATTTCCACAATGTATGATTAGATGAGGGGAAATAATTTTAAAAAAAAAAAAAAAAAAAAA
The DNA here is from genome assembly GCA_019974015.1 of Nephila pilipes. Lineage (NCBI taxonomy): Eukaryota > Metazoa > Arthropoda > Arachnida > Araneae > Nephilidae > Nephila > Nephila pilipes. Next base: position 245,536 of record BMAW01124655.1, read on the forward strand.
AAGGTTTTGATTATTACTATTAAGAAGAATAAACCATATTATATAATTTATTATTTTTTATTCCTAAGCATTAAATTTAAAGGGGAATTTTAACTATTTTATTTATATTTTATCTTAAATAGCTAAAATAAAGACTAATAATTATTACAAAATAGTAAAATTTCTTTTTTGGAGGTTATTATGTTGAAATTACTCTATAATATCCCCAAAACAAACATTTATAATCGATGACCAACTTATAAATAGCCAAGAAATTTTTAAAGACAAGTTTAGTAAAAAGACGCCATTTTAAAAATAATCCAATACAGAGACTCAAATTTCATTATTTTGAATTCAATTTTCTAGATGTAGGAAGGCATATTCCATTAAATAGCCTCTAAATGATTGTATAGCCTTTTGTTTTTCCATTGCAACATTTTTATCTCAATGAATTTTTTTTTATTATCATCGCACTATCCTTTTTTGTTCTTTCACGCACGCTGGGAGGTCATCCTACAGATAGGATGACCTCCCCTACAGGTAGGATGTTTGATATTAAAACTGCTTTTTGTGTATTATATAAAACGAATATTTTCAAAACATTTTGTTCAGTTAGAATAATACATTTATTATGCTTTGTGTTTGATTAATACTCATATTGTACTAAAAACATAAATACTTAACATATTTTCACCTCTAATGGAGGTTATATTACACAATTAAATTCTTTAAATCCGTATCGTATCAGTAACGACACTAATTCTAATAATGATACTAGTAACTTTAATGATCGTTATAAAAATAATTATCTGAAGAATAATTTACATATTCAATATTCATAAAAAAATCCATAAAATATTTCTTTAAAATTTTCTGTGCTATTTGTTTTCCGTTTTTAAAAACCCGTAAATAAACACAATATAATCATTCTTTTAAAAATTCTCTCAATCTTTTTCATTTTTATATAAATTTTATTCTATCTATTATAATATATTATACGTATATAGAAATTTATAAAGCTTATAAAACTAAATAAGATCAAAATTTTCTTTCGTAGCCACTCACCCATTTTTATTAAAATTTGTGGACCAAGAAGACTTTTTCGGGAAAGGAATTAGAAAAACACCAATAAATCTTTTAAGATCACACAACAATTTATAAGCCTATAAGATAAAAAAAAAATCTTCTTGCTTTCCCCCCCCCTTTATCGAATAGCTGTTTATATGTCGAATATTCTTTATACTGATAGAAAACCGTGAAAATATAAATCATTTTATTTCTTATAAAAGAGTTTTCCTGTTTTCAAAAGTTCTTTTCTTGGATAAAAGAATTAAATGTAGAACTAAGATATCGTATCTACATAATTTTTTCACACTGTTTGATTTGAAAGTTAATTTTCTCTTATTTTAAAATTATAAATTTAACGTAATTATAAATTATTATTATAGATTAACGTCAAATTATAGATTTAACGTACTTAATACGTAAAATTGATTAGAAGTAGATAATAGAATTATCTGTGAAAAAAGTGGGATATTACGTATTTCTGTTGCTCTTAAATGATGTACGTTAGTAAGATTTTTATTAAAAATACTTGTTCTATAAGCATCAAATTCAGTTATTTATAAATAGTGAAAAGTAAAAAACTATCAATGTACGTTTCTTTTTAAATAGCCACAGTCATTTAAAAAAATTACGTATAGTTTTCACCAAAACATTCATTATGTAAAAGCGGACACATTAGACTAATATTTCTGAAGTGGGAATAATATTCTGAATCACACATTTGACTTCAGTAATGATAAATAAAAAGAAATAAACACTTAAGAATAAATTTAGAGAACTTCATTCTTGATGTTTGAATTTAAATTATTAATGGGAACTAAAAGTAATTTCTTCTCATTATTAAAACATGGTTCTGTAATTTTCATAGCATGATTTTGCTAACTTAATTCTGCAAGCAAAATTTCCCAGAGAAAAAAAATGGCTAATAAGTGTAAGTTTTCAGAACATATAAAATTTGAATATTTTGGAATAAAATAGATTAAAAATTAAATGAATGAAAATAAAATAAAATATCCCACTAAGAGATATTTTGTATATGTTTATGATGAAATTATTTCATAAAGGAAACTAAATAAAGTTAACGATTATATTGAATAACTTAACCATGAGTTTCTATTTAAATTTCAATTTGTAAAGGTTATTGTTTTTAACGTATTTCAATTAATACATTTTATAATTATAACTCGTCAATTATAAATATCATTATCTATATAATATTTCTCTTAAAATTATTTTCCAAATACACGAACTTATTCTTTTTCTTCAGAATTTTGATTATGATTAAAAACAATAAGGTATTTAAACTTTTATAGAATTTAAGAATTTTAGAACAAATTTCAAGATTTCAAAATTTTCAAGGTTTCTAATGAAACATTAATACGAGGAAAGTAAATTAAAATTGACACTACATTAAAAAGAAATAAATCACATGAAACAGTATTCAATGTTTTATTTTAAGTTATCAAAAGTCGAATAAATAACAAAATTAATTATTATTTTTATAATAATGATTACTATAATAAGTTTATTGAAATAATGAGAAAACAACGAATGTTATTTTAAGAATAAAAATTTCTTCCCTTCTAGGCCTGAAAAGAAAGTGATTGTTATAAAAGATAAACAAGAGCATCACCATCACCACCACCATCATCACAAGCATGGTCATCATCATGGCCATAAGCATGAACACGGCCATCATCATCAACACGGTCATGATCATCACCACAAACATGGTCATCATCATGGTCATCACCATCATCACGGCCATGATCATCACCACAAACATGGCCATGAGCATGGTCACCACCATCATCACGGTCATGACCACAAACATGGGCATGAGCATGGTCACCACCATCATCATGGTCATGATCACAAACATGGACACGAACACGGTCACCACCATGGTCACAAACACGAACATGGACATCACCACGGACACAAGCACGAACATGGACATCATCATGGTCATAAACACGAACACGGGCATCATCATGGACATAAACATGAACATGGGCATCATCATGGACACCATCACGGACATGAACATAAACATGGTCACCACCATGGACACCATCATGGTCATCATCATGGACACCATCATGGGCATGAACATGGTCACCACCATGGACACCACCATGGACACCACCATGGTCACCACCATGGTCATCATCATGGTCATCATCATGGACACCACCATGGGCACGAACATGGACATCATCATGGTCATCATCATGGGCACGAACACAAACATGGGCACGAACATGGGCACCATCACGGGCATGAACACAAACATGGACATGAACACAAGCATGGTCACGAACATGGGCACCATCATGGACACCATCATGGGCATGAGCATAAACATGGGCATCACCACGGTCATCATCATGGACATGAGAATAAACATGGTCATCACCATGGGCACCACCATGGCCATCATCACGGGCACCACCACGGGCACCACCATGGACACCATCAAGGGCATCATCACGCTCTTGGTCTTCAAAGTGTCCCCAAACCACAAATTCACGATCTGTTCGGTTTCCATTATAATCAAAAATAAAAAGTACAATTAAAAGGTTTCAAAAGGATTAATTTACAGAAAGGAAATTGTTTTGTTAAAATCTTTTTTTGTATATTTAATTATGTACATTATGAATGTTTATTGTAGATAAATATATGTATTTCTAATTTATTTATATGTTGGACAAACAGTTGTAAAATTCTTATCAAAGTGAAAATCTGTAATTATATCTTCGTCTTTAAGAGGTTGAATAAAATGTTCTGAACAAGAGCTTTTTAAGTACATATGCTTGTAAAAATAAATTTGTCGCCAATAATTGCTGTCTGATTTTGTTTTAATTGCATAATCATTTGTTCTTTATTTATCTTTTTGTGGAAAAACGAAAATGATTTTCATATGTGCTTTATCATTCTGATGCCTTGAAGCTGATGAAATATATGCTATTTCAGAACGAGTATTATCAACTTAGTAACATAACTTACAGACATGTTTTATTACAATGTTTAAGCACATATTTTATAGTATTTCGAAAATTCATATTTTGAATTTTAGGAATCTAAAGTAATTGCTTATAACAGCTCTTTGAGGATTGCAATTGTTTTTCAAAGTAAAGCCATTTGCGTTAATGGAAGAACTAGAAATTCAATAAAAAATATTCTTACCTTTTATTTTTGTTATTCCTAACTGTAAAGAGCCTTTAGTAAAAATAACTTGTTATATTTTTACTCCAAACTGGCTTAAAAAGCTGAATTTTTTCATTGTGATTTCAGTTTTTTTACAGTTTAAGAATACGAAATATTAAATTTCATGAACTTTGTATTTATAACTAATTTTAATTACAATTTTTTTTCATAATTAAAATTGGATTACATTACATATACGAGAGTTAATAGGATGAATTATAATTTTAAAAAATACTTTTTTCATAACCTTAGAAAATAATATCTTTCAGTAAAAATAACTTAATAATAAAATACATATTTAATATACATGACTATTACACCAGTTTTCGTAGAACGTAATAAGCTATTATGCGTAACTTGAGATAAAATAGAAATATACACAAGATGAAATAAAGTGATTTGAATACAAATTATCGTATCGCTTTTAACATTAAATCTTCGAATTCAATTGCAAATCTAGATCTTTATTGTAATTTAACTTAATTTGCTTATAAGATATCATTTATCCTGAAACGAAATTCAAATTATTCTCATTACAAACATCGATGCTTCTAACTTCTCGAATTTGTATCATTTATTTTTCATATTTAAGTTTTATTCCTATTTCTTTATACCTTTTATCACAAACAAATTTCGTACATTCACACATTTTAAGGACTTCTATCTACATATATTCGGTGATTTCCCTTGCACCAATCAGTTCTGTATCTCGTTTCTCTATTTCATCTTTCAAAAATATCTGAGATAAAAAATCTGTTAGTTTGTTTTAAATATATATTTTTAGAAGGAAATTATTAAACTTTTATATGTCTGACATATAATTTTATTATTAGGATTTGGAATTTTTGCTTTTTTTATATCCTTATCAATTTACTTTTAGATATCCCATTCTGTTAAAAGAGCTTTCTTTCCAATTTTACTTTACACTTCTTTAATAATATTTTTTCAGTAAAAATCAGTGAGATTTTGTAAGTTTATATTATTTAATGTCATCAAACATAAATTTGTTTCATTTTTCAAATAAGCAATTTTGTGAAATCAATGTTTCGTTTCATAATTTTCCCGAATCATGTTTACTTGATCCAATCAATTTAAAAGTGGATAGAAAAGAAAAGTACTCCTTTTTGTCAGGTTTTCTTAAAGAATGCGAATTTAAATTCGCGAGCATAAAGTATGTTTTTAGTTTAGGATTAAAAGTGAAAAAAGTAAGTCTTGTGGCATGTATAATTGATTTGATGAGATTACGACTGAACGCTTTCGGTGCAACTGAATACTTGAAAAGGTACTCACATCGTATTCCGGTCAGCGTATTCTTTGATAGATTATAGAAAATGTTAGCTTTTGCGGATAGGGACTGTGATAACTGTTTGAAAGCATCCTCCTTATTAGAGTATAAACAAGACGACGACTGATGTTTAGACGTATTCTTGAATGTATTGCTTGCGTATTAACAACAACAATAAATAGTTATTCGAATTAGAATAGAATCCTGCTAAACATTATGTTTTTAGGGGAATCGGAACTAGAACCTATAGTTTGAAACATCACCGACCTCAGGCTCATGTCTATGATTACACCACCGTAGCTGATGAGTATGGTGATTCTTACTCATTCTTATTTTACCTTTCTCTAAATAAATAGGCAATTCAACACTTGCCTGGATATGAAGTAGGCAAAAAGTAATTTATGTAAAATAAAAAATAAATACTTATCAAAATAATGCCTAATCAAAATGAAATAAATGCTAAACTAAAAATAAGTCGATCGTTTAATTAATTAAACCTAATTTATTTTTAAGAAATAACGCAACAACAACAACAAAAATTGAATTTTTAATGTAAATTTTTTTCATTTTAAATATTCGAAAATTTATGTGTGCAAGTTATTGCAAGTTATTTTGATTCTCTTGATAAATTATTTCTTGACAGCATAAAAAATTCGACAAGTTAGGATAATATGTAGAATTTTTTCTCAGAATTTTAATGCTAATGTGTATTTAACATTTATTTATACATTTTTGTTAAATGTTATTTTTAATTAAATATAACTATATGTGATAGTGCAAAATGTTTTTAGTTATATACATCGGTACTTATTCTGTCAAATTTCCTTCTACTCAAATGATGATCCTAAAGGAAAATTATTGGGTGTCCTTCAAACAAAGGTTGAATGATTTATATAGTTCTAGTTTCAGATGATAAAAGTTATTTTAAAAAATAAATAGCGTGATGAACTTTTTACACTTGAATGGCATATAGGTAAAATCCAGAACTTAAGTTCTTTTTTTCTCTCTAGAACGTTGGACAAAAAGGTTCTCTTTGATCAAGAATAATTTTTTTAAAGAGGTGAGTACAACTGTTCAAAAGCATATTTCATAAGAAAATCTATAAATTTGTTATTTTTCATTAATTTCGAAATTATTCAGAGCTATATAAAATTATGTATTATGATTGAAAGGTATGCTAGATTTACAAATATGAAACAATATTTTTTTGAAAACCATTATATTCGTTCTTGTCTGAAATAAAATAATATTAGTATAAATCTAACGAAATAATAATTAAGCTGGAAAGTATTTAAGAACAAGTCTGAGGAATTGAAATATATATAAATTGATTAACCGTTGTAAAAGCGCGCTTAAGGTTGTTGAAAAGTTGGTTAAGCTTTTTCTTGAGCATCTTGAAATTTAAATTTTTAAATTGTAATAAGAACTTTCATATAGATTAGGGCACCAAGTTCATTGATTTCCGTAATGTTTCAAAAAATATAATATAAAAATTCATTAAATACAATGGAAGAAATTATCCACATATAATTTTTAATCTTGTAATATCATATCAATATATATTATGCGATGAGCTAATTTTATTTCCTACCACTTCAGAACAATGCGAATAAAACCTTTAGGTGCCTTGAAAATAAAAAAATATATATCTGAAACAGTAATAATTTCCAAAAAATTCTAGTTATAGCTGAAATATTTTAAAATTACATAAATAAAATAAAATTTCTGTTAATTTTGTTTAAAACTTGGTAACACTGGAAATCCAAAAAAAAAAAAATTATTTTTTTCACAATTGATATAAATTGAGGCAAATGTGAATCTTCGTTTAAGAACAATGTTAATATATAAACGTTGAATATTCTTAACAATAATTTCCCTACTCCTATTTTTCATTTATTTAAATTTTTTTATTGATTAAACCTTTTATCTGAAGGTAATATTCATAATCATATACAAGTTTGTTAATTGTAGAGCAAATAGTTGATTCGATTGTTGAATCCAAGGCAGCATATTACTATTTAAAATTCAAAACGCAGCGAAACATATTTACGCGTTTAAATATATGACAGTTTTCTTTTATCATTCGCACAAATATTTGGTTTTGTATAGCAAGTTTATTTTCTCTAGATTGAAAGGAATATATCAATGTATTTTTCATTATACATTTATCTTAATAATCTGTATTTCTTAAGATAGTAAGATTCACATGCTTAAAAAAGTATATACCACTTATTATTTACCCAAATACATTTTTCCTTTTTTAGTGCAAGGAACTTTCAAAAATGTTTTTTTTTATTTTTCTAACTTTGATTACATTTTTATTATGAATATCAATAAAGCGTCAATTTTTTGTTTATTCTATATAGTTTAATCTCATATCAATACTATAACACATAATACAGTAATAAACATATCTTAATAAAATAAGTAAATTGATATATTCTGTTAGAAATAAATGAATTCTCAAAAAGAAGGGATAGAGTGGCTTGCAATGAGTTCAGTAATTTTGGAAGTAAAACTGAACAAAAGTGGTTCGGCTATTTATTTCAAAATACCAATGCCATTTCTTCCGAGAGAGAGGATTTAATCACTATCTTGGATCAAAGAAAAAATATAACTTTGATGCAATATTAGAAAAATTATTAAATACACTTTTTCGACAGAAAGAGGAAAATTTTAAAAAGTGAAACAGAGATATGCATGTTGAAAAAAATCAGTATCAAACATATTCTTTTCAAATTCCTTAAATCTGAATGTTCTATTTCTTAAACTTATGTAAGAATTATCAGAGTTGCCTGAACTAAAAAATTGAAACCAATGTGAGAGAAAGACATCAGGTTATTAGATCATTAATCATCATATGATCATCTTTAATTAGGTCGCTGATTGATATCTGCGACTTAATTAAAGTTTGAATAAAACAATTTTTTTTTAACTTCAGAATGTGTGAACTTCAATTGTTAAAATACTTGCAGCTCTTGTATGAGGGTTATTTTTTTTTAAATAATTCCATTTGTGAAAGAGAATTAAAACGATGCTCGATCTACGCAGTGTGCATACACGTCTGCTCAGTATGCTTTGCTAGCGTTCAAACGCCATTTGCAACCGTATCGTCTGCCTGTGTATTGAGCTGTAGAAGTTTATAATATTTAAGAAAACCGAGTCACCTGCGGAATTCAATTTTTCAGTACAAGGAACTCGACAGCAGTGGAAATTCACCTTCATATTTGAAGTTTACGATGATAATGCTGAAAAGGGATAGTAAAGCTCGAAAAACGGGTATGTGAATGTTTCTGCACAAATACAAGATCTAATCAGGTCTTTCGGACGGGAACCACTGAACCATCCACCTTATCCATCAGACCTTGAACGCCATTTGAAACCGTGGTATTCACTTTCTTCGGTCTTTAAGTACCACCTCTTCCGATTTATTTGGTGGTCAACGGTTCAACGATGAAGTGGAAATTATAATCACGGATAGGACTTCTTCACAAACGTAGATTTCTTTGAAGACAGAGTTCAAAAACTCGTTGAGCGGTATGACAAATGTTTGAACAAAAATGGAAATTATATCGAAAAATAGTTAAATGTATGTAGAACTTGGAAAAATATAAATTTTAATGATACTTGCAGGATTTTTCTTATTAATTATTTTTCTTATTATTTTATTATAATTAATTTTTCTTATTATTCTTATTTACCGAATATTCCTCGAACAACTATATATTATCGCATAATATTTAAAGTCTGTAGAATCGTTCTTAAATGTTGAAATGATCCTGATTTATGATGTAATTTTACATAATTGGTTCCGAGCAACTACAGAAAAAATGGTTGTCTATAATTTTTTATTTCTGTTTTGAAATCAAAATTATATAAATTATCACACAAGAGTCCGCCATTATTGCATGACGCAAGTAGATTGCGACCCATATGAAAAAGTCATTTCTTTTTAATTTCACCAACAACGTCACACATTACGGCTTCCAAATTGAAATTCAAGCGTGCAGAAAACTGCTTATCTCTCATTGTTATCTGCTTTCTCTTGCATGGTATGAAAGAAATGAAAACTGTAGGGACAAACAATTTTCATTATTTAAATTCAACCTGAATCGCACGTTAAGTGCTTCCGCTATTATCGAAGATTGCGACGAATATGAAAATATATCAAGAAGATATTGTACCTCACTTGCATATATGCATGAAAATCATTGATTCTTGTACAAACGAAATAGATATAAGAATATCTAAGGTATAAAATTATTCGAGAACTTCGTTTCTCTAAAATTATGAACAGAATTTTTTCGAATTTAAACAAAACGAAAAATAGTTGCACCCTGTATCATATTTCATTCCCAGTTGTCGTAATGTAGAGTGAGTCTCATTTATCAAGCAACATTGTTTTCTATGTTTTCATTATTTAATTGAATATTATTTAACCACACCACAATACTGGGAGATTTCAAATATGATAATGCCTTCTAAATTACCCGGTGCTAGAGGAACTGAATTTCTGAAATAATTTACATATTTTAATAGCATTTCTGAAGGAAAAAAGAATTTATCATATAAAACAGTTACAAATATTACAAAAAATTAAAGAAGTTCTCGAAGCTAATTTAATATTTTTTCCTCCAGAGGAATAAAGAGACGCTTTTCGAAACGTCACTTAAAATTATCCTCCAAATTAAGTAATTTTTTTACAATAAACGTTTTGAGTTTCCAAGTGATTTTTTTTTTAAAAAAAATTCCTTATAAGAATGAAATTTCTCTACAGATAGAAGTTTCGTAACAGAACGAATAAGTGTATTAAAATTCACAGCAGAAATAGTGTTAATTCAGTTCGAATGTTTTCTCAGTTCACACAGTTAAGAAAATTTTCTAAAATGTATCTTATACACTTCATGAGCTATGTGCTAAGAAATAATTCTTGTTATCATGTTTTTTGAGTAAAATAATAGAAAAACGTTTTATAAAAGTTGACCTAAATTATTTAAAAAAGAATTAATATATAATAAAAAGAAATAATTTAAATTAATTTTAAATAACAAAAGAGGAGAGTTAATTCATTTTATATAATATGTACTGACTTAAATATGCTCTTATGAAAAAATAGAACATTTACGTAATTTTATTACACACTCCTTTTTTAAAAATAAGTGTCTTTCAAAAAAGATGCGTTTAACATTTGAATTTTTATATTCGAACTAATGAAACACAATTTTATGAAATTAAATCAACCAAATATGTTAATATTTTACAAATTTTATAACACCTAAAATGAATTGAAACTTTGTTCATAGATTCTGAAATTCCTTTTTTAAAACCAAAATGGCAAAATATTGAATAAAATATACAAGAAATTTTTTTCAAGAAATTTCTAACATAAAATAAATATTTTGTCAAAATATAAAATGTTTTACAAGTCATACAAACTTCTTTCTGTGTAAATGTAGTTTATTTGCACAATACCGACAGAATTCACCATGAGAAATTGATCTTACTACTGTTAAATGTACATTACTGTTGATTCAACTATTAATTGATTTTACTACTTAAGACTAAGAATATGGATTAGTAGGCACTGCGGTTTATAATCCGATTGCAAAATTTATGATCCATTTAATACTTCCGGAATCGGAAAGAAAATATATCCATGTAAGATATTTCCTTATACTCTAAATCACCGTTTAAATTATTAATGACCAAACTCAACTGGACCATCTTTGGCATTTGTTACCCAACTTTTGGAAACGCATACATATCATACATAGAAAGGAATGTATTTAAATAATTTTTAAACTGTAGATTATAATAATATACAAGTCAAACTATAAGCCTCAATGATTTATATTACTTGAAGTCAGTGAATTTGGTTTGATTTAATTTATGTGAGTTTAAGTTATGAAAGCGATTATGTATTAAGATAAAAATAAGTCTTAAGGAGAAAGACAGGAAATAAGAGAGAAATATTTTGTTTAAGTAACTTCTTAAAAGGAACTTTTTAACCAGTTTATATTCAAATAAGGTAACAAAAAAGGAAATGTATTTGGATAAAGCTAAAATCCAAAACATTGTAATGAGACGTCCATGAAAAATCGAAATCAATGGTTTCAATTACAAAAATTGTATAGAAAATTTAGATTTAAAATATGCGATTATTCCCGAGGTCTATAGAGTACTATTCGCATAATTTATTACAATTAAATTAAATATTAAAAAATAATATTTATAATGAAATAAAGTGCTTATTGCAATTACATTTGCAATTCAATATGATATTTTTAGGTGCAATAATAAGTAGTACCATCTGTGATATCCCTTCTATTCTTTGTGTGTAATAAAATTGGCCTCGTCTCTTCCAACACCACGGGAAACAAACTTTTTTTGAAAAGCTGAATTAATAATCTTAGCTATTGGTCACCGATTACCCCACTCGGGAAAGGAAATAGTACCTGCAAACTGTGGTATCATTTTCATGGATGCTTTTGGTTCTCGGGAGATCGGATTCTGTAAGATCAATACTTGACCTCAAAGTTCGTAGGAAACAGAAATGTCACTTGATTTTTCAAACGAGTCCAGCTCACTTTAATGAGGATCTTACCTTAATGCAATGGAGACCGCTTGTGATGTGTGTCCGCCGTTTACTCCTTGTCCGATTGCTTACTGCAGTGCTCTTAGAGACTAGGCCGAAAGGGATTCACCCAAGTCTAGTTATTTAAGAATTTGAACTCCTGTCATCGTTGTTGAAGAGAACCATTGGATAGGAAGAGGAACTTTCGGCATAATATATATGAAAGTTTTTTTTTTCAGCCATTACTACGATAGATATGCATCTTTACCTTGTTGAACTAAGTTTCACATTAGAAAGTTTCCATTTGACGTCATAGTTGAGTTTGTGGGTCTATTCGATGCATGCGTCGTTACCGGTACGTCACCAGTTGTTGTTTATGTGCATTTGTCTTTAGTTAGACACACAGAGGCAAGTTTTTGCATTGGGGGTACATGCAACCAGTAGTTTTAGGCTGTCCAGTGTTCAAGTCATGAGTCACCACTTTAGTGGTTAGATGATTTCACCCGCCACAGTGGGGGATGCTTTTCCATCCACTGGCGAGGGAAGACGGTTGAATTTGAGTGTCGAGGACATCGCGTTTATATATATGTGTGTATGTGTTTGTTGATTACTGTTAGGCTGGGAATAACCTAACATCATTGTCTACAGGTTAATAAAACGTTAATTACATAATACTCCACTCTTTTTACTTCAAGCTAGTTTTTTTCAGTTTTTCAATTTATGTATCTGTTTTTGATAATTTTGATTGTTTGTTGGCATTTTCATTTTTCACTTAATTTAATTTCAATTGGCAATTTCTTTTGTGCGTAATGTTTTTGTTTTATAGTTAAATTAGTATAATTATTTTTATTTACTTTTCTTTGCTTGCAATGCTTTATTTGTACTTTTTATGGCTTGGTGTATACGTTTTTTGTTTATTGGATCGAAATGATTTCTTCCTTACTGTATTAATTTTAATAATTGAGATTATTTCCTAATTAGTCTCTGATTATAAAGTGTTCATGTTTATTTACGCACGCACGCACACACACACATGTATATATATATATATATATACACTCAGGAAAATAACGCACCGAGAAGGGAGCTTCTGACTGAAATGAATTTTAATATGCATAATGATGCAGATTTGAGATTAACTTGATATCCCCCAAAAATAAAGACAATTAAACAAATACGTTGTGTACAGTTAGACAAATAAAGTACAACTTCAACAGTGCATCGGACCTCCTCCTGTTGCATTACATGACTGAAAAGGGTCAGGCATGGAATTGATTCCATATCGGATGTTGTCGTGAGGCAGATGGACCCATACAAATCTTGAACAGCCACCTCCAAACCAAATACAGAGTGACACGGTAGTATCTGGTTCCACACGTGCTCTGTGTGGGACAAGTCTGAGGAATGAGCAGGCCATGGAAGAGCCTGAACGTGATGTAGAAGGTCTTGAGGTACTCGAAATGTATGCGGATGAGCATTATTTTGCTAAAAAATTGCCTCTGGAAGATAATATAGAATAGGTCTTTCGTGTAATCGAAGAATGTCACCAACATAACGCTGGCTTATTAAGGTTCCACATACCACAATTAGAGTGGACCGCCTATCATAGTGGACTTCCAGACCATTACGTCTGTTATGTGGGTAATGTGTCGCGTAGCAACGTGGTTGGAATTGTATCGTTCACCAGGGCACCTCCACATTCGTATGTGGTTATCGTCTGTCCCCGAAACGAACCGGAATTCATCACTAAACACCACCCTTTTCCAATCTGAAGCATTTCATGTCGCTCTAATTTGGCAAAAGTGTAGACAGAGTTACCGATCTATTGATATCAAAGACAGCGCACGAAAAGGGTGCTTAGATTGCAGATTCGTTTCTACAAGGTGACTGGAAATAGTTTGTGGAACAACTGGAAGTCCTGTATCTAATTGTATCATGGAACGAGTTTCTACGTGGTATCTACGAGCGCTTGCCGCATAATTTTTGATCCTCTCACATCGTCGTCTTCCTGATCACTCCAAACCCAGTTCTCCACACGTGAGTACCATCAAGTGCATGTCTTCTCACACGTCTACCAGGTTTTCTCCTTTTACTTAAGTTCTCCTAGAGTCAGAATGTAATTGTTATGTGTATGAATCTTCCATTATGTCAGGGCCCATTTCCAGATTGCACTGTCACGGCAGGGTTGTGGTCATGCACACTGGCACCAAATTAGAATCAGTTTTATATCGAACTTCATTCAACTACATCGCAAAATATCGCATTGTTGCTCCCTTCCTTCTTGGTGTGCTGTTTTCAATATTCCTGAGTATGTATATATTATATGTGTATGAACTCATTAATTGCAAAGTATTCTCTCTTATAAATAAAATAGAAAAAAATAAAGAAATCAGACATACATTATATAGTAGTGTTCGATCCAGAAAAGCTCCAGTTCCTGTGTTGTGGCCGAGGTAGCCTATTGGTCATTGTCGCAGACTCGCGGTCGGCATTGTTTTCGTCGAGTCGTAGAATGGACCCCTTATGCCATTAAAGATCCGTCGTGTAGTTGGGCTGATGAAAGTTAAATTGGGTCGAGGTATCAAGTTCACCCGATGGAGTGATGTAGAAGTTTGGAGAGGGAGGTGCTTGTTCAAGTACCGTTCTCGTAACGTGATCGAGGCTCAAATTTATGAGATCCGTCATCAATAACCCTCGTTTTGCTTCTCAGTGTGACATTAATAAACAATCACATCCTGTCTATCTTTTGGATCTCAACTAGTATGAGTATACTTTTTTTAAAAATTTATTTACGTATTAAGCATAAATTACAAAATAAAGTAATCATTTTTCATTGATTGGAAGCAGAAATTATTATTTCTTAAAAGAAAATATTATTTCATAAAAATAACTTTATTTCAACTTTCTTTCACTACTAAACAATTTTTTACATTTTTTTCGTGATCCCAACCTTTGTATATTTGAATGAATCCTGAAGTAAAAGCTGATTATAGATAAATATAGAATGAAAAAATTGATGGTTGTAGATCATTAATATACGTCAGCCATTATAAATAGATTCAAATACTTCAAGTGCTAAACGATTTCTTAACATTCTGCATATAATATTCACATATCATTAGATAAGAGTTTAGAAGCAAAACATCTTGAAAATAAATTTCTTAACATGTACTATAACTTTTGTATCCAACTGCATTTTAATAAAAAAATTGTAAATAAAAACATGTCTAATTATTTTACAGCAAACATTTCTGTCAGGAAATTAACAGCCAGTTTTACAAATACTTACATACACATATTTTTTTATATAGAGAAACGACTTTCACACAACAAACTCGATAATTTACAAAAAATATTTGATATTTAGTACATAAATATCAAATCAAAAGTTCAAATTTGAATATTGATATTTATGTTTCCTTTAGAAATATCGATATTAAATGTTCGATTTATATGAAGTAGTGTTTATATGAAATAGTATGTTATATGAAGTTCTTTGAGTACGTTACTTGGTTTGGTTTCCAGCAAAATATTAAGTAAAGCTTAAATGAATTATTTTTGACGGTAAAATACTTCAGAAATTTTGAAAAATAATTAAAATATTTTATGATGGTAATATAATACGATTTCTATTAATAAAATCCACAGATGTTGTCAAGAAACATACAAATATACTACGTGATATCATTGAGAGCTTTGATAATCCTTCTAAACATACCAAGGCAGTTATGCTTTTATCCCATTCATCAGCCGTATTATACACCAATACTGAGAACCATTCCTAGGGGCTATGCTAAGGAAGTTTTCCTGCCTCCAGCTCTCACAACTCCTTTGTAAGTATAATTTGAAAGTTTTTTCAGCGTCGGTGTGCGCGTGCGAAAGATGGGCCGAAGAAATAATTAAACATTTTAAGAATCGTTATCAGTATTTATAAATTTTAGGTTTATTTTATCACTAAACTTAAGGTTTAAAATACTTCTGAGACTTAAATCTTGCTTTTAAAAAGTATATTGCATTTCTTAAACAAACAGTTCTTACACTGCAGCTTACTTGCCCTAGATATATAATATATAAAAAAGAATGAAATGAGATAGCAGAAATGTCTTCCTTGTCAAAATCTTTCTGAAAGGAAATCTCTGAAATAATTACTGGACGATAAATGAAATGAAGAATAAAGATCTTAAGACTCATTTACATATAGTATAATTAAAACAATATACGCAATAAAATGTTTTAAAAGAGCAAAAATCTAAGGACTGTGAGTTACTGTATTAGAAAGATCCAGTCGTAAAAAATGATAAAGCATCAAATCAATAATTTCTCTGGTTAGAAAACTGTGGAAAAATCTAATAACTACAAACCAATATATTGCATGCAATAGAAAACTACTGTATTCTCCATTACTTCGATATATAAACATTAATTTCATTAACAAAAAAAAAAGTCGGTTAATGAGTATAATTAAAAATTCGCTGGTTAGGTACGTGAATTCTATTCTTATAATTAATAGCTTCCCTAAATATCATTTTTCCTTTTAATTTCGAAATAGCATCTTAACAATTTATTATGTTTCAAAATAAAACATTTAGTTTGAAAAATGTTTTCCACTTTATTTTTAAGGTACTTAAGTACACCCTTTTATATCCCTAGTTAAATTAATAACTCCGATTTTCATTTTAAGCTCACTCATAATTTAGCTTTTGCGTTATACTGTGATTATACTTACCATAAGTGAATAGATTTGAAAATGTTTTCAAGTCTCAAACATATCAAATGAAAAAATCAGTGCCCTACATAAACTAAAATTTATTAATAAATAACAAATAAATGAAATAAAATAATAAAATTAAAGAAAAATATTTTTTTCTTCAAGTAAACATATTTTTATTTTTGGTATCGATAAAAGAATTTGAGAGCTGTGCATATTATTCATTCTACTAGTTGCGTTTTTCTGCTTCCTTCGAAAAATAGGAACCAAGTATAGAATCATCAAGTACAGATTCACTAATTGGAATAATTAGTTTTATAAAAATTGACTTAAAATATATATTTACTTATACATATTTTTCAAAAATGAATAATTGTCCAAAACCATAATTAAAAAACTATGCAATGAAGTACGTTGAAATACTCTTAAATTAATGAAACAAATGATCAACCTCAAAATCAGTAGATAACTTTTATATTTCTTAAAAACAAAATATGTTTAATGTAAATACAAACGCCTTCATTAATTTCACTTGAAAAAAGAAAATTGAATATGTTTCTCTTTTTTTTTATTTCAGATATCCATATAAGACTGAAGTTATTGTTCTTGGAGATTCAGGAAAAGAACATCATCATCATCACTACCATTATCACAAATATGGGCCTTCTTACGACAATCCAACTCCATATGGTCACGGTTACAGTCACTATAATCTTCTACATAAGCATAATTATGGTTATAATTATAATAAGATAATTGGTAAGAAAATTCGCTTTCACAAAAACAAATTAGGACGGCTGAACAATATTTTTATGTCGAACAGACATCGGCCCATCGCCAATGCATGGTTGCGCCATCACCCGAATGATTATTATTATCATCATCATGAACGAAAGCTCCATGATTACGAATACAATGATGAGTTGGATCACTTGGCAACGAATCAACAAATCCATAAGTTTAAAACTAAACACGGTATTAACGAAAGCAGACAATTACGAGATCCGTATTCATCAAGTACTTCAACTCATCATAGCAATGAGGATGATTACGAGGATAACAACTCCTTCCTCGGTCAAATGGATGATAAACGCATAAATGCTAATACTATTTCCTCAGATAGGATATATAATACCAAATTTGATGATGATTTACAAGGAACAACACCTCAAGAAAGTGAATTAAAAGCTCTCGACATCGAACAGAAATTTTTAGCTAACTTCAACTTTGTACCGTTAAATGGTTTGAAATTATCAATGCAATGAATTGATCTAAATCTTCTGCAAAATAAGAGTTCCTAGTTTTTATCATTTTTGAAATATAATTATTTTTTAAGTTAAAAGATTTAAATTCCAATTTTGAAAAAATTATGCTTTTTTTTTTAACTTGTTCGATAATAAAATATATATTTATATTCATGTTTATTTTTGGACGATGTATTAACCTCTCATTTCCTTTCCTTGTTTTTTCTAACTTTCAATAACGAAATGATATCAAATCAATGCAGTTTTGTATCGATTTAATGAATTATTCATTCAAAATTAGCAATTCGATTTATGTTATCTTTGGTAAACTTAAAAATAAGATCTCAGAATTTTATCAAAAGGATATACGAGTTCTAAATGAGTTTTATTTTGTTTTACTTTCCAAGTTATTGAATACTAAAGTGTAAAAAAAATCCTTTTTGAAATGTAATAAAGTGATTTGTAAGAGTTTCAAATGTGATTATTTTATTTTTGGATGCGAGTTCTTGCTTTTTTTTTTTTTTTTTTAGAAATTGTTTATGATTTTCTTGTAATTAAAATACTGGTCTTAGAAGGCTTTTAGATTATCATCAAATAGTTTTTGACGCTAATTACTGTTCAAGATTTGACATAATCCTTCAATTACGAATAGTTATAAAATATATTTTATGCAAAATTTATAGATAATAGTTATTAGCTTCATATTGAGAGTAAGGTTTTGTAACGTAGAAATGTTTGCATGACATATTTCAAATGTAGCGTGAATGTTGTAAGTAAATATTTAAGATTTCTATTTGTGGATTAAAATAGGAGCTTTGTGCTTATGAAATGATAATAAATAAGAAAATAGAAAATTCAAATTTCAAAGAAAAAAAATAAACTTCTCGATAATTTAAATTTTTGTTCATCCTTTAATAATGTTTATATTCATTTTAACTACCGTTATTCGATATTTTTCTATAATATAAAACAATAGGTAGTAAAAAAATTACGTTATGGATGAATTTCGCATTCGCTTTTAAATATCAAAATAGTATTACAAGCCTGTAATGAAGTCCCGTGCAATGTTATTCTCATGAATGAATAGAGACATTTACAAATATCTTTTGGATACTGAGGAAAGCTTAACTCAAATATGTGCCTTTTGATGAGGATTTCTAATTATTTCAGTTTTCATACATTCAGGCACAACTATTACTTCTTAACTGTCAGCAAACTTATAGATAATTAGTTGAGCTCGTTGTAGCCAATACAATTGTATATTTTCACAAATTTTTTAACTGTTTTTATTTCGCGGTCCTCGTTCTGTGCTAATTTAAGTTTAGAAAAAACGCTTTCCATTGATATACAAAACGTATTAATATTAGATCTACAAAAAGCATCTAAGTGACACATCTTTGAATTACATCAGTGTTCGATCACATATAAAATTCCAGTAATAAAGCCAATCAAGCAATTCGTTTAAACAAGTCTCGCTTATCCATATTTTTCTGAAACTCTAAGTATTAGTCTGTTACAATTTTAAATGGTTTCCCTAGTAAATAAATTCAGCATTTCTTAACAGCCTATATGAGTGATAGCAAGAACCTGAAGTTCGTAGCTGGAGTAATTTTCTGCTTCTGTGGTCTTTCTATTCATGTAATGCATAGGATGAAATTATTCTTTTAGAGATCTTTGCAAAATTGCACCATACCCATCCAGGCTATGTATTTACATATGTATGTATTTCCGCTTCATAATTTGGATTATATATTCCCAAAACATGTTTAATGAGAAAGTAACATTTTAAGCTTATTAAAAGTCTTTTTTTTCCTCATTGAATTTAAATTTACAATCCGTTTTCAAAAGACCGCTAAGAGATTTAACAAAAAAGAGAATAGTTAGGAATAAATTTTCTAAAATATCCGATTAAGTCTAAAAAAATCTTTGAATTTCCTTCAAATTAGTAAGTTCAGGAAAATTAAAAACAGTTTTGGTTTTTAAAATGGATGAATCAATACAACTATTTTCTATCTCACATCCTAGACATTCGATTCGTTCCTTCAAAAACTGAGATTTCTTAAAACCGATTTCTAAACCATATTCGCATGCAAAACGGAGAAATACATTTCATTTGCAGATAATTTTAAAACATCATTCATATAGGGTAAAATGACGCAATCATTGATCAAAGGCTGGAAACACTGGGAAAACTTATGGTGAATTTGTGACGTTGGGCTATTCACGATTTTCTCTTCGCTAACCTCGGGGACTTTCATCGAGTTGAATTACATAAAATTACTATTTCCTCCCAACCAAAAAAAGCGTAATTAGGTATATTAGATGAAGATCTAAATGAAGTGACGTGATTTGTATATCATGATATACAAATGATATGCATTTAATGGAAAATAAAGGGAGATGGAGGATAAGGACATGCCGCCAGGGAATTGTTATTGAGATGTAAATTGTTCTGTTAGTTTTGAGGATTGAAGTGAGTTCGAGAATCAACGTGGTTACTGTTGAAGAAAATTTTGAAATCAATAATGAGTGGACTGATAAGAGGTAGATTTCATATTTAATCATACATTAAGAGAATGTGAGTTAGGCTTAAGTTCGAGAGAGAGAGAGACCTTGGATATTCTGTAGAGATAAAAAAAATAATGAAACTATTATAGTATTGTGTTCTCAATTAGAGGTTTGTTGTTTTTGAATAATATATTAGTTTGAGACATGGCACAAACGCCGAATAATGACGGACTAACTCCACAAATTGTATAAGCTGAAAGGTACCTCCAAAAATTGATATTGTCCTTCATGTGTGATAAAGACATATTTTCTATTCTGTTTGTTTAAAATCACTTTTTTAAATCAATAGTACTAAATCAATAGTAATTGCGTGATTCCTGCAATCAATCTAAAACATCTTAAATTAGGGGAATCTGTCTTAATAATTTTATTTAGCTTTCTATAATGTATATATATTCGTGGAGTTCCATATAGTTTCCTTAAAATAACAATTGGACTAGAATATTTAGAAGAGCAAGGTCTTATAATTTTAATTCTAATCGTTCGGCTATTTGAGTATCAACAATCTTATTTTTCGAGAAAATAAATGTCGCTGTCGTTGATATATTGTTTCATTATTTTTAATTAAAATGTTTACTTCTGTACTTTTTGATACATTTTCATTCAATCTGTAGTTAAGAATAAATATTCAATCTGTAGTTTTTTACTGTCGCATTTCATCTTTACTGGAATTTGAAATGTTATGCCCAATATTTTCTTCGATTTCATCAAAATTTATATTTATAAGAAAAACTGATAAAATATTTTCTTAATACGGAAACTTATTTTTTTTTTATTTTAATCCCATTTTCATTTATTAAACTTCACATTGCATAATCACATCAAGTTCTATTATAACAGCGTTTTCAACGACACATATATCAGAAGTGCACTTAAAATTATCTCTCTTTATGTCTCTCCTTTAAATACACCTAAATGTTTTATTTCACAATATCCATAATACCGATAAAATGGAATTACTCTGAATGAGAAAAAAAAAAACCCTCCCTCATCAATATCATTGTTTATTAGAGACAAATAATTAAATTCTGCTTTTCCATCTTTTACGAATGTTTTCTGTCAGTTTTAATAGCTTTAGTTCTATGTTTTATTAAAAGAGTATACAATATCGTAATTTGAAAATTTATTAAAACATTTTTTTCAACAGTTGACTTAATTTTTTTTAAATCAACAACAACAGTTCTTCATACTGAAAGGTCTTCGAGATGTTATATTTTACTTAACTGTTTTATTCAATGTATTTATGTATTATTACTATTTTGAAAATTACTTTTTATAAAACGTATTATTTGTATTGAGATACGAGGTGTGGATATTAAATATCGAAAATGATGCTGCTGCAGAAGAAGTACACATGTGCCAAACGCCAGCGACCGACAGCTGTTTAGCGTGAAGCCTTCTATTTTGAATGCGGTGCCTCTAGCTTCTGCAAGCAAATCCTTATAGCTGTAGCCTTCATTAGCAATAGAGTGAATTAGTTTGTTTCACCGGAAAAAAAGATAAGCGTAACAATAGAACATCGAATTGTGAAATTTCACATGAAGGGAAAAACAGTAACTGAAATTTGTAATTAATTGAAAGAAGTATATGGCAATGAATATTTATCGCGGGCTCGTATTTTTGAGTGATCTAAGCGTTTTCAAGATATCCGAGAAAACGTTGAAGATGATTCACGTCCGGGTCTCCCTTCTACGTCAAAAACGGATGGCAATATCGAAAAACCCGGTAATCTGGTTCTATCTGACCGTCGGTTAAGTATTCGTGCGATTACTGAGACTGTAGGATTTGACAAAGAATCCGTATGGAAAATTTTACCTAACAATTTTAGCATGCAAATAATGTGTGCTAAATGGTGCCTTCAATTCTCACGTTTGAACAACTAGTTTTAACTCGCAAAAATGTTTGTACTGACACTTTGAATGCCATTTAAAATGGCCCAAACTCATTGCTACAGAGAGTAACGTGTGACGAATCTTGGCTATTTACTTATGATTCTGAAACGAAGCGCCGATCTATGCACTGGACGACCCCTGCTTTACCGAGAGCTAAAAAAGCTCGAATGAACAAATCGAAATTCAAAGCAATAATGATTGGTGTTGTTGATTTTTTTTTTTTTTTCGAAATTCGTGGGATTGTGCACCTTCAAGGTGAAATCTGCATTAAAAAGAACGAGATTTAGAGTCCGTTAAAGCTGTGAAAGAGAAAGCGGCATGCGCTCTGAAATAGCTGACAGAAGACTTCCAGCACTGTATCGAACA
Source organism: Nephila pilipes (assembly GCA_019974015.1). Lineage (NCBI taxonomy): Eukaryota > Metazoa > Arthropoda > Arachnida > Araneae > Nephilidae > Nephila > Nephila pilipes. The sequence goes on from BMAW01124655.1 coordinate 268,427, forward strand.
ATAGAAGATTCGCATGGAGCGTTGTAGGGATGGAGGAGGGGTGTATATCGAAGATGATAATAAGTAAATATGTAGGAAATCGAAATAAAATGTTTTACAGCGTCACTCTCGTTATTTATCGTCACATTTTGTATAGGAAATGAAAAAAAAATTAGCCTCACATGTTTATCACATTTATAGCTTTTTAATTTAGCAAATTAGCTTTCTTCATTATTTCTGCATGTTTATAACTTATATTCTTGAGAGAAGGGAAGAGGATGAGTTTATTTGATAAATACGATTGTAACCTTCACTTTACTGATAAATGGGTCCGTAGAACGAAAAAGATTAAGAATACTGGACTTATAAACAGCTTAAATCCTCGTTTATCGCTCTAATGAGATTAGCGTACGCTGCAAACTTCATGCTACGAACATTTTCCAAACTTTCAGCTGATTAGAATAAAAGGATTCTAAATATAATATGCATGCTATATATAATATGCATGAAATAGTTAATGTTTTTGTGTGAGAAAATGGCCTTATAGTATAAATAAACCAAAATAGTCGTCCAGTGAATAATGTTAGGTATCTAAAAAAATGTTAGAGGGGAAAAATCAGGGCTCTCTGCATTGTTGGTCACTGTTTGTGAAGAATTCATTTGTTTTCACAGAAAATAAGTTGAGAAGAAAAAGAATTGAAGACTGTTCAAATGCAACTTGAACAAAGCTTATTAAATACAGTATTATGTGATTACTTCATTGAGAAACACGGAACATTATTTTTGGCAAATGTTTTTCGAAGGCATTTTGAAATCTCTATTTGAAACCTCTAAAAACTATAAATTAACTCTCTCTGCAGTCAGTAGATAAAAAGCTCTATTCAAAACTACTTCAATTTTGTTTTACCTTATGACATCACCAAGTATGATTCACTTTAGAATTAATTTTGCTTTTTTGTCACTTTCGATGGAATAAACATACAAAAATGTTGCTTATAACTTTAGATTAATTTAAATGTTGATTTTTTAATAATGTATAAAATCTATCGATAATTTCATGAAGTAATAAAATGTTCTGGTTTTATTTTTCAGAACAAATGATATATATTTTTTAATTAATTTTATCTTTCAATGTTTGATATTAATTTTTCTCGTTTATTTTATAAACAGAGCATCAGTAGAAAAAACAGGAAATTTTCAACAAAATAATTGTAATGTAAGGAAAGCAAAACAAGTAAAAGCCTAAGGGTTTTATTATTTGTTCAAAATTCCATCTTCATACTTATGAACAGTAAAAAAAAAAATTTTACTGAAGAATTTTAAGAATCTATCTGCATTTATCATATTTTAATTGCGTCAAAATCCGATTCCAGGCCTTTTCCTTTTGTTTATCAAAACATTTCTCACGTGTATGTAGCATGTGAAGTGAGATAAGCACTCAAATCTTAATTACAAAAATAAAAAAAAAACGAGTTGATTCAGGTTTAATACATTCACTTTCAGGCATGAATTTCTTTCTGTTTAAGACATAAAAAAAGAGATAAATACCCTGATGTATGTCAGTTGGCTGTGTTAAAATCCCTAACCCCAAATCAGGGCTGATTCTTTAAGGACAGGAGAGCTCAAATTGTTGGGAAAAACACCGGAAGTCGCTCATTTTTCGTCGTGTTAAATGGACCGAAAAACACAATCTCAATTTAAAAAGGCTGACCAATTAGTTTGGGTAATGTTTGTGGTTCTGTTGTTTACTTCGTCATTCTCGTAAATATTATTGGTAAGTAAGTTTATGCTTCTTAACAGTGTTGTACCCGAAATTCAAACTTTAGTTGCATGATTTTGCATTTTTTCGATATATATATATATATGCCCAAAATAAATTTATTTAAGAAATACAACCCTATGTAAAATTTCGTGAGGATCCACGATATAATTTTATGAGGCATATTGATCAGCTTTTTAATGATAAAACAAATCTATATATATATATATATTATACGCAAATTATTATTCACCAATTACCGAGTGCCGAAATGCATATTACAGCAAAAAGCTTTGCAATACAATAAAATTTATTTATCATTATTTTTTTCGGGGGGTTAATGGCTGCCCCAAAATAGTATGTAAATGAAAATTCTGTAAACGTAATTATGAAAAACCGTTTAAAATAAGGAACTGTTTCACATTCTCAAACATTAAATAACTGTTAATGGAGTAACAAAATTTTAACCAAGAACTCTTTAAAAACCTACTAGTAAAAAATCACACACTTTTAGAATAAACTGTTTTTTATTTCGATCATTTAATGATGTTTATTCGAATTAATTCTCGACAGATGAATCTCATTAGCATACGTTAATGAAAGAAAATGAAGAGGATTTGAGTAATTTTGTGACTACGTAGGAAGGAATAATGTTCGAGAGATATCTATAATATAAAAGTCACTTCATTAATTGCAGAAACGTCATTATTCTAAAAACCAGTGTAAAAACTAAACATAAGAAAAACGAACTCTAAGAATTTTCAATCGATATTGTAACTGCACCATGCACATGTCACATTCCCCCGCCCATATATTATTATTATTATTATTTATTTTCTTTATGTATATAAATTTTCTTTTCTTTTACGTAACATAGTAATTCCGAAGTGGTAATGCGATTGTTAGTTATGTAAAAACGTATAAAATGATAAATTATTTTGACCTTTACATTAGCTCCTAAACCAATCATATTATCTTAATATTTTTACGAATACTGACTATCACTTTCAGTATTATGTAATGTATATATATATATATATATATATATTAAGTTAGTGCATATTTCTTACAAAAGATTATATTGCATTTCTCTCTATCGTAATTGAAATTTGCTATTTATTTGTACTTCATCTGAAATTTTAAATCACTCGACATTCCTCTTGAACTAAAAATAATAAGGGCAGAAATGTAATGGTTGATTTTTTTAAAATGAATACTTGAATGTTTTCATGTTTGAAAGTTATTGTATTTATGCCAATGTTCTTGTGGTAACATTGGAAATTATTAATTATATATATGGTAAGCATAAATATATAAATATTATAAATTAGTAACAAAACTGTGAACAAAGAAAAGAAGGAATTGAAAAAAAAAAAGACTAATAATTGATTCGATGTCTCAAACGTTGATACTTATATACGATGTACCAGTCTTCAGATATATCGCCTTTCATAATTAATATATGATCATCTGTAAGAAAAATATAAGTGGTCTGCTTAAGTGATCTCCTTATGCATCTTTAAATTACAGCTAATTTCTTTTTAGTGGCTCTGTCCCGATAAACATGTATCATACATGATGTGCAAACTGAATTCTTATGCATATATCAGTGGCGAAAGCAGAATTTTCCATCGGGTAGAGGCTTGATTTTAAATCGTTAAACGGCAGACAAAAAAATGTAAAAACATTCAACGTATTTTTATATTCTTGAAATTGTTGTGAAAGTGGTGGGTCTGTACCCCACAAAGTTTCCTTGTTTATAATACGAAGGGATATCGTAAATTTTTAATTTAAGAAATAATTGAAATGACTGAATAAAATCTATTCTGAGTATTTACTGTTTCTTACGTACATGATGATATTGTAAATAATTATTACTGTGTATATATTTGATTTCAGGAAATCTATAGACTTAAGTAACTTGCAGTATGGAGATGATATAGATCAATCTGCTAAGATCTGAAAATGATCTCAAATTGTTAATAATAAGATCTGCAAATCGTTTCGAATGGTCAAGAAACGTTGGGAAATACATATAATTCTGGGTGATGACTGTAAACAGAGAGTATTTAGAATGATAAATAAAAATTTAGTTTCTATTTCGGTTATTTTTAATCAAACATAATGATGTTGAGATTTACTTTAATCTATGGATTCAATAAACTATATAAATTCTCTATAATTTACAGCATTATGTACATAAGGATCAATTAATATGCAGGATAAATTTTTTACAGATATGTAGGTTATTTCTTAATGATAAATAAAATTTCACAATACCCTCTTGTATTTGCATGAATATAATGTAGTTTCAATAGTTTTTATGCATTTTGATTCTAGCTTAAGACTTCATGCTATTTTTAATTCTAGTTACTTGGTGACCAATTACATCGGAGAAGATGCTAATTTCTCGACTGATGCTTGTTTGCTTAGCAACATTCCTGATGCTTCAATTAGTGTCAGCTATTCATCATCATGGAGGTGGTGGAGGAGGAGGTTTGGGGATACTCCTCGGCGTAGGACTTCTCGCTAAATTATTGCAAAACAATCATCATGCACATCATCATCACCACCACCATCATGTAAAATACGTTCCCATACCGTAAGTAGTATTAAATTTCTAACAAAAGTATGTAAGCTTCTCTTTTTTGTTTATTATTTCAGCATGACTTAATTCTGTTCCGCCGTTTTTATCTCATTCAGCTAGTCCACGATCATTTTCTGAAGTGATTTAAGCAAATATGCTAAAGAAGTGAATTGTATCTTTTAGTTTTAGTATATATGGATATTTTCGCATGCAGTAATCTATATAGAATAGAAAAGTTCAACGGGGAAACTTATGCAGCAAGCAGGATATATATTTGCTCTTTAACTTGCAGGTCTTGCATATAGGGATGCGACATGGACCGCAAAACATTGGTGTTTTAAAATATCGATATTTAATATTGAAACATCGATGTTAGAAATACATCGGCCAAAAAACATAGATGTTTAGAAAAAGAAAAAAAAGAGGAAACCTTCAGAAAAATAATATTTTTAATAATAAATATTTACCTCCGTTTTTGGTTGTGTGGATGCAATTTTTTCAGAACACAATATTTCAAGGAAGAATAATCAAAAGTTGCATTGTAGTTAGCGAAGACATTGATAAGAACAATTATTGTTTAATACTATATAATTATGCACACTACTACGTATTATTTAATATAATTTTAATTTATAAGCCCCAATATTTTTTATCCACAATTTGGAGGAATAGCAGTTTGCTAACTTTTTCTCCTTTAATTCGACTTCTTTATTCACTAACTATCCCCTACTACGGAAATGGAGAAGTAATTATGGAGAAAGCTCTTTCTGGTGGAACTGATGATATCATCATTGATAAGTATTTAGTAGTAACTTTTGAAATATGTGAATTTTTATGATTATAGTTATCACGATCAAATTTGAGTAGATCATCCTTGAGTTTAAGAAGAGGATTCTTGAAATAAATTGAAAACTGAAAGTTTAGGCTGCAGAGGCAGACTACCTGTGTCAAATTCCTCCAAAGGCTTTGATACCTTTCTAACGCTCCAATTATATTGTACCATCTCTTGTGGTGATCTTCCTAAAAGTCATCTTCTACAAACAAATGCAAATATGCCTAAATAAGTAACTTTAAAAACCCACTGTCAGTTTTGCTCTGAAACTCCAAGTATTTTAGCTCACAATTATATTTTCCAGATTTTTTTTATTTTGACCTTATTTTATTTTGTAAAATATGTCATCCAAACATTAAGTTCTACGTTCCAAATATATTTACTTATGCGTAAGAATCTGGTGGTGAGCAGTAAACAAACAGTGATATTCAAATAAAAATATATTATTTATCACAATTTTGTAAATTTTATCTATTTATTACTACTATTATTTTAGTAAATATATATATGTACACACGAAGAGGATGCACTTTTCGCTTCGGTTCATGCTTCCCTGCAAAAGTTCTCGAGAATAAAAATGGCTCGTAGATGGACTTTTTCTGTCGACCATAGTGGAATGCAACATACGGATCATATATGATAGAATGCATTTAATAGGATGCGGAGAGTGAATGAATACAGGTTTATGATGCAAGGGCCAATTCTAGTTCTTGTGCCATAGCCAGAAAACGAACATTGTTACATTCCTCCCTTATTAGAAAGAAGCAGCACCCCACTGCAATCTGGTCTGACTCCGTGCAACAGGTACCCTCGAAGATTTAGGTACCTCCTCAATTTGGTCATTTGGATAAAGATAAGGTTTTACTCTAAGAAAATGAACGACCTCCTTTTAACTTCGTCGTCTAAAATTTTCTTCTGTACTTTCCACTTCATAATCAATATTAGGTAATTATTGATTAATTCTATACGGTCCAAAGTAACGCTTTAAGAGCTTCTCAGCCAATCCAACTTTTCGTATTGGTGTAACCCCCCCCCCTCCTAAAAATATCCCCTACCTAAAGTAAATCCTCTGCCTTATCGATGACTGGTCGATGCTCAAAACATCGATGTTAAATAAACATCGGCTACAATAAATCGGCTGATAAGATATCGATGTTTTTTTTTAAAAAAAAAACAGCGACATCGATGTCGCATACCTACTTGCAGACGGTGATTTCACTTCGGATACGCTGTGTCCTAATTTAGTAAAAATATTTATTGATTGTTTTATTAACGTTGCATTTAAGTTTATCGGAGACAGACCTCGCAATTGTGAATTTCGGTGAAGTGACGAGGATGACACCTGAGCTGAGAAACCATTCCAGTGAGAGGACTTGCAGCCACAATAGATTTAACGGGCAACAGCTCCGTACGCGACGGGTCTTTAGTGGAAATATAATTTGAATTCACAACTCGATGGAGACAATGTCGACCGTGATCATGACCACTCGGCTATCCCTGCTACTTGAAATAGTTAGCTCGCTAATTAACTAAATTTCTACTTACATTAATTTTCCACCTCTGTCAAAAAAACCTCTGATTTCTTTTATTTCCTTCAAGTTGGTGATTACTTTTGTCGTACCTTCCAATTTCGGTAGTTCTTTTATGTAATAAAAATGAGCTATTTAATTTTTAGTCTGTTCTCTTGCGAGATTTTGACCATTAAATACTGAAACTACTTGAGTTAAACATGTTTAAGGCTAATTTCATAAATATATTTAGCTATTTAATTAGCTTTACAATATTTTTAGATAAATATTTTTTGGGCTTTTACTTTTGTTTGTTGATGTTTAAGCTGGGAATCATTGTCATTATGATGAAAACAATGATGATTATTTCTGAAATGATACCTCAGACACCAAATTCTCACAACACTTCAGTGGTTCTTTGAGGCCCAGGAATAAGATTAACCAACCATTATAACTTAATATGGTCGTCACCGTTTTCTGTTTTTGACTGAAAACTCTCTAGACCAGGGATGGCGAACCAATGGCACGCGTGCCATCAATGGTACGCGACATAATATTTTGGGCACGTCACCGATCACAAAGTTCGCTATGAAGCATATTACGAACGAACGCGAGTGATCCTACGCTACGAAGTGTTCGGGGGGGGGGCCGGAAGCGCGCTCGGTTGTTATTGTAGTTACATCGTGGACTACAATTGCTAATGGCGCGTAATATTTTATTTACGCATAGCATAATAGTCAATTTCGTTGACACAACTATTTTTTGAATATTATTTGTGTTATATTTACCATTTTAAACTGTTGTTTAATATGGCTAATTCAGGGGGGGGAGTGCAAGATAATAAATGTATCAGAGAATTTCAAACTTGGTGGACTGAGAAATATGGCATGATTAATAAAGAAGAAAAAGCGGTGTGTGTTTTATGTTCTGGAACAGTGTTATGTAGAACATCGTCTATTAAACTGCATTTGGAAACAAAAAAAAATCAAAAATTTGTTAGTCAAAAAAATGAACCAGAGCAAAAGGAATTAATTGCAAGTGCAATGAAAGACGGAAATACAGTCGACGTCTATGATTAAATATGTTGGCAAAAATTGTCATACAAGTGCAGCAAGTTACTCGGCTGCAAATGCCACTGCTCGGTGCAGTAAACCTTTTCAAGAGGGAGACTTTTTGAAGAAAGCGAAGGAAGCCTGGTTAGCATGAGCGCCCTCACTTTTTGATGATTTCGATAACAAAGATAAGATAATTCAGTGCATCAAAGATACTCCACTATTTAGAAACGCAACAAAAGAAAGAATCTTAAAACTGGCCGGAAATGTAGCAGATCAACAAAAAATTGACATTAACTCCTCTCCTTTTATGTGGCTATGTCTTGACGAAAGCACTGACGTCACTAAATCTGCACGTTTAGCTGTTTTTGCTCGATATTGCATAGAAAACGTCTTTAAGGAAGAATTAATTGTGATAACATCGTTTCTAACGGCTACAAAGGATACAGATATTTGTATGGCAGTTAAAAATTCACTTACTGAGAAAGAAATTGATTTGAAAAAAATTGTTTCAATAAAAACTGATGGTGCTCCAAATATGGTGGGCAAAAAAAAAAAAAAAAAGTTTCATAAGTTTATTTCAATCAGACGTAGGACATTCGATTCTTGAAATCACCTGCATCATTCACCAACAAGCCTTGTGTGCTGAGAGTAGTTTAACATCTCTCGATAATGTAATGACAGTAGTCACAAAAATCGTCTATCCCATTTCGTCGCGGGCTTTAAATAAAGAGAAAGTTTGATGCTTTGTTAAAGGAAGTCAGCTCGGTGTATATTGGCTTACTGATGTATAATAATGTTTGCTAGTCGATTGCTTGAAAAAAATCAGACTCTTTTTGCAAAATGAATGAAAATTGAACAATATCCACAATTATTGGATGTTATGTGGCTTTCAAAATTGATGTTTCTTACAGACATAGGTCAACGTTTCAATGAATTGAACTTGAAGCTTCAAGGCCCAAATAAAACAATTATCGTCATGATAGATCTCATTCGCGCTTTTGACGCTAAATTGCATGTTTTCACACAAAGGAACGATATTATTACAAGAAACTGAAAGTATTTTCCATACTTCAAAAAAAATATCAACGCTTTAGATATGCATGAGAAACCAGACGAAGAAACAGTCACTGAAGAATTTATTTCTGTAATTGATTCTTCGATCAATGAATTTTCAGCGAGATTTTCTCAGTTCAAAGAATTATCGGAAACACTCAATTTTATTATGTACCCTGATGTGACTTCATTTGATAAACTGAACTTGTCCCGATTCGATTGGTTGAAATTGAAGAATTTGAAATGCAGCTGATTGATTTCCAGTCTAGTTTAATATGGGTTCAAAAATTTATTGAAACAAGGAAAGAGTTGGAATTAATCGAAACAGAAAGATTGACAAGAAATATAAGTAAAAATTCCAATAACAAAATTTTGGAAACATGGAATTCGTTATCAGGCACCTTTAACTGTTTGTAGAAGCTACTCGTGCTATTTTAACCATATTTACATTGACCTATGCCTGCGAGTCATTATTTTCAGAGATAAATAACATTAAAGATTCTCTTAGAAACCGTTTGACAGAAGACTCTAGTTCAGCATGCATTCTATTAAAAGTAATATCTTACAACCCTAATATAAGTTATGTCATCTAATCTGCTACAGCAGAAGTTACACTAATGTTACTTTATTTTGAATTACACGTATAACTGAAACATTTCAAAGCGTATTTTCTTATAGTAAATAAAGAGTATTGAGTTGATAGTATTTAGTATTACTAATTTCCCAATATTCACGAAGTCAAAATTATTTGACGGCACGTCTATGACCTCATTAAACATTTTTTTAGAAAAAATGGTACGTCGATACATAAAGGTTCGCCACCCCTGCTCTAGACATTTTATGAGCCTTTTACATAGATAATGGTTGGAATTTATGAAATAGCCAATGGAAGTTATTCAATGAATATAAAACTATGTTACGTGCTCTAATTTTTCAGAAGAAGCATAGTAACTCACTTTTAACTGAAATATTTCGTTACAGCAGAATAAGCAATATATTAGCTTGACAATCTCGCAAGTATCTTTAGAAAGGTAGAATATTTTATGTTAAGTCTTCGTTAAAGAATTTCTGTCTTTAAATAATCTTTTTTTTATCTATGTTATATGTGATTTGTGCGTTTATTTAATATTAATAATGATTCTTTCTTGTAAATAAATATTCCATTACGGGAAGAGAAACGTTGCTATTGGTCAGAGTGAAACCGTTGCTTCCTTTCCTTATCGAAAATTTTAGTTGCATAAAATGAAAAACTTTTTTGATGAAAATTCCATTAGTTGCCTATCTAGCGTTAGATACTCTTTGAGAATTATATTTCCTGTGAATGTCTGCTAAGATGTAGTTTTATATTGATTTAGAGACAGACCAATTAAAATAAATGATTTGATGTTTCTAAAGTCCATTCGATTATTACGTATGCTATTTAATTTTAATTTCTGTTCATAATAGTCATTACATAAACAGTTATTTGGCTTGATAAAACTTGATTTAAATAAAACTAAACGCATTATTTTCTTATATGCTTAAAAGTAAAATGCATAAACATGAATTTAGATAATGAATTTTTATTTAAAGAAAAACTCACAATTTACACAATTGTAATGAAAAAATTATATAAAGCTTCTTTTTATTTGTTCATTTCGTTTAAAAAGGAAGATAGATCATATTTAAGACACCCAGTTATTAACAAGTCTTTGTAGCAGAACTCATTAAAAACAGTTTTTTAATTATCTTTTTGAATGTAATTTATATTTCTTTTCTACCCCTTGTTTTGTCATAAAAAGGAAATGGAAAACTAATAGTTTATTTAATTTATAATAATAATTTTCTTTTACATTTTGGTTAGATAAATTTAATTCTACCGGTATTTTAAATGTAGCGTCAGTATTTGATAAGAAGTGATGCGTGAGAAAAACATCAAGATACTACAATATTCTATATAAGTGCTTGATTATGATATTTAAGAGCGAAAATTTGTAGAAGTATGACAGTGAAAAGAAAATAAGTAAATAAAATGAAAAGGTTCTATGAGAAGTTTTACAAAGAACAGATTTAGCCACCCAAGGTGCGCTTTTTTATAATTATTAAATTACTCAACTAAATATATAAGAATTAAACTAAACGACGAAATATCGAAAAAGGGACAATAGTAAACTTTTCCGATATTAAAATTCAAGGAAACGATAAATTATTAAGTTGAATTTATTTCGCTAAATGTAATTAAAATTAAAGCAAATATTAAATTATTAAATTGAATATTATATCCGCTACATGTAATTAAAATTAAAGAAAATAATAAATTATTAAATTGAATATTATATCAGCATATCAGAATTCAAATGTAATTAAAATTAAAGGAAAGGATGAATTATTAAATTGAATATATTTAAGCTAAATGTAATTAAAATTGAAGCAAGCGATAAAAAATTGAAAAGTGATCTGGTACTCTAAAAGTGATCTGGTACTTAAAACAATAGCCCCTTAGGTGGCTTACAATTTAAACTTAAGAAATCGGTGCGGACTTTTATAAGTAATCTTATATTGAATATAATTAAAATTAGGACTCATTATCAGAATCTCAACTTTTATTATTCAAAAAATGTGATACCTTGTAAAATTTTAGTAAAAATTACCAATTTTCTTTGAGAGAATAATGATTTAAGCTTCGTTATTTTTAAATAGGGCATATTTTTAAGAAGAACAAAAGCAAAATTTGAAATATATATATATATATATATATATATATATATATATATATATATATAAGTTATTAGTACAAGAATTTGCTTACATATAAAAAAAATTTGTTTTTAAAATAGATTTACTTTTATAAAACTTTTGATACACTTCAGTCAAATTCAAGTAAAATCTTAAGAATTGTTTCAGTTTTTGATTGATTAATTGTCCCCATTTTTATATTGAACTAATTTATTGATTATATTTTTATCCAAAAGACTAGAAAATAGAATTCATATTAAATTCTAAAACAATTGCTAAGCCATTATATATTAGTCATAAAAGTATACAAATTCACATGCTTTAAGTGGAAAGCACACCAAATTGTTTTAATATCGATGAGAATTGGATTTTAAAAACTTTTATAACATCTGTGGCAAGCAAAAATAATATAACTAAATTTCTCTCTTCTGTGGTAATGTATTCATCAGGTTATTTATTGCATTGATTTGCAATAGTATTGTACACATTCAAGTTTAACTTATTCAAGAAAAATACCGAAATATTTTTAAGACAAAAGTAAATTAAATTATTTATGGCAAGATAGAAATGATTTAGAATATTATTTTTTGCTGTTATGCGTAATTTTAATGAGTTATTAAGCATTTTTTTTTATCAATAATTCATTTTTTTCCTTTTTTTAAAAAAATTAGAGTTCATCATCATGGACACCACGGAGGATATGCATTGGAAGAAGAACACTGGTGATCTTCAATCAGGAGTATTAAATTATGTTCAAGAAATAGTATGTGATAGATTAATTTATACAGCAAAATCGCTTTTTGCTAGATAATCAAGCAGTAGAATATGAAGGCTAGTGCTGTTAAAGGAGAGATGTCCAGAAAAATGTTTCGTGCGTCTTATCAACACATAGTGCCAATCAGAATGCAAGTTTTGTACAATATTTGTTCAATGAATTTTATTCATACATCTGCTTTAACTAATAAACATAATTTAAGGTTTGATGCTTTCGATTCATCAAACAAGAAAAAAAAAGATTATATAAATAAATTACAAAATTTCAAAATTGTTGTTTACAAATATTTTGTCATTGCATCAATAATTACGTTTTTTCAAACCTTCTTTCGTAAAAATATTGTAACTTTGAATAAATCCATAGTTGCTTAGAATTTTGTGTAGTGTCAAAAAAATGGATGGAAAATTTTTCTGTTTTCATTTTACATTCCAATAGGAATTACATCATATTGAAAAATAGTTTTTAATTTTCAGTTTTGTATCCTTGAGAAAATTATTACACAATAACATTACACTCGATATGATAAAATGTGGATACTATGGTGGTTAGTTACGTTAATGTTCGGAATCAATTCTGTTCAATTTTTACTACCATAATTATTCTATTTGGGCAGATTTCTAGGGCTCAAATTTTATTTTGTTTTTAAGTTGTGAACGAATTGTGCACAACCTAATTAATATACTGATATATTACTGATAATACATAATATTAATGATATTCGGGCTTTTATGGATGAAAGGAATCGTTTTTTTCCTTCACATTTACACATTTGGCATCTCAAATACTTAAGTGATGAGGAGGCCTCTGGATCTAAGTAATACATCGTTATGTCAAATTTTCAACAGTTACTTCTGCAAAAGCCATTCAGTAAGCAAAGAAAACAAACGCTGATTTAATATAATGAGAACAAAAATATTCATGGGGGAATTGAAGGCAATCAGATGGCAGATCAACTGGCCAGGTAGGCCAGATCCAAAAAACTTCTCCATCCAAAAACATTTTGCCACTTTCTTTGTTGAAAACAAAATCGCAAAATACAAACTGAGAAATTCGCCTGTTAAAAAGAGTCTTCGGTTATGCCTTGTCGCTGCTGTATCCTACCTAATGAGGATAGAGCAGTGACAAAAACAATTTTTAAACTAAAAGCATTTCATTTTAGAGCAGGGGTGGTTAGCTTTTTTGGGAAGAGTGCCATTATTTGAACAAAAAGAAATCATGCGTGCCACTTCCAACTTTTCCAAAATAAAAAAAAAGATCAAAATAATGCTATTTATAAGCTGATTATGAGATTTTGAAAATAGTACATATTTTTTTTCTGTAAGTCTGAGAAGTGGAAGTGCCAAAAAATTATTGTAACAAATAAAACAAAAGTTCAAACTTAAGTTTTATTGTCAATAATCGTCATAAAGGCTCAATCACTTAATCTAGATATAAAATGAAAATGAATATGAGTAGCTTGAAACACTTGATCTTAAGTCATTATTAAACAGTGAGTACTTTATTCGAGTGGCTTTTGAATTTGTATTTTTTTTTTAACTAAGTCATCGATATTAGGATTAGTTCCTTGAAGTTACCAAAAACATTTGGTATTTTAAGTGCGTATCAATTAATCTTGAGTGAGATTTTAATTTTATAATGTACAAAATAGTAAACATTTGTTCACAAACATATGTTCATCCAAATCTACAACAATATCTGACAGCCAAATTGGGTCAACTTGAAAAATCTCTTGTTGATACAAAATTCCAAAACTTAATATAATTGGATCACTTGCAGTTGAAATAAGTTCCTTATATTTGATTTTTAGTGTAGTATGGTGCTGTAGGTCAGTAATATCAATTTGGAGTTCAGGTGCGTAACAAATAAAGTCTTACAAGGAAATTGAAAAATGATTTGTGAAAGTATCAACATTTTTTTATCTCCTTGAAAACCAACAAACCTAACACTGAATGAATTCTGAAAAATGTATATTAAAATTTTAAATCTATTCATAGTTCGGAACATTAACGACTTTGGTAGCTAGTTCCTGCATTAATGTGAAATATGTTTATTTTTTGTCTCCAAAATCGCAACGAAAAAAGTAAATATTTGCTTACAAAAGAATATGTATGACTAACTAGGGTAGGAAAAATAAAACTTTTTCCCTGTCACCGCAAATTTATATAACTTAAATGTTCGAAAATATCGTTGAGAAAAGCTACATTCACAGCCAATTTTCATTCTTGAGTAGCAAACACACACTGGGTTTCTTCTATATACGATAGGTGTTCCGATAGTAAGTTTTGGAATGTGGATTCTTCAAACTGATCGCACGCTACGACAAATCTCTCAATGTCGATGGCGACCATGCCGAAAAATGTTCGAGATGCCGTGCTTTATTTTGTTATGGCAATAAAGTTTCTGTGCGAAAAAAGGTGACGAAACTTACTTTCGGAACATCTCTCGTATTAAGATTTAGATTATCCCTAACGTTTTCTTCCAGATCTTTTAAAACATACTCCCTCAAAATCCAAAATTTCGCAAGTGCATAGCACTATGAGAGAAGTAACTCACCATCCTCTTCTGTTTCTTCCAAAAAAAAAGCCACGGAAATCGTCGTCGATTCAGAGTTCCAACTCGTATTTTATTGATATTGCGCGTTACAAGTTCAACTACAAAAGACAAGTTTAAGTCCTTAGGGATTGATAGTAAGGTGGAAAGACATAAATTGGGTTTAGAAATTTGCCCTGGTACTGAACCACTGTCAAGTCATATTTTGAAATTTCTGGCGATTTTAAGGACTTGTATACTGAAAAAATCATGCAGATAAATAAATCTGTTCTTATAATCCATAGTTTTATATCAATGACTATGCCGACAATAAAAAAATATTTTGACTTTGATGCTTTTAACTTGCATTAAAAGAAGGCTTTTCACACATCATAAATACAAAACAATTTTAAATCTATACTTACAAGAATTTTTGTCAGTTTCAATCTCGAAGTCAGTAACAACTTTCTATTTTTAAAAGGTCCAATTCCACACACACGAGCTGGACGGAAAACTAAAATACTAATTCTGTATTAAATAATTTTTTGTATGTCATGATTTTTACAAAATGATTAGTGCTTTATTATTGTTTTTGTTTCAAAAGGAGAACAGTGAATTACAGATAGTTATTTAAATTTTCCTGAAAGGCCCATACATGGAATTTCTCAAATATGAATTAAATAAAATTTATATATATATATATATATATATATATATATATATATATATATATATTTCAAACAAATACTGGGATAGAATATGTAATAATGTATCAAATCCAAAAACCTTTTATAATATTAATAAAAAAATTTAATAAGAATGCATAAAAGCGTTGAATATTTCTCAGTTTAATAATAAATATATTGTTCAACCTCTGTAATAAAGGTCAATTCTTTTTTCAGAATTTTTTGCATCAAATAATAATTCTTACCACGAGTCAATATCTTCCGATTTCCTCAGAAAAGACGGCAATGAGAACCGATGCGTATTTTTGAATTAAATAGAGATATAAAATCATCGAGAAATTCAATTCTAGTTTCAGTCTATATTCCGAAAATGTTGCTCAAAATATTGAGTCATAAAGATAATACCAATGTCTTAAACTATTTCCAAAAATTGTTTGAGAATACAACATGAACAGTAATTGCAGCAGCAGCATGCTTTCTCCCAAAATTTAATGTTTGCAAAAATCCAATTAAACTAATATTGCGATTCTCACTAATTCTTTGGACAAGAGAACGTTTCATATCCTCAGCAAATTCTGAGTTTTGTTGCTTCAACTATCCAATAATTTAAAGCATATGTTTATTCGACCATTAGCAAAGTTCAGTTTCGATTGCATAGTTTTTCTAGGTCAATATTTACTGCCTAGTAAAAAAGACCTGCTACAATTTCAGTCAGAATTTCCAATTCCATATCAGTAAAAATGTGTTGCTCTTTAACCCATTCGCTCCCAGCGTATCACAGGCGATACGCTCGTGTTGGCTCTCCTGTGCCCAGGGTGTCACGGGCGATACGTTCCATGAGTGTCTTCTACGGCCCAACGTATCAATAGAGATACGCTCGATGAGAACGTTTTATTTGATTTTTTTAATGTTACTGTATGGCTCTACAATACCGCGAAATCTATATAGATAGATTATTTGGATTGTTGACCTTGGTGATATGGGCTTGGATTTCACTTCTGGCTACCAGGAGGGGGGTAATTGTTAAAAGCACGTGTTGTGGCGCGGCTCATTAAACGTAATGACATGATTTAAAGGGTGCAGTTGCTTTCGGTTTGCTTTTTTCTTTCTTGCTTGCTTCTTAGAAGTTCGAAGGAGAATTTATATCCCTTTATGTGGTTAGGGCTTTAGGTAGCAGATGCTCTCAGCTGTTCATTTCATTCGGTTGGTTTTTATTTGTAGCGACAGTCATGACGAAAAGAAAGTATTTACCTGATACTGAGATTTGCGAAATAATAAATGAATCTGACAGTAATGTTAGTGAAAATAATCCAAATCTCTACATAGACATTACAGTAAAAAAAAAAGGTGGGGGACTAAGATGTGCCATTTGCTTGAAATCTTACGTGAAGCGTCAAAATATGTGTATAAAACATGTGACGTTGTACTGTGCATTGAATTTTTTTTTATAAATATACCATACCGCAAAATAAGATTTATCTTTTGTATCTATATATTCCATATAATGGTACATCATTACACCATGAAATTTATGTAACAAATGTAAATATATTTTGTATTTTCTTAAAAGTATGATTTTTTATGTAATTTTATGTATAAAACATTCAATTTTCGATTACATCTTTTTTTTATGTATATATTAAGTTTAATGCATTTTAAATAATATATGTAAATACCAAAATATTGTAATAAATAGCCGATTTTAGAGGAATTTTTTACACGAATTAGGCTTAATGTCTAAAATCGTCTGGGCACAGCGTGGCACTTCACGGGCTGAGAGAAGCACTTCTTTTTTTCTCCCTCCGGTTGCGAAAGGGTTAATATCAATTAATGCTATAGAAATTGTTGATTTTTTCTCTACCAATCTTTCAACCATTGCCAACAAACTATTCTAACTTGTTATGGCATTGAAACAAATCATTTTTTCATTGCCAAACTCCGCTTGAAGATATCCACTCATTTAATTTTATTATAGTTTGTGATTTTTGTTGGAAGATGGTAATGCGCAAATTCCCTCGTAGCTCCACCTCCATGACATCAAACTTGACGTATAGAAGGTAATCCAATTATATGCCTCAGCGTAGCTATACGAAAAGGAGATTTTCGAAGTTGAAATATATATATGTTAATGTGAAATATGTAAAATATATGAAAATATGTGAAGAATAAGATTGTTGATGTAAAACCAAAAAAGTTATTATTGCTTCGATATTGTCTTCTTCGTTATTAATTTATGTTGTGTTTAAATGAACTATGTTTTTATGGAAAAACTTTTCATCATTTGCTTCAATTTTGTATATCTACGCATTTCCTAACGGGAATAAAGTATAATTTCCAGGAACACAAAAAGTATAAAAATATGACGGTTTCTCGGGAATCTAGATTTCCGGAAAGTAACTTTAATTCTCACCTAATTACTTAGATCCACATTTAATTGTTTTACCCCCCCCACACACACAAATATACAAATTATTCTGTAAGTGGTCCTAAAATTGAATACACACCACTCACTTTTTTTTCCTTTAATTCGTAAAACAATATTCTAAAACCATCCATTTAAAATTAACATTTATAGAATCGATAAAATACGCATGAAGAACTGTATTATAGGGTAAAAATATATATACTGAACCATTAATATTTTTACGATCATGATTTGTACCCTGAAGTTACAGATTTACAAATCACAGAATTGAGTATACATCTAATTCCTTGATTTTTTAAAAATATGTATAAATTAATATATTGTTGCACATCGTTTTGTATTCAGAACACCTTCTAAACAGTATGAATTGATTTTAAAGTTTTGGGCTATTTCAGGGATATTTGGGCCCATTTTTCTTGTAATACTGGTTTTAAGAGTTCTTTGCATCGAATATTATGCTTTTGAATAAATTTTTCAAACCGAGACCACAAACCTCATTGAGAGAGAGATCGACAGATTGAGGTGGTGTATACCATTTAATTTCACAATTCTACAACAGCTGTTCAATCCTCTTATATACTAGAATGCAAGCAATAGTGAAAAGTTCTGGGTCATAACGGCAAGAGTAGAGACAAGTTCTGGGGTTTCAGCCTCTTGGATTCTGTAAACTTCCGTAACTAGAGATCTGTTCGCTACGGATCAATGAGGGCACGTTCCCAAGTGGAAAGTTATCTGGAAATAGAAGGTTGTTAATATCTTTAACTCAAATATATAGATGAAGCAGTCAGAGGGTGAAGGAAGGTGTCGTTTTCAGTTTTGATTTTAGCTAAACAAACAACTTTGTCTTTTACGGACAAAATTTCTATTATTTTGGCAAGTGACCAATGATTACGTCGTTCATTGATATCTTTTGCGAGAACAACATCTTCTACTCACAGCTGTTTGAAGTAATTCTTTAAAGTCCGTTGTCTTCAATATCCTAGGTATTTGCTACGAAATCTATTCTACAGGGCAGGTCTTATGCTTTGTCTGTATCCAACTCTTCGATTCAATTCTGTCAAGCCTACAGCGTCGATATCAGGCGTTCCAAATGATAGCATTTCTTGTAGAAACATCATGGAAGTTAAAGGTAACGGATGTTGATTGTCGTAAATAATTGGTAGATTGGATGCTGAGACGTAGATAATTGGTAGCGTATTGATCACTTTCACACAACAGCATACGATTATATTCAATCGTTCTTAATTCAAGGATATTCAACCTAAAACTCTTCTTAAGGTGTCTTTTACTATTTGTGTAAGTCTCTTCCACTTAACCTCAGGTAGGTGGGTTGAACTTCTATCGTATTCTTCAGGTTGAGGCTACAGCACATATTGTTTTCCAATCTACTTTTGTAACAGCTTTGTAGGTGCATACAAAGTTTGTCCCATTATCTGAGTATACTTCATAAGGCCTGTCTTTTCTGGCAGTGAATCTTCGTAAGTATTGTATGAAAATCACTGTGGATAGTAAAGCAACCAGTTTAAGATGAATGGCGCAATAGATAGACAAAACTATAGAAGATTTCGACTCATCACAGATATAAAGAGGACCTACTAAAACAACACCAACGAATTTGAAACATTTCGTTCTGTAATTCTGTCTTCAGATGGAATTCCTGGCTAAACTTCTGCTCTTGGCACGTTGAATCTTTTACATTTTAAACATTTTTTATAACATCTCGAATGAAGTTTCGTGATTTCAGTACCCCAAATTTTTCTCTAAAATGTAACATTAATATGCTGATTTTTAAGTGCTTCTCTTAAATCAGTTTTCAAATTATTAGATGATTGGACTGTAGAATAACAGGATATCGAAAGTTTTATTCATCTTTACGGTGATTTATATTTGTTTTGGCTCAAAGAAAATACCATTTTCATCTTCAAATGGCTTTGATGAACGAATAATTAGAACTTTTATATTTACAAAAGATTCTTTTTGAATTAGCTTGTAAAAGGATTTTGCGGTTTTTTCTAATTCATCTATCAAGATATCAATCGCCAGGTTTTTCTCGGCGTTCTTCTGATTGTGAGAGAATAAAATCCAAGCTGTCATTTTCGCTGCTTTCCAATAAAACGAGAAATATCGGAGGTACCAATCGAATTCATTTTCTCTGCGTAAAATATTCAAAATAGTTTTTATTTTCTCTTGGTTCAAGGCTTCGTTATTCAGGTTGAACATATTTGATAGCCAACGTTTTAAATTGAAGTGAGCTGAGATCAATTTTATCTTCGATTTCCTTATTAAACTTTTCAGTTCCATCCACATGATTTAGCTGACTAATGAATCATCCATTTAAAATGAATCTTTTTAAAATTTGAGTAATCTCTGCAAAATGTTCTGGAACAGCATCAAGCAGATGATTGAACGTTGCGGTTAAAAAGACTATACGTTGATCCAAAAACCATTTCGTTGATAAATTTTCAAATTCTTGCCGGCGTGTCAAATCACAAAAATCTTAAAAAGTCGCGATCTTTCTTTGTTTTAATTTGATAAAATGCATTTTCAACATCTGAAGGCACACCAATGCGAAACTTTCGGAAAAGAAATTTTTATCAGATTTAGACCTTTATAATCAAGTTATTATTATGAGAGGGTTAATTTCTAAAATCGACAGATGCATTAAAAATTGGTCGAACTTTGGTTTTCTCGCTTGGCTGTTTAAGTTCAGGATGAAGCAACAAAAAGTGTACCCCTCATTTCTTTTCCACTGTCGCTGCTTTAATTATTTCATTTATTTCCCATTGGTCAAATATTTCATCTTACTCTTTTCTTCAACTATTGACAAGTAATTTAGTTTTGGTTTTGTAGAGGAATTTTTTTTTGCAATAGACTATTACTGGATAAAACAGAGTTATCTACAATCGAATTGTACGGTAGGATTACTTCATATCTCCCAGTACTGTTTACAGTTTCTCTCAAGTGTTCCTCAGTTTTTTCTTCTCGAAAGGTTTCTGTTTTCTTCTGTGTGTCTTCATGGGAAATTCCAGTGGTATCCAAATTCCATTAATCTGCCAACTTCACATCGGAAACGTGTAAAGACAGAAAAGCTCGACAGGGAATTCTCTAATTTTACATTTTCCTTTCTTTTATCCATTCCATTGCAGTCCAGCTTAACTTAATTTCAAAGGCTGTTAAACATTTCTTGTACACAAATGTGTGGCAGTGCCCGGTCCTAATAATAAATGTATTAGTTCGGGATGCAAACAATGATTCCCGTTACGATGTTCGTTATTGATTCATATTTCCTTAGTTTCTAGAAGTGCAATAAATTTATTATCTTTAATTCTTGGTACCGAAAAGTAAATTTTTGTTTTGTCTAAGGTTTCTATATAATATTTTGAATCTAAGTTGCTACGATTGAATCGGTAACTATAATTATTTTCCGATGTTTCTACACCACAGAAAAGACCATGTTTAATTTTCACAACCACCCGTTCAAGGTCGGAGATCCCATATTACTATTTCTAATAATTTCCACTTTTTCGCAGATGTAATGATTTTTCATTGAAAGTTAAAACTTTGTTGATATCCTTATTTGTATCTTCGTTTCTAGTTCTATCTATTTCGATTAAAATGTTTAAAGGGGGAGATTTTAAAATAGTAGTTCAAAGGATGGACGACAAAACTTTTAGAGATAGACCCAAATTTTCGAAGTTTCTCAATTCAATTGAAATTTTTTCAAAAAACTTCCTAAGAGCATAAACATCATTTGAGTTACGTAAGGGTTTAATGTTGAAAAGATTTTTGTTGAAATGTGTGTGTACAAATAAATCAGTTTTAGAAATTTTTTTATCAAATTAAATGCGGAATTATAGTTTGAAGTTGAAATCGGTAAACCTACGATACTCAAAGAAGATTCACCTAAATGAACTTTTAAGTAATTAAACATATCTACCTCGTCTAACGTTTTGTTATAGAGTACAATAAATTCAAAGCTGTGCATAGTAACTAAACGTTAGACGAGGGCAATTGTTATATCTCCGTAACCTATAAATTGTTAACGTAAGCCGATGTTATGCTTCTATAAAATTTTGCTTTGGTTAGTTTCGGAAGCTTAATACGAACTATATCTTCAGGTTTCGCTTGTTTTGTATTCGTATTAGTTGATATACCTAATCAACGGGCTGATCCTCGATTTGAACTTCTTAACTAAATTTCTTTTTATCTCATAAATTCTTCCATTGGCGCGAAATGAAATTTTCAGGGAAGCTCATTTTCACGGTATTCTTCAGGTTTTGAGAATTCTACCTCGAATTCTGCTTTATTTTCAAATGTTTTTCTAGGTCTAAGTCTACAATACTCAGCAATTCGTAACTGTATATCGGTGTTTTTAACAATTCTTCCAAATGGCTAACATTTGATTCTCCCGTTTTCGGAATTCGTGTGTTATAATTTATTTAACGATTTCTTAACTGATATTCTTAAGAGTGTCGCGGTTTTTCTTTAGTTTATTTGAATTATCCTTAGACATGATTTATAGCTTCAAAGTCAACAATTAATTAATATATAAAATGTAATGATCAATGTTTTCTTATTTCTAGCGCACTGAATTCTTATTATATTCTTACAATATACCAAACTCTCAATCCAGGCAGGAATCCAAAAAAATATTTTATCTTATAAATTTAAAGACAAGGTAAACAAACTTATCTGTCTTCTTTCAAAAGTTCCGTTGACGAGTTAGTAGATTAGTTCCCAGGGCTTGGATTGAAATAATTAAGGAGACGTTAAAAATAATTTAAATTTTTTAATAAATTATATTCAAGCAAATTATACATTATGTACAAAATCTTATGTTACATAAAATAAAAGGAATTCAGTGCGCTCCAAAAAAATTCCCATGTCCTCTCGTTATGAGCTTTTGCGCCACATTGACTCAATCTACAAGAAGACCCTGATGGTTGGGGCTCCAGAATATTACAACAACCATAACTTAACAATTTAACTGAATGTTTTGGGTCGTTATCTTGCTGAAACATAAATTGTGACCCAAATCCTATTTCTGGGACCTAACTTTTAAATTATTCTTCAATATATCTAAGTATTTCAGTTGTTTGGCCCTCGATAGCTCCTTATTAGAAACTGATTTCATTAAAGTAACACATAATTACTAAGTGGACTGTATAAAATTTCTCAAACTTTATTTCAACCGCATACTCTGCGCGCTCAGTCGCGTCTGCTCTCATTTACATTGCCAGGCGACAGCAGCGCCATTTCACAAAAGCGGTCAGGGGGCACAACATACCGCCCGCCTTGACAAATTTGAAAATTTTTCAACATAATACAAAGTATACATTATTAATTCACAATAGATAAAATATTCAAACAATTAAATACAATAATAATGAATAGTAACACATATGCATATACAATTCAAATTGACAATCAATCATAAAAAGGTAATTTAATAATCTTGTTTACTGGACGTTGATAAATACCTTTGTTTGATTTCAATGTTACAACTCTTATTATATTATCCTCTCCTGCGTGGACCTTAATTATTTTTGCTAGGTTCCAATTAAGAGTTTTAAAGTTATCCTCATTTTTTACCAGTACAATTTCATTTACTTTAAACATTTTCTCACCTTTGTGCCATTTGACACGTGATTGTAAACGATTTAAATACTCTGATGACCATTTTCTCCAAAATATTTGAGTATGCTTTTGTACCAATTGCCATCTATTTAACTTATTCATAGGTACCTCAGTTAAATCTGGATCTGGTAATGCTGTTAACGACGATCCAACCAAAAAATGGGCTGGGGTGAGAATAAAATCATCATTAGGATCACTAGAAATACTACTAAGAGGTCTAGAATTTAATATTGCCTCTACTTGGGTAACAAGGGGGCTCAATTCTTCATAAGTAAGAACGGCATTTCCTACAACTCTTTTTAGGTGCGATTTTAATGATTTAATGCCTGCTTCCCACAAACCTCCGAAATGAGGGGTAGCAGGTGGATTAAAATGCCAAATGATGCCTTCTGAGGCACTGAATGTTTCAAATTTCCCTGTATTTTCCTTATTGAACAAATCTTTTAATATTTTCTTTAACTCATTATTTGCTCCCACGAAATTTCTACCATTATCACTATAGATATCACTGGGTTTTCCTCTACGGGAAATAAATCGTTTTAAAGCACCCATAAAAGCATCTGAGCTACAACTATTTACAATTTCAAGGTGAACTGCTTTAACAACAAAACATATAATTATACATACATAACATTTATACAATTTCTTAAATCGACCAGAAAAGAACTTAATACTAAATGGTCCACAAAAATTAATACCGACTTTAGAAAATACTCTAGAAATGTTTACTCTGGCACTGGGCAAATCTGCTATCATTTGGTTTTTAGCCTTAGCACTTACCTTCAGGCATTTTAAACATTTATGCATTACTCTTTTAACTGTGGATCTACCATTTGTGATCCAGAATTGTGTACGTAAGTTAGCCAGTGTGGCCTCAACACCTGTATGGAGATAAAACACATGATAATGATCAATAATCAAATCACAAATATTATTAGGGATTAACATAGGATGTTTATGATTTAAAGGTAGTTCAGAATGTTGCAGTCTTCCGCCAACACGGAGTACATTCTTCTCGTCAAGAAATGGAGACAAATTTAATAATTTACTGGAATTGGATAATTTTTCCCCTTTCATAATACACTGAATATCTTTTGAAAAATACACAAATTGCACACTTCTCACTAAACAAATTAAAACAGCAGATAATTCTGGTACAGTTAAGTTGCCAGTAGTTCTCTGTAAGGGATTTCTTGCATTTTCCTTAAATCGCATGCACCATGCAATTATTCTTTGTAGTTTCGTAAATGAAGAACACTTAATAATAATGGGAAGAATCTCACAGTTGTGCACTAAAAGACAAACTGGTTCTCCTTGATGATCCTTTAGCTCTCTTTGGTATAATTCACTATTATGAAGATCGTAGCTATCACCAGGAAAGTTCACAAGGCACTCTTGAAGAAATGATGGACCGAACCACCACAAGTCACTTAATTGAATTTTCTCTGGATCAAGTCCTCTCTAAATGATGTCTGCGGGGTTTAAATCCGAAGGAACATGATGCCACTGGTTTATTTTGGTAAACTCTTGAATAATCACAACTCGATTCGCCACAAAAGTCTTTAATTCCCTAGGTTCTTTTTTCATCCACGAAAGAACTATTGTAGAGTCTGACCAATAGAAGACTGATGCAATATCCATTTTTAACGCATTCTGTACTTTATGCATTAATTTTGTCAATAAAACAGCACTACATAACTCCAATCGAGGTATTGTTACCTGCTTAATTGGAGCTACACGTGACTTGCTCGCAATTAGCTTTACTTTAACTTCAACCGAATTGACCGTTCTGGGGTATATTGCAGCCCCATACGCCTTTTCGGACGAGTCACAGGAGTCATGGAGTTCAATCACTTTAGCGTTTTGAATCACAATGCATCTTTCAATATTCATATCGTTCAATATCATTAAAGATTTCACAAATTCTTTCCATTCACAAGCTTCTTTCGTAGGAAGCGCCTCACTCCAATCAATTTTCAGCAACCACAATTGTTGCATGAAAATTTTGGCCTTCGTGATCACTGGACCAAGCAATCCAAGTGGATCAAAAAGTCTAGCGATGATGGATAAAACTGATCTTTTAGTAGGATGAGCATTTTGCTCCACTTCTACCTTAAAGGTAAAACAGTCCGTTCTAGACTTCCAGGAAATTCCTAAAGTTTTTATTTCATCCGTAGATGAGAATTCGTATTCCTTTCCCGTTATTGGTGTAAGCTCTGAATTATTCCCACACCATTTGTGTAATGACATTTGAGCGGTTTTTAAAATCTCAATAAGCTGATGTTGCAGAGTTTTTGCTGCCTCTAATGTATTTGCACCACTCAAAACATCGTCCATGTAAAAGTCCTCACACAGGACCGATGCAGCAATTGGAAAGTTTTTTCCTTCATCAAGCGAAATTTGTTTCAGAGTTCGCATCGCTAGGAAGGGAGCACTAACTGTTCCATATGTTACGGTATTAAGTTGGTATACTTTAACCGGTTCATTAATGCCCTCCTTCCACAAAATTCTTTGGAGGTTTCTTTGACTCTCATCTATATTAATCATGCGGTACATCTGACGAATATCTCCCGTAAATGCAAAGATGTGTTTACGGAATCTCACTAATAATGTAAACAAATCATCTTGGATAACTCTACCGTTATATTGAATGGAGTTTAAGGATTTTCCACTAGTAGTCAAGGTGGAAGCATTAAATACTGTTCTCAATTTTGTTGTACTTTTATGAGGCCTATAAATGCCATGATGAGGCATATAATATGTCACACCGACCTCAGCACTATCTCTGACTTCAGTCATATGTCCTAATTCTTCATATTCCTTTAAAAAATTGGAATACAAGTTTAAATACTCTTGGTCTCTAGACAAACGAGTCCATAACGATTCAAATCGCCTTACAGCAATATCTTTTGAATTCCCTAAACATGAAGGATGTTCTTTAAATGGCATAGTTACAATATAATTTCCTGACTTATCTCTCCTATGCGTTCGCGCATAATGTTCCTCAAATACAGAATTTTCTTTACTCTTAGGTAAATCGTTTTCTATTTCCTCAATCTCCCAAAATTTTCTCAAGTTTGCATTTAAGTCATCTGCCCCACATATTAAACCGCAATAATTAGAATCTAATTTATTTGATCTTGGAATACTACCTCCCACAATATACCCAAAAACCGAATCTTGTAACGTAATATTCGCATTCTTTGCAATTAATTTACCAGGCTTTATTATATCATAAAAGTATTCAGCACCAATTAAAATATCTATTTTTCCCGGTATATTAAAATTAGAATCAGCAAGCTCAATAGATTCTGGAATTAACACACACGCATCTAATTTTTGATGAGGAATTAAATCCGTTATTTTTGGTACTACAAACATGGAAATATTTCTTTCAAAACTTTTATTTTTATTCGCCACAGTTGCAGTAACTCTGCGATTAACTGCCAGCGAAGCATTATTAATGCAAGTAATAGATTGATTTATCCTTTCACTTTTTAGTTGTAACCTTTGTAAGCATTGCTGAGTCATAATGCAAATCTGCGAGCCTACATCGAGCATGCATCTCACTTCCTGCCACTGCGAACATCTGTCTTTTATCAAACATTTTACAGTGGACAAGATTACATTTTTATTTTCGATTAAATTTGTTCCAACGAAAGGCGTAATCCACTCATTGGGGGAGAGAATAGAACTTTGCTCAGTATTTTTTCCCCCCGACGGCGAATTATTTACGACATCCGACGCATCCGCTTTAGTAGACAAAACACTTTTTGCTTCTTTTGGAAAATGAATTAATTTATTGTGAGCTTTGCCACAAAAACAATTTCTGTACGAGCATCTTTTAACACTGCAATTGGGCATTAAACATTTGAAGCAAAGTTTTTTTATTTTTCACTACCTCTATTCGCTCATTAACCGACAGTGCTTTAAATCGCGGACAATAATAAACCGGATGATTTTCATCTTTCAGACATATATCACAATTTTTATTTTTTACCTCATTGAAAAATACTTTAGATACAGTTTTAAATTTTTTTATTATAAATTTTTTGGTCTTTTCTCGTCTCATTTAAGGGCTTCGCTTTTGATGCAAAATATAAAACACATTCTTTGCCTAACTCAAGAGGGGTAAACCATTTTTGATTTTGTCTTATGCTAATATGCGTGGCTATATCTCTATCTAAAGTTTGGAACAATTTATCCGACACTATTAGTTGTTTCAAGGTTTCGAAGTCCGCTACTTCTCTCAATTTTAAATAGTATTCGAAACTAGTTGTTAAACGCGAAGCGAATTGCACATGAGTTTCGTTTACTCTAGAAGCGTTTCGAAAATTCTCTAATACTGCTTGTGCGGTTGGCTCAAATTCTCTCAAAACAATAGATTTTACTTCGTCGTAATTGTTTAAATCTTTTTCCTCTATATAAGTTAAAATATTAGTGGCTCTATCCCCTAACAAATTCAACAAAATCTCAGCTTTAAATTTCTCAGGTACCTTTTTAGTACTATATGCTCTCTCTAACGAAGTAAAAAACAACCCCCAATCTTGGGACTTACTTGGCGGTTTAATAGTCAACGTCCTCACACTTTTTATTAAGCTATCCAGTGATTCTTCTGGTTCGCTTTTACACCCCTGATCAAAAGAAGTATTATTACCATTAGCCTTCACTTGCGCTAATTGTAATTCCAATTTAATTCTTTCAATTTTTAAACGCTCTATTTCTATTTCACTATCCTGATCGGATTTTTTATTTCTATTTTCTAAGACATTCTCTACAGCACTTTTCACAGCTTCGTTGTCATTTTTGAACACATCACTATCCTCAATTAAACGCCTTAATTCACTCTTTTTCATACCCTCGTTAACAACTAAACCGATTTCCTCGGCCACGATTCTTAATTCATCTTTCTTTAACTTTGCTATACCCGACATTTTAAGTTATAACAAAATTACACTAATTCAAGAACAATATTATGACTAGCAATTTTTTTTCTTTAAAACTCATCAAAAACAAAATTAACTTCAACACGGGAATTTAATTAGTTTTTTACTCAAAAGAAACTTAAAATTGCTCCTACCTCATTGCCGGGACTGTTGTCACGAGACCAGGAAGTATTACTTTATAAATCCTCTATGTTTGGAGCACTCAAATCTCACACACAATTAACACGCAAACTCATCCTTCGATAATGTTAATTACAATAGTCACACGATTTCTGACTGACTCCGGTTCCTAGGACCATGTTTGGCCCTCGATAGCTCCTTATTAGAAACTGATTTCATTAAAGTAACACATAATTACTAAGTGGACTGTATAAAATTTCTCAAACTTTATTTCAACGTTTATTCATGCATTGGGGAATAAAAACTGATTTTTCTACTCCTTTTATATACATAAAGCTCCATACAAAAGCCAAACTAACACCATGGTCGACAGTATATATGTATCAGGGAGAATCGCTCCAAAGTTAATATTCCACTAACAAATCTTCGATTATCCATTTCAAAATCACAGAATTAATGATTTACTAAATAAATCACTAAATTTTCTGTTATTCTAGAAATATTGAGATTTTGTAATATGATTTTTAGCAAATGTGTGTAATTCAATGACAATATTGGAACTGAAGGATATTATTCTAGCTACGTGACCATTAAAATTTGCTTCTTGAAGTACTCATCGACTTGTATCTGCAGATAAACATCTTCCCGTCGCTATAGAAGAAAATGGAGCAATTTTTACATCGCTCCCACCTTAAGAATTTTTCTTACTTCTCTTCTGGATAATTTTTTGTACTCCTATGTGAGTGATATGAGTTTTATGTTTTGTACCCTGTGTAGTGCAATATCATACAGAATTTTACTTACCTCAGGTAGAATGACAATTTTCCAAATTTCATTCTTAATTTCAGTTCCGGAACTCATTTTCATACCTGAAATATATTTTTTCTCTTGGAAATCAAATAATGATATCTTGAGGAAACAAAACTGTTGTACCAATTCCTTACACACACACTCACTTAAAGGTGGCTGCAAAATCACGATTTCTTATTCCATCACCGCACTCAATTTTGTCACCCTGAAATGTGAAGCCTTCACATAAAAAAATTTTGTTCATTGAAATTATCAATTTTTCATTTTTGTTTTTTAGTCTAATATATATTGTTATGTGTATTTTATTATTCCAATAAATGTTATGCTTAAGTGAGCATTTAATAATATTTTTAGACCTTTACAAATACAGTAAAAGGTGAATACTCAGTTTTGGGAGCCAGTGTACGAGAATATCTGTCGATAATGAAGTAAATATTTAAATAAAAAAAATCAAATATCCAACGAAAGGAGAATCTTGGACATTTTCAAATTTATCTAATGATTGAACTTGAATACTAATTTTGTAAAATTTATAAGAGTGCACTCCTCTCACTTAATAAAAGAGAGAGAGAGAATTAAGACAGAACCACTAAACTAATTTAAATATGTTCTGAAATAATTCTAATAAATTATGTTTAATTCCTATAATAAATTCTGAAATTATTACAATAATAAATTCTGAATTTATTACAATATTGAATTTATTACAATAATAAATTCTGAATTTATTACAATATTGAATTTATTACAATAATAAATTCTGAATTTATTACAATATTGAATACATCCCCAATCAGCACAGTTTCAAGTTGATCGAGCACGACACCACGGTAATCAGACTTGACGGTGTACAGGCGTGAGAGGTAAGCGGCATAATGGTTGGAACGAGCATAAATTCCGCTCTCTCAGTCGTCTGTCGAGGGTCCAATTGGACACTTGTGTGCATACCTTACGGTGGGTAGTTGATAACAATGAATGCAGTGCTGTGATAGATGCTCTGTTAATCGTTCTGTCTTCCCGTTCTGTTGCGGTCTTTAGTCCACCTCTGCCGTTCTGACGCTGATATCTGCTGTTGTTGATCCACATTTGCCAGCATCGTCTAATCGCCGCATGTTTCGATGCCGATGCCGAGCAATTGTTCGATTCGTCCAACCATCCTTTTTCGTTAAGGTAGCACGACCTCTTTCAAACTCTGACATCTGCACGTAATGTGCACGAATCTTTCGGCGAGGCATTGTTACAACCGACGTAAGATATCCACAGTCGAAATGCCACCGAAGTTTTGACCACCCGATTGAGAATCACTTCCTATATACACCAGCTGAATGCGAAGTTCTGATGCGCTGGTTCTTCCGCTATTCATTCACTGGACACCAAAGTTAAATCAATTGCAAGTTCGGTTCCAATGTCTTTGTGGCAATTTCATTCCAATCGGGTAACTGCTTCTTGGTGCGTCGATTTTTTTTGTTATAGAGTGTATGACAATGTTCCGAACGCTCTAAGGTTTGCGTCGGAAAAGATTTTAAGTCCTAATCTTTCACTGACTCCAAGGGAAAGGAGAATCTATAATTAAGTCCGTCAATAAATAAATTTGATTGCATCTAATTAACCATTTTTTTTTTTTTCAATCCAGACGATAGTTCACCGTCCCAAAAGAGTCCATTTTCCCATATTTCTTGCATAAATAATTTTATGATGGTTACAAAAGTGTAAGCAATTCCTATTGGGTCAAATATTTTCGATGAAGTTTGAAGTATGTTACGTTTTGAATTTTTTAAAAATCGATCATGTCAAGAATGAGCTGCACATCTAATTTTTTACGTGTTCCACATTTCCCCCAAAACCTTTAAAGATAGTTCTTTTATCACCCTCTCTCGCGCGCATCATCTACAGTAACGCTTCCGAATTAATCTCTAACTACTTTAATTCCCATCAGCTTCCTGCGATGCTCTGAGAAAGTTCCAAAGTCTTTCCAACTTACATCGAACCCATACAATAAATCATCCGTATAAAGGGCGGTGTTAAGCATTTCTATAGTTTCGAGTCACCCTTGTCTTATATTTTCTAACGTGGCATTTAATTGTCGTAGCTAGCATGAATGGGCTTAATGTCACTCCAAAAGGCACGAGAGTCAATCGCAAAATTTTGTAAGATTTCATATCATTTTCATCGGGAAACCAGAAAAATCTTAAATAGTCTATATTCTTTAACTATCCCGATGTTCAGAAATGCTCTTTCAATATCACTGCTGTGCATACTCATGTTCACATATTTATAATGTTACATTTCATATTCTGGGGTTGAACGGTGGCTCAGACGTCAATTATTAAAAGATCTTTCCCTTTGACGATGAAACGAACACTTGTATGACTTTTGTGGTGTGTCTGTCATAACTGCAGAATGGGGCATATGATACGATTCTTACCGACAACTGAAATAATTATTACTCCGTGTGACGTCATAGCTTGTAAACATTTTGTTGTTTGTTACTGTATTCTTGGAAATGATACACTCCCCTTGAATGACGTCATTTCCCCTTACAACAGCGGAAACCGTTTCAACAGCGGAAACCGTTACGCTGCCCGCCAGACACCAGACAGTATCGCAGTCGAGACGTTGTCTTTAGCGAGAGCAGAGCTCTGTAGTTGAATGGTGGTTATGAAGATGTTAATAAATGATTTTTTTTTAAATAATTGATGCCTCGTATATTTGCCACTACGCCACATCCGCAAGAATGTTCAATTTTAATTGTTCCTTAACAATTTTCTTGTATTGATTGTGTTCTCAATCATTTCATAACTTGTCAAATCTTCGTTTACCAACCGCAAAATTTTCAGGCTTTACCTCCCACAATAAAATATTTTCATTTTAAATTATTTTCGAATTTAGAAAAGAATTCTTCATCAAATTTTGATAATTGAGTATTATCGTTGATCCCATATCGTCTACTACCAAATATGTTTTCATTTAATTTTGAACAACATTCAAATGTGTGAAGTCGAAATGTGCTGTTTACACTCTAAATGTGAAGCGGGGAAAATATCTTGTATTATTCTACCGAAAAGAGTATCGATTAAAAGCAAAGATTTATTTATTCTCATCTTTTCACTGGAATGTAATTATCTTTGACTATTACTTTCAATTTACTTGTTTATAATTTGAATGATGATCCCGAAATATGGCAGCAGAGCTTCAATCATAATGTTCGTTTCAGAGTCAAGTGAAATGCAAATAGCTAGTTCTACAACCATAAACATTTTGTTGATTGGTTCATTTTTGCCTAACATATACAAAACATATTATACCAAACACATTCTTGCCTAATGATGGGAATTTAATTCTACTGCTAATTCCTTCTTTAAATACGAAGGTCGACTGAATAACTGAACTGAACGTAGACTCAATTAATTGCAATGTTTTTACTTAGAGAAGATTAATTCACAGTGTCTGCGTTTGCAGATTTTATAAAAGTTTTTTGATTGGCATTTTTTTTATAAATGTATGCCTTTGATTGACAAACAAAAACCATTTTTTCAAAGGATGCTTTGACCTGTTCGGTTGATAAGTGAGTGAGTGATTGTCGATTTTTATGGCGCAAGAGCCAAAGCAGGCTATGCTGCGCCAAGTTCGGTTGATAAGGGACAGGAATTAGAATCATGATATACAAAATATACATTTTTTCAAATCAACGATAAATGCTGAAGAGGATAAAATGTTCGAATTGAATTTATATTTTCTTCTATAATCAATTTTGTTGATTATAGAAGAAACTAATCTCTTTATCCTTAAAATATTTTTTCAAAATGCAACGAACGAATTCTTGCTTGAAAAAAAAAATTACACTATTATGCTACTTGTATACTAAATTTTGTGGCTTACAAATCTGTAACTTCATCGTAAAAATTATGGTAGTTAAAATATTATCGATTATTCATTTTTGTTTCTAATACATTTTGTAATGTGCATTGAATTGTTCTTTCAAATATAAAACTTAAATAAGCATTTAATAATGCTGCTGTTTTCGGCCATTAAAAAAGTAAGTGATGTACACTCATCTGGTATACAGTATATAGCAAATCCTACCAATACCTTTTTCAGCCCTGATAAGTTTTTTACTTAACCTTAATAAATAGGAAAATTGATTTCTAAATATTTAACTTCATGATCGGGAAAAAAAAAAAAAAAAAACTGAGGCAATAAATTTCTAAAAAGAGGTTAAATCAGTTCGGTTGGTGAAACGAAATTGCAACTCCAAAAAAACAAAAATATTGCTAATGAATTTTCTTATAATTAAAATAAAAATCAAAAGTTTTCATTTGAGATAACGTTAATCTTATTTCATTTTATGCCGATTAGGTGTGAAAATAAAACATTAACCAAATATGGCAAAATAGAGCACTAAATTAGAAATTATTAAAACTGGGAGAGAATATTTTTAGATTCAATCTGAAAGATTATGAGGGAAAAATCACCTCCATTTGAGTTACTTAATATTTTTGCACATCGTGGAAGCATGATCGTCACAATAATGCATGTAATAAAGATGATTTTAATACTGCTAAAGTTTTGAGAATACCTCTCAAATATATTTGCATGTCATTGTATTCGTAAAATCTTAAAAAAAAAAAAAAACCCTCAAATAATTTGAAGAAGAATTTTGAAAGTTTTTGGAATGGTCGCTTTATAACATATTTTAGTGTTAAAAAGGCATTCACACCTGATTAATAAACACATGCTCATATGAAAATAGCCCCCAATATAAATGATGCATTCATATTTTCCTAACAAATTATGCATATTTCATACTTCATTCATTCTTCATGCAATTGTATTTGCAAAATTTCACATCAAGTAATGCCTAGATAAAACTTTTTTAAAAGAAAAATCTTTAAAATAAATTTTTCAAAGTATAAAATAATTACACACACTTTAATAATAACATATTGTTCACAGCAAATGCTATAACTTTAATAATGTGAATTATATTTACAAACGAAATAAATGCTCAAAAGAGCATAAAAAACTCGATAATTTGAGAAACGAAAGAATTAGATCAGCAAAACAAATTCTCACACATGAAAATACAGAAATAGCGGAAAAAAACAGCCATGTCATAATAATAAAGAAAAAAACACAAAATAATAATACATGATAAATTTTAAAAATTACTTCCGATAAAAAAGAATTTTCACCCAACTGGGAATACCGACACCTCTCTTCCACAAAATTAAATTAATTCACCCATACCCGCGGATAAGGATCGAACCCGCGACTGAACGAAAACCGCCAGCCGCTATCCACGACCTTGACCACTAGGCTATCGCGGCCCCCACTTTAGTTGGGAAGGGGGAGGTCAAGAGTGTTATAGAAATATACATGAATATACAAATTTTTTTTTTGCAAATATCCAGGTCAAATTTGTCTCAAAACGACACTACTAAGTCATCACAGCTTCAAAAAACAACTGTAGCTAATGTATCGATGTATATGGAGGGGGGGGGGGGAGAATTGGCAAAAATGAAAAAGAAAAAAAGAAAGAAGTTTTCTACAGACCTTAATTTATATTCTCATTATGTTCAGCTATATTTATGAAAATGCATTTTTCATTTGCTCTTTTAATAATTAAAAGGTAATTCCTTATCTTCAGACAAATATAAGTAAAATTATCTTTACCAACACAATTAAAAAAAAGTATGAAAACTCTTGACTAATAAACATTAAAAAAAGGACAAATATTAAATAATAGAGGTTAAATATAACTGGAACAGAAAATTGGCCATTAATGACAACTCATATAATTTCAAAGAATAAATAGATGAAAAAAGCTTCTTAAAATTGGTGTTTCTCTCATTCAATATCCATGCAACAATACAGGAAAATCTTTATATGTATAATTTTACAGATGAAACACACAGTAGCCAAATTATTTCTCTGATAGAAACAAGTTTTTGTGATTTATAACACACTAATTATTTAGCTACAGTTCTAAGAAAATGGATGTTACAGGTCGTAGTAGTGTTTTTAATTTAAACAATAAAAGATTTAGAAATTTATGAGTAAATTAATTTTTAATTGAATGAAAGAATTAACACTAAAATCATAAATATATTAATGTTCCATCCTTTCTGAAATAAGAACATAATATGTGAAAACATTAACTGGAATAAAATTATTAATCAATTGACGGAGTAACAAGATTCATTTTTGGGAGAAAAAAAAAATTAAACTTCATACTTCGAAAAAAGCAATTATTCAAATTAAAATCTGAACCACTTTTTTAGTTAATTAAAAATTAACAAATCAACACATAAAAATAGTAAAGCAATAATAAAAGAAAATGCAATTTAATTTAATGTTTATTACCAGTATACATATATAAAAAGAGAAATAGTAATAAAAAGTTAAAAAATTGATCCATTGTAGAATTAAAGTAAAAACTTACCTTTTATTACTTGGAAATTTGTCATGTTGGATGTAATTAACTTAAGAAATTAAATAACATTAACACAAAAACAGTTTTTCCATCTTTATTATAAAAATAATCTAAAATTTTTTTAAATTTAAAATGTGGACAGTTAGGGAAAAGATCCATTAAATCAGCAAAACAAAATTATCCAGTAAATAAAAAAGAAATAGATAAATTATCTTCACCAAAACACATTTTACCAAGATTCAAGATGTATAAGCTTCATTTACTTTTTTTTAAAAAAATACCCTGTAAATAACAATGGAATAGAAATGAAACATTTCTTCAGCATGAATATTTAAACTCAATGCACAAATTATTCAATTCACAAATCTAAACACAAAAGTTTATATATTTTCATTTATTTAATAATAAAAAAAAAGAAACATAAACCACAATTTTTAAGCTTGTTTTACAAATTCAATTATATAATACAATCTGAAAATGTCATGATAATGCATATAAAACACAAAACAAGATAATATTAGAATCTTGCAATATATTAAATTAAATGAAATCAAAACTAAGTACACACACATAAACTAAGTTTCTTATAATAGAAGATAAAGAGAAAAGCAATAAAAATACACCAGAGAGCTACACAAAAATAAAACAGGATAAAGAATGCATTGGAGGAAAAAACTCCATCAATATTCTATTTTTTTTTTTATTAAACAATATGATTATCATCAAATGCAAGATGAATCAATTAACATAATTAAAAAAAAATTGACATTGAAGCAATTAAAATATTTTAAAATTTCTTTTAATTATAAAAATCCTTGAGATCTTACAAACTCAATACAAACATTTACACTAATTTATTTTGAATTCTAGATTAATATAAAAATCAAACTTCACAGAAAGAATTACTTATGTTACAAATCTATTCCTAAGTAATATTAAACTGTTTTTTTTAAAAAAATTCTA
This sequence comes from Nephila pilipes, assembly GCA_019974015.1. Taxonomy (NCBI): domain Eukaryota; kingdom Metazoa; phylum Arthropoda; class Arachnida; order Araneae; family Nephilidae; genus Nephila; species Nephila pilipes. Next base: position 305,239 of record BMAW01124655.1, read on the forward strand.
CAATGTTTCTTACAATGATATAATTAACAAATTCATTCAAAACTGTATTTTTTATTGAAACTTTTCCCAAAAAGAATACATTAAATGTAAGAAAATGTTCTAAGTAGTATAGATTGATTAAAAACACTTCAATTTTACAATATAAAGTATTGTTTAAACTTTACATCAAAAACAATTTATTATACAAGTTTAGAATTATCACATCCATGGTAATACATACTAGTTTCTTTTAAAATGAATCAGAATTAACATGAAGCAAAATACAATTCATAATTCTAAAAAAATTTCTATAACTTTTTTAAGTAAAAAAAACACTGAAAATTAATGATTATACATAAATACATATATAATATTTGCACATTTATCTACAATAACAGAAAATATAATTCACCATTATAAAAAGTTTGAAATGAATACTTTAATCTTCAATTTGAAGACAATTTTTTTTGTTTTTATAAATAACTGCAAAATAAATTCAATTACTGCAATTAATATACAATGAAACTGCAAGAAATCAATCTCAAGCATAACAAATTATGAAATGAAAACTCAAAAATTGTACAGCTCTCCAAATTTGGATTGAATCCTACAAAATAGAATGTTGTTCAATGCAAAAATAGTAATTGGAATTCATGTGTCAAGAGGCATGAGCAATTAAGAAATAATTACTAATGAAAATATAGTTCTCCCTGTACATTTTTTACACTATGAAAGCTTGTGTATATTCATATGATAATGTATTGCTCTCCTTCCAGACAAATTTTAATAAACACACATGTAAAAAATTCTATAACCACTATTATCATTTAGCTAATGCTTCTTTCAATTCTTTAAAAAACATAGAGCCAATTATCATTTTTTCACAGTTCACAGTAATGGTTGCTTTACCATTAGTCAATACTTGGATGGAAACAAGGACCAAACATTTTGAAGCAGGTGTTTGACCTGAAAACCTGTGGAATTAAAAATAGATAATATTTAAAAAATTAAATGAACAATGATGAAGAAATCAGTAATTTATCATACTAATTTTATAACACCATTAAAATTATAACTGAATAAAATTAAACACATTTTTGAATATATAAAATACTTTTAGATTTTGCTTAATAATTATTTTTTATAGTTTTTTAAATATATTTTGCATTCATTAAGATAATACATTAAAATATAATTACATGCTTTAGAATGCTTTGTTAATACTTGAGTATGTAATTATGCAAAATAGATATACTGTTTATTTTTTTAAAATACTAAGAATCTGATAGTGAAACATTTTGAAGTGAAGTAAAGAGATCTGAGCTGATATCTTTTGTAATATAAGAATTAAAAAAAAAAAAAAATTTGAAGGTTAGATGCCATATGAATTTTTCACAAAAATTCAACACTTTTCCTGTAAGGCAAGAAACTGATATGAAAACTGATTTTAGTAGTTACATGACTCCAAATTCGATTTCAAAACATCATTTTTTTTTTAAAGATACACAATATGCAATTCGTTTTGTTTCAATTTCTCTGATTATTTGCAATCACTTCATTATTTTGTACTTTATTTAACTAGCACAAAATCAAATTGAACTAAAATAAAATAAATCAATTTATTACACTAAAATTCAATTTTTTAAAAAGTGTTAATAAATATTAACTTCAATTTACCTAATTATTTTGCAATCCACTTCATTATTTTGTACTTGTGCCACATTTGCAGCCTCATACACATATTGAATGACAGCTTTTTCATCAGAATGCCCTGAGGATAACTCGATAGTCCCAGCATTTTCATTCATACCCTTTAATTTACCTAATATTTTAAATACAAAACAGATATAATTCCCATATTATTTTTTCTAAAACTTATAATATGAAATGACACTACAAGTATTATTTCACCAATCAGGTAAAATTATCTTGAATAAAAATTTTATTGAAATGGAAATACATATATTTTTACTCTAAAAGAAAAATTATTTTAGTTCTTACATTAAGATTAACTTTCCAAACATAAAAATCAATCATTTTTGTTATCTTCACAATATACAATAACATTACATCTAAATAATATTAATATTTAAAATTTAGATAATGTAACAGAAATAGCTTTAATGTTATAATGTTTAAAACTATCAATATTTAAAAAAAAAAAAAATTACTTTGAGCAGCAGTGAATTCTCCTTCAGATAAAAGCACAGGTTGAATCATTTCTCCTATAGGACTTTTTATTGCTAAGCTGAAGTTATTTTCTTTAGTCTTCAACTCAAATTTAGCTGGTTGAGTGCTTTCGTTGTAATCAATACCTATACTTACAGTATATCTGCAATTGGGAGCAAGAGTTTCTAGAAGAAAAATTATATTATATAACCTTAAACAAATAATATTCCAAGAAATTCTTTTACAAATTATTGAATGAACACTTCTTAATGATATATTTCTTTTTTAATGAAAACTTTTAATCACTATGTTAAATTTATTAAACATTATCAAAATTAAAGTATTATACAAATGAAAATAGTTAGATCAAATTTTATATTTAATAGACTCTTATAATCTCCAAATAATGTACCTCTTTCTGTTTTAATACAAATTTCCCTTTCCATACTTAGAAACAAGCCTCCTGTCATTTTACATAATCAAATTAACATATTACTTAATCAGTTTTTTTATGTTATCTCTTCCGATAAACTTCAAATTTCATTTATGAGTTATATTACTACAGTTGTTGACTAGTTCTATGTCTCAAATATTAAGTTTTAAATGATATATCAATTTACTTTAATTCATTCTGATTACACAGACTATTAAATTTAATATATTATCCTTTCAAGGAGAGGGGAGTAAAAGACTTAAATGGTAAATTTCAAAACATGTATATGTCCAAAAATCATGGTCAATAAGCTGCCACTTAAATTCAGGAATTTTTATACAATACATATAATTTACTTATTCTGTAAAATAAATAGTTTTGATATTTTTGGCTGTAGAAATTGCATAGATACTTAACTAATGCTAAGTCACATTTTTAAATGTTAAGGACTTGGCAACTCAAGTTTCATAACTAAAACTGTTCTTTTAACTGATTGTTTTTTTTTAAATATATATTAGCTGATTCTATGGACACAACACACTCACAAAATACTGTGATATTTTAAATACTATTCAGTTTAGGACAAGAAGGCAATTCATTAACTGTGTAAGGATGTCTTGCAAAAGAAATAAGAAATTCAACCAATAATTGCAAGTACAAATGTTTCAAAATCAAATGCAAACTGAATTTTTTAAAAAATGAATCCAATTAATATGAATAATTTACAACTAAATTTAATCACATATAGTAATGTACTATTATAATATATACCAGTGGTGTACATTGGAGAATCCACAAAGCCTAGATATTCATCAATTTATGAATATTGATTTCTTTTTATATGTTTATTATCACAAACAAATGATATTTTTCAGTAATAAATAAATTTCAAAGCCAGAAAATATATTAATTCTCTACTAATATTTAAAACAGATAATCATAAAATATTCCAATTATTTATTACAAAAGAATTACTGTTGTATAGATGTAAAATAAATAAACTTACGAATTTCATTGAATCCATGAATCTCAATACTTCCGACTTTCTGTAAAAATGAAAGAGGGGGAAACATGCATTATTAAATAGTTCAGTTTGAAAATTTTCATTACATGTATACCACAAATAACAAGATTTATTTCTTTACATTAGAGATGAGCATAATATTAGTATTTATTACTTACTGAATTTGGAATGTGAATTCCACTTATTTCTTTATCAGAAATATTATGTAAGGATAGCTCCACTGTTGTCATTTTATCCGAGTATAAATTAGGACTGCGGGTAAATCGATAGGTAGCACACAAGCCTTTGCCACTGAATTTATTTAGAAGTTCATACTCTTTTGTTGGTGTATGTACTGCAGAAATAGTCTAATAAAAGAGATCACAAACAGAAATTTATATTACCATACATACTTGTAAATGTATACTTTTTATTGCATTTTAATTTAATACTGATATATAACTATATAAGAACAGATTTGAAAGATGAAATTTAATAATACATTCACAAATAATGAATCTATTCATCGTTTATTTTTTTTAAAAAAATTAAACATACACATAATTTGAAACATTTCATATCTATGATTTCAAACAAAAACTTCTCATTCAAACATCATTCTAAAGCAGGTTCCAAAATTTCAGATAAATATTTGATACAGCAATTGTACATTAAAGTAAGGAGATCATATGAGAGAATTTCCACAGACAAAAAGTAGTATAAGGGGGAAAAAATTCGAAAATATTAAGCAATTATATTACATTAATGTAAAATCTTCAAATATGCGATATTAACTTTGATAACTTATATGAGGCCTGATTAAAATTTTCAACACCAAATGATGTATATATGACAAAAAGATATATTATAGGAAATTCATATTACAACAGCATTTAAGAAATAAAAAAAAATTAATAGAATTTTCTCATTCAATACAGGGATAAGATGATTGAAAATTGAAACCCTATTTTTCAGATTTAAAAAACTGGAATGAAACATGGTCAATATCCACAGAAATATAAATCAATTTAATTATAGCTTACTCAAATAGCTATATTTTTGAAAACTTCCCAAATTTGTGAAATTCTTTTTATTTATAAAACCCTTTTAGGAAATAAATTACCTTAAAGTCGATAGGAATATGCTTGTTTGATTTTTCTACAGGTTTTATAGAATTATTTGGTGAAGGTGTGAGCATATCTGTAAATACTGCAGGTTGTAGAACTGGGTTTGGAGCAACTTCTGTAGAAACTGAAAAATAAAGTTGCAAAAATTAATAACATTGTAAGTAATTCTAACATATTAATTGAAATAAAATTTACTACTTACAATCATCTAAATCCAAAAGTAAATCAACATCTTTTTTCTGTTTTTGTTCTTTCTTTTTCTTGGCAGGTTTCTATATGTAGAAATGCAAGAGAATGAAGTTTAATCAAAGTAATGATACTATAATTTAAACATTTGAAAAATAAATATTTTTTATGACTGAAGTAAAAATACAATCCCATGTACTATTAATAATACAGACATTTTTTAAAGGAGAGATGGACATCTAATTCCTGTACCATATAGGCAATAAAACTAAGATTATAATAATGCATATATAAATTTACATGTTTTATTTATGGAATTAATTACACGAAGTTAGTAAAGAAAAAAAAAATTAACTTGACTATGAATTGAATTATGAAAAACAATTTCAAATATAATTTTCAAGCATTAGACACACACACAAACTTGGGCAAAACACTACTAACCTTTTTTTCTTCTTCTGATTCTGTTGATTCAGATTCCTCTTCACTTTCTGATTCTGTTTCAGATTCAGATGATACTTTCTTTTTCTTTACATTTTCTACTTTGGAATTGACAACTTTATTTGCTTTAGGTACTGAATTCTCAGTTACTTTTGGTTTAGAAGGTATTTTTTTTACTTCTTTTACTGGTGTAGGGTCTAAATCAATAATATTTTTTGGCTCATTTTCACTTTCAACAGAGTCAGTGCCCGATTCTTCACTTTCAGATTCACTGTCACTACTTCCACTTCCAGAATCAGATTCTGATGCTTCTGATTCAGAGGCTGAATTTTCGCCATTGACATCACTTTTTCCAGCTTCAGACGCAGAACTCACAGATGCTTCTATAAAAATTGAACAAGTTTAACTAAAGACACTTATAAGCAGAATGAATAAATAAAGACTGAAAGAGAAAAACCTTAAATTTTGTGATATTGTACATAAAACACATATTTCTTCATTACATCAAGATTTACTTCTGGCTAAAAAGAAAATTAAATTTTGTTTCATTGATGCAAGTATTTCTTACAGATATAGCTAACCTAGTGAATTACAAAACTGAATAATTTTGAAATTTCTCTCTCTTTCTCAGTATATTAATCGCAAAACTAATTTCTAAACGAGACATTAAATTAGTATTAAATATTTAAACAGAAAAATAACTATGCATATTGAATTTTCATAATCTTGTTACCTTCTTCAGCAGAACTTGATTCAGTTTCAGAATAAAATGACTTTTTCTTAATTACTTTCTTCTTCTTCTTTTTCTTAGATAAATTGAATTCTTGCCAAGGCATTTGGTTTTCAACATTCCTAACAGATGGATCTGGAACTGTCTCTGGGAAATCAGGAAGATCATGATACCCAATGGTGCGAGCATTGATATAGTGACTTAATGAGCCCAACTGATAACGATCACGATCTATTTTAAAAAGATTATATACCTTATTACATTTTCATATTTGGGTTTAACTTACCTTACAAATGTTACTGAAATATAATTAAATTTTATGTATGTACACAAACCTTTACATTTATTATAAATAAATACAATAGAACACAAAATCCTCATTAAAATGAAAATTTCATCAAATAAATAAATTTTTAAACAAAAGATCAACAAAAAAATTATTACAAATTCTATTTTTTTTTTTTAATGAAGCTAAGAGTTACACAGCATTTGAATCAATTCCCATTGTGCTTAAACTCATTCATATAAGAATTTAAGAGCTGAATTTTTTAAAAAAAATGATATGAGTATTAATTCTTAAAATAAAATGTAAGTTTATTAAAAACACTAGTTAAGGAAAACTTTAATTTAAAGTTACAACATATAAATTTGATACCATGTTTCTACATCAGAGGAATTGGATTAATATCAATCTTAGGATAATTAGTTTTTCCCCAGGTGGATTTTTCTTCGATACAGTTACTGAGCTCATATTAAACTGGTTTTAAACATGTCATTTTTACAAAAGAAGATAGAAAACATTACAATAAAATGCTTATTAACAATTCTGTTTTCTTAAAAAAAAAGTGAATGAAACATCATTTTAAGGTATTATACTTGTTTTTAGTAATTTTTATTCAAAATGTGATCCACACAAAATAAGTTCCCATAAATATAAAACAAAATTTTAGGGAACATTAAATTATATATTATTATAGTTGAATAAAAAACATTTATATGAAACTCGTTTCCACTGTATTTCCCATAGAATAAGACCTATGCCCATAAAAAGCTAAATATTTTTTTAACATCAACCAGATGGACCACTAGACTTATTGCCAGATAACCAGCTGAAGTGCAGATGATATGCACATGAACATTTAATAATGAACTAGTGTAGAGTGAGATTCTACAGAATTCAATACTGTGCATACCTTATATCTTCAATTAGCACTTGATATAATAATAGTATTATTCTCAGATGAAAGCAAAAGAGAAAAATACTCTAACAAGAGTACAAAAAAAGAATAGTAGAAGATTTCAGGATCAAGAATCATACACCTTTCTGCATACAGAGTTCAATAATCTTAGTCAAGAGTAGACAAGAGAAATAGTAAGAAGTATATCTAGATGGCAATTATTATTTCCATTTTTGAAAGACATCACATGTGAGTAAGATCCAACAGGGCTGATTATTCAAGCATTTACCCTTGCAATATACTACAGGTACAAATTTCACCAGAAGAATTCAAAGCAATGTAACACTGGATGATTTCCAATAGCAATATGAGCTGCCTTTTCAATCAACAATGTTGTTCTAGCTGGCAGATAATTAAATGATTAAACAAGAACTTGCATTCATGTTTTTAATTATGGCATCAACTTTTCTAAATACTAATATATGAAATTATTGTTATAGATGAAATCAAAACAAAAAATAGAAGAAGAGTTTCAAATGATAATTGATTAGAAGGATATCTTGTTCACTCCACTGGCTCTAAAAGTGCATATATTACCTAAATTTTAACAATTTGTCAGTATAGAAATAAACCCATGTCTCTAATCTACATTATAGGCAAGAAAAATAAGATGTAACATGTTTCAGGTATTTATGCTCTTGAGATGAGAAAAGGTGGTATCCACAAACAATGATATAAAAATAGGTATTTATTTGCTTCCGAATAAATTTCATTAACATTTCACTTGAAAAGTAATACAAGGGCTACTGGCTAAAGACCTAAGCCAAGTGACGAGAATGACTATTGAGTTGAACCTCTTTCCACACCACAACAACTGAAAGGTTTGGTAGCCTGAACAGATTTAATGTGCTTTAGCCCAGCTACATGGGTAGTCTTTAATGGCATCTGGTTACCACTTGATTAGCAAGGTAGTCAAAGAGATATAATATATAATTCAGTGATCATTCATTGAATTAAATGCATGAAGAGCTTCCTTACAGAAATAAGCATATTTCAAATTATGATACCATAATTAGTACTTGATATTGCAATGTATAAATTATATAAGGATAATTTGTCATAAAAATCAATGACTATATGAAAAAATAAAATGGAAGAAATGAACATAGAAACTTTATAAAACTTAGTTTCCAAGAAGTTATGACTTGGATGAAGAATTCATGGAATAAAATCACAGACAGCTGTGTTATCAAAACAACAAGCAGACTACATAGATAGGAAAAACTCATTTAAAGACTGCACTATTGCTAAACATGAGGGATTAGGGACAATGGACGGAATTGAAAAATAATTGCAAAAAAATTCAAGCCAGTATCAAGGGTTTAGAGCTTTACAACAATGTTCCACATAATACAACTACATTTAAAAAAGAGCAAATTTTTGCTTATGAATATATAAATTATTGTGTAGAAAAAATAATACTTCCTTTGTAAATAGGCCCTAATGCACCTTTAAAAGCAAAAATTAATATAAAAATTATTTTCATTTTTAGAGAAACAAGGCATTAAAACAATAAATATGGAAATTAATAACAAAATGTTGAAGGAATCAATAAAATGCTGCAAACTATTATGAAAACTAAAATTTTATACTTAAATTAATTGGGAGTTCTATTTTTAAAATATGGTGTTCTATACATACTATTCATTATTTCTTTTGAAAATATTAATCAGAATAAATTTTAATGCATCTTGAAAAGCCTACTGCTATAACTAGTAATAGCCCTGTATTTCTATTTTTTTAACATAAATTAAATGTTACATTAGTTAATCTAAAATGCATACATATCAAATCCAATAAGAAATTTAGAAACAGCTTTTATATGAACATTTAATAGTTTTAAATATTGATCAAAACTAATTTTATTAAAACAATAAAAATTATATATAAATGAAAATTCTTAATTTCAATTCCCATTATGTTTTTAGTATAAGATAGTAGACAAAATGATATATAGTTCCTTGGTTTGAATACCAGTAAAATGACTGTTAAAACAAAAATATAGAAACTTGTATTTTAAAAACACATAAAATACTTTTTAAGTGGAAAAAAATTTAAAAACTTTTAAAAGAAAAATAATAAATACATAGTATCTTTAAAATTTTCAATGATTATCAAAGCATCACACGTTATACTTAATAAATATTAAACAAAAATTCATATTAATTATGAATAAACTACATGAATAAAAATGAAATTTACAATAACGAGTTCTATAAGACAATATTATACATCAAAAAATCACAACCACTTTGAACAGATTTTTCTCATCATTCGTTGAAACAAATTGTCATAAATCCAACATAAAAATATTTAAATGATAAAAACCTTTTTTTCATTAGTAAACAGATCAAGAAAACAAAATATAAAATATAACATAGATGCAATTTTATATAGCTTATTACCTTTAAATTTTGATTGTAATACAGGAGCTGGTTTTGGAGCCAGTAGAATTTTTTTTGCATGTTTTGATAAATATGATGGTTTTTCACCTGCTGGTATAATTAGCTGCCTTAAAAATCGTGCTCTGTCACGAATATCATAGTTTGTATCATATTTGGCAAGGTTGAAAACATATTGAACTAGAAGGTTGGTTTGCTTTGAATTAATTAAATATAATTTGGCAGCAAGGTTGATAGTTTGTAGTTTTACTATATCTTTCTGAAAAATAAAATAGAGAAAAAAGTATACGTAAGACATAAAAAGTATTAAGCAAAAGTATGATATCTTTAAATTGAAATAAATGTTAGAAACATATTAACAGTCCAAAATTCAATCAGATTGCATCAAGTTAAATGAATTACACTTTCTAATAATACATGAAAAAAAATCACCTTAAAATATTTTAGATGGGAAAAAAAATGAGGGCAAATATATTTTCAGGATTTCAGAACTTTACAAAGGAGAGAGGTAACTATAAACTTTTAATGTACTTTAAAAAATAGATGCACAAGACATTGTATGTGTTACGAGAAGTTGAAAATTAAAAGCAAGATAAAATATCATGCTTACCTCATTTGCAAATGTTTTAGCAACTTTACGTAAGACATCTGGAGCTATTTTTGAAACTTTATCAGCATATTCCCCAATAAGCCAAAGTATCGAAGCTCGGGCCATTGGTACAGTTATCCTATCCATTAAGCGTGACATGTCAATTATTATATCTTTATGCTCTGTAATCTAAAAATATAAAATGAGCACAAAATTTTTATAGAATGGCCTTTTAGAAAATTTAAAAGTCTTTTAAGAGTCAAAAATTTTTAAAAGACATGTAGAGTTTACCCCAATTAAGATCCCCCCCCCCTTGAAAAAAGGGACAACGGCAATACATATATTAAATGTTTCATTGAAAAATGTATCAAAATATTAAATTCAAAATAAACTTCAACCAACCTGCATTTGCAGAAGTTTTTTTATTACTACGACACTCTCAGCAACAATTATTTCTATATATAAAAAAGAAAAATAAATAAAAATTAATTAATTTTTTAAATATGCATAAAAAATTTGAGCATTTTCATAAAATAACAAAAAATCAAACAAAATTTTAAATACCATTTCTATTTGATAATAAAGAAACAAGTTTGCCAAGACAAGTATCAGTAACTTCAGATATTGAGCTCGCACACCGACCAATAGCTTGTATTGTTGCTCCAACAAAATCCATGTCTGAACTGGATACATATGACTGGAAGGGGAAAAAAAATTGCCCCTTTACATGAAATACTTCCAAAGCACAAATGCATCACACAATAAAGTAGATATGAATGACATTGAGCCCACAACAAAAAATTTTCTTCTAATGTTTTAAGTCAAGATTTACTAGAGCAAATATATGTTGATTACCTTATATAGTATAAAGTAAGTGAATAAAAATATTTCAGCATCTAATATTTAAGCTTTAAGTCAACTATGTCAATGCATGCCTTAAATTCAAAAATCAAATGAATAACTTATTATGAATTTTGTAAATGTATTTCTTAAAATTAGAGTAAGATATCCAAATAATTTTTTTAATCTAAAGCATTAGGTATATGCAGGCCTCTAATAGGCAAGATATTTGGCTAAAATAAAATGCAATATTTTAATATGGTTATCTATGAGAAACTTACTAATTTGGTTACATATCGCAAAGTTAGTTGTATGGGATGATTAATTTTTGTCAATATATTTGGCTTCTAGAATGTTAGCAACTATTTATGCCTCTTAATGTTTCTAGAACTCAAAGGAAATTTAGTACCCAATAACTGAAAGATTTATATGGCAAGCCAATATTCTAAATAAAGCTCATAGACAGTTCAAGAAACTGTCTCTGAACTCTGAACAAGAAAACCTTAAATAGATCGAAGCTTTTCTAAACCTGATAGTAAGTCTGAGAATAGTTTTTATAGTTAAAAACTTTCATTAGAAGGAGTTGTGCTATGAATAGTATTTTTTGCTGCTGGAAACTCAGACTGTTTTTCAAATAAATATTAATTTTTGTGTTGATAAGAAGACAGCCGTTGTTTGTATTCAACCAAATTGAATCCAGAAACTAACTTAAATCAGGTTCTCATTTATCTTAAGATAAGAAAAACAATTTTTTTTAAAAAAAAAAATCGATTTTTCCAAATTTAACCATATGTGTTGAAAAAAAAATTCACTTCTTATGATCCTCAGAAAAAATGAAAGAAATTATTTCATGTCAATGAATAAAAAATAGTACAGCCATTACAAAACTAGTTAATTTTTTTTTTAAAAAAAATTACAGTATAAATAATGGGGGGGGGGGGATGTTAATTGCTATATTTTATCTTTTTAAGGATTTTTTTTTTCTGTCTAAAAAAACTGTGTACTAAAATTTTCTTATGATTATATATATGAAGTGCACAGGAAGAATTCATTTAAAACAATTTGAAAAATACTTGCCTGAAATTCCCTTAAAATAAAAGATACATTTCCTTCTGTGGCCAAATTGGTCAAAATTTCTAGCTGAAAATTACAAATACTTAAATTCAATATTATAAAAAGAGATTATGACTATGATTAAAAAATAATTTTAAGAACATACCTTAAGTAATTTTATATGAGTGGGATCACTAGACCTAACAAAAAAGCTCTTCAAATATGGTTCAAACATACCCTAAAAGTTACAAAAAGTAATTTCATTTGATGGAAATGAACAGCCATAAAACAAATTAGTATAATTTTTAATTAATTTCAAGACTTAACTAGGAGTATTACAAAAAATGATTTCAAATTGTTTAAATGCAATGGGAAATATTGAAAAGGCAGGAAGATGGCTGCCACATGCATAAAGCCACAGGAACAAGGATGAGTATATCTTGAAGTGCATGAATCAGCCATAGAAAATCTTTCTTGAGCAAAATCATGATGGGGGATGAAAAATGGATATGTTATAACAATCCAAAATGTAAACACATTAAATATAGGGTGAATCCCAGCATAACAATGTCATTGGTAAAAAGTTCTTTTATGCATCTGGTGGGATATGAAGGGTGTGTTCTATTATAAATTTTTGGAACCCTGCATAAGTACAATTACTGAATGTTGCAAATAACATTTGCAGTAATTGCACCAGGAAATCGGTTGAAAATGTCTATTTACTAGCAAGGTTTGCATCCCATGAAACTGCAACAAGATAATGCATGGCCTCATGTTTCAAAACCAATTTAGGACATGTTAGTAACGCTTGGCTGAATTTTGGATCAGCCAGTGTATAGCCCCAATACATCCCCTCTCAGACTATCAATTGTAGCATAACCTGTTGTCTTCTGTACATTTCTAGTCAGTGGATGAAGTATGAAAATGAGTTGACCATTTTGTTGCATAAAAAAAAAATATTCTATACTGCTGGCATCCATCAACTGCCTGACCGATGGTGGAAGATATTAGATAATGATGTAGAATATTTTGATGAATAAATGTATTATTCTCAGCTCCCAATTACATATTCCTTTCTCTGAAACATGCTTATTATTGAGGCTTATACATAATACAGCTGGAAGGTCAGATTGCATAAGCCTCAGTACTATTATTAACAGTTCATCATTTAACTTAGTACTATATTATATTAGATCTAACTTTTAATGAGTAAAAAAGGTCAGATTTTGATACTTTTTTTTTTTTAAAAAAAAAAAGTGGTACAACTGACCCCTATCCCTCCAGGCCTTGTTTTTATACACAATAAACAAAATAATATAAAATGAAGCTTTGAAATTAGATAAATTAAAAGAATTATACACTTACATGGTTCTTTTCCAATGTAGCATAAATAGAAAATTTTTAGTCATTTTTAGAATACAAACCCAATCATATACTAAATTAATTTTATAAGAGGATTTAACATAAAAAACATACCTTATACCTAGTGGTGAGAGTAGCTATCGTGCTCAAAATAACCGACTGAATTTCCCTGCAATTTTACAAACATAGAAGTTATGCAATTTTTTAAAAAAAAATTAAAGCATATTTAAAGAAAATCACTCATATGTAATTACATTAAATAATTTACATTAAAAAATATGCTAATATATAACATCAAAGGATATTGGAAGAAACAAAATAATAATAACCCTTACAAAGCTTTTTTTTTATCTGGCTGAAAATTAATAAGTGTTCTATCCTGAATTTGAAAAACAATTTTTTTTTGTCAATATGTAGTTTTTTTACTTAACCTACTAGTAATCAAACATGTGATATCCCTGAGTTTAGTTTTAGTTTTTTTATTAATGTCGCACTAGAAGCAACACAAGGGCTATTGGCGACGGACCTCGTAATTTTGAACCACAGTCAAGTGACGAGGACGACACCTGAGCTGGCACCCCCTCTCCTAACATCCACACCATGCCAACGGGAGGACTTTGGGACCCGAACAGATTTAATGTGCATCAGCCCCTGTTACACGGCAGGTCTTTGGTGGCCAAGGATCAAACCCGCGACTGAACGAAAACTGCCGGTCACGAGTCCACAACCTTAACCACTAGGCTACCTTGGCCCCTGTGATATCCCTGAAATGAGGATGAAAGTTTAATGAAATGCTTACTTATAACAAATCTCTAGAATTTATTTTAATTACTCACCAGAATTTAATAAATGTTCTAAGAAAAATTTGTATTCCCAATATAAGTAGTGATAGCCTGTTTGGAAGGGGGGGAGACTTGGGTTTTTTAATTTATTGAAAACTTTTAATTTTGTGGAATTTTACTTTATGAAATGGCTTTGAATGAGAAAAGCAAAACAAATGGGGCTTAGAGCAGTTTTAAAAAAAAGTTTAAATAAGATTGAAACTAATGAAGAAAGCTGCTAATTTGAAAACTTAGATTGATGACAAATTCCATAGACTGGAAACCTGTCAATTGCAAATAGTTGAACATTTATTGAAGGATCAACAGAGTGAGAAATTGTTTACTAATGATTTTGAAGAAGTTGAAAATTACAGAGATAAATATCTAGAAAAATATGCTGATATTGATAAATGATTGCAAGAGACTACTCTCCCATATGAAAATTAAAAAAGATAATTTAAATTGCCAAAGATTGCAAGTTTAAAAAATTTAGTGAAGAAAGGCTGATTTTTGAATTGATTAACAAAAGATTTCCTGTTATTCTGGAGTCAGTTTAAAAAGACTCACAAGGATCATTTGCTGTTGTGATGATAAGATCCAATATTTAATTTGTAGAACCCAGCTTGAAGTTGAAAGATTAATTTTTACTGCCAACTACAATTAATAACCCAAAAGCAACAGAGCACTTAAAAGTGGTTTTTGTTCATGATGATTTATTGGTTTAGATTTTGCCAGGTTTAAACATGAAAAATGGTATTAAAGGAAGAGCCAAGAGAGATCTGACATTTCTTAATGATGAATTAGAAGGAAAATTATGAGTGTAAAAAAGTCTGGGAAGAATTCAGAAGTATTGCGATTGTCTCATTCCTTTATAATTGAAAGCTGTTTGCCTGAAGAGGTCCAGAACAGACTTTGGTTCTCAGCATTTATTTCAGAAAGAAAAGACTCCCTTTAAAAACTTTAAAAGAAATGGATCTTGCTAATGCATCAGCCCTGGTAAAAACCTTGATCTGGTTAAGTGATTTAGTAACAGCATCATGTGAGAAGATCTATTCTAGTAACGAAATGCTTTGCTGCTAAAAAAATGATTTTAAGTGACAAACAAAAATTTTATTAAAGAAAGGTGCATATTTTACTTATTTAAAAAGAGCAGAACATTTAAGGAAGTTTTGTAATTTAAAAAATTAGTTGAGTTGTTTCATATGTAATAATCCTCATTTTGATATGTGTTTTAAATTAGAGACAGAAAATATTAAATTAGTAAGTTTTCTTTCTAATTGCAGTAAATGTGAAGCAGTGTTTTTACAAGCTTTTTGTATGGTCCTGAAGTATCAAGGTCACAAGAAAAAGCTCCGAGAACTTTTTGATTTTGCTAGTTACAGTAGTAACATCAGCGAAAAATTAAGAATTAATTTTGTTCAGTTTAAAGTACTGTCACTTAGAATTTATAAGTTGTTTGGAGACGATGAAGCAAAACCTAAACAATATAAAGCTTTTTCTAACAAGTAAGTTAGAAGGGAATGTAAACCTGTAGCTTCGAAGTTCTTTAAGAAAAATAATATGTGAATTAATTCCTAAAATTAATGATCCTAAGTTTTTAAACTATTTAAAAAGAAGAAAGATGTATTGGAATAATTCTCTCTGTGGAGATAGATATTTCAAATGGTGCAGATGTAATAGAAAAATTACTAACAGAAAATGTAGTTACTTTAGATTCTGGTTTAACAGCTGTTGAAAGTAAATTGGGATGGATGGTAATTGGGAAACTAAATTTGTGCAGAAATGATAACTTTACATCATTATCCATGCATGTAGAGAATATTCCTTTAAATAATTTATGGGAATTAGAAGTTTCAGGAATATCTAATCCTTTGGAAAATAATAGAAAGAGATAATTTATCTGATTGCAGAGAAAAGATGAAAGTTCTTCCTGGGGAAAAGTAGTTCTGTGAATTTACTTGATAACAAAAAGTTAACATGAAAGAGACATTAAAGAATGGATAGTAAATTAAGATATGGTAAATTTTTCATGATTTTCAAAAGGCATTTAAGGAATAGGAAAATTTGAATGTAATTGAGCATGTGCCAGAAATTGAATTGAACAATAAATGTCACCATTCACCTCATAGGTTAATGACTAAACTGGATAGCAAAACTATGAAAACACATTTGGTTTTTTGATGCTTCTGCTTCTCAGAGAGGGAGAATTTCTTTAATATCCTTAAGGCATCTCTCAGAAATTTCCTTCCTGAATATAATAAAGTTGCTCAAAAAATGAAACGATTCCTTAATGTAGACAATCTTATTTGTTGTGTTTCTAATATTAATGAAATAGGGCTCTTTACTGAACAAGCATAATGTATTATCAATAATGGTTCTTTTAATTTGAGAGACTTCGAGACCAATGCTGATTGTAAAAGTGTTGACAAGCATTCAGGGGACAGCTCAGGAGTTTTAGGGATAATAGAGAACTTGGATAACGATATTTGGAAATGTATAGATTTAGGGTTATTGACCAGTAAAGAAAATTAATGACTCTTCTGAATTATAGGTTTTTGTAGATGCTTTCTAGGGGCCATATGTAGTGTGCATCTTTTAAAATCAATAGTTGATTATGAAGTAAAAGTAGTACTTGCAAGACCTAGACCTAGGGTGGCACCTATCAAACTGCTTAGCATGCAGCATTTAGAGCTTATGGTTTGTAATATGAGTGTTATGCTTATAATATTCTCTATTGAAAGTCAATGATTTTCCAGAATTGAAGATCAAAGTTTGTTCTAAAACTATTATGGAATTCTGGTAGATAAAGGAAAGGGGAAATTGGTCAAATTTTTGAACAACAGAATTAGACAAATTATATATTTGACCAAAACTCAATTATGGAAACATATTCCGTGATATATGAACATTGCAGATATATTATCTTGCTCTCTTGGGGAAAATGCTTAGTTCTAAATGGTAGAAGGGGCTTACTAGGTTGAAAGGAAATTCTTAAGTTAATAAGTGAAATTGAAAGTCAGCCATGCGAAGTAGATGTTGAAAGGAAAAGGATTAAAATTGTGGATGTTGATTGAGCAAAAGACACATCTATGAGGCAATTGAATAATATATCAAATTAATTATTAATATGATTAAAGTGATAGCTTGGGCATTGAAGTTAATAAATAATTGCTGAAATTATTTCTAGGAAGTGCATTGATCTAGAGCTTTGGCTAATATTAAAAATTTCTAAAATCATTTGACTTATTTCATTCAGATGTTATTTACCTGAAGTTAAGTCATTAAAAATTGGCACATTCATAGATAATATTTTAAGAGTGAAAACTAAAATAATTGAACCAAATGATGCAATACAATTTCTATTCCTAACATTGTTACCAAGTAAATGTCAATTTACTAGATTAACACATCAATCAATAACTCCCGAGACTAACATTGAAAACAACATTTTTTTTGCAAAAATTTTTTTTATTCATCAACATAACACCTTTTGTTAATCACCTTTTAGGGTGATACAATCGTTCCAATGCTTTTCCAAATCTTTTTTTTTTTTTCCCCGCAAGAAATCTTTTTTGTTGCGAGTAAATAGCGATAAGCAGCTTTCTGAATCATTGACTCGTTGCTGTTTTTGTTCCATCGAAAGCAATCGCGGCACCCACTTGGAAAAAACCTTTTTCATGCTCAATTTTTCATGAAGGATAGTAAATACACTTCCATATGATATCTGTGTCATCTCAGCAATCTCACGGAGCTTCACTTTACGATCTTTCATTATAATTTTTGTCACTTCACTCACATTTTCCGGTGTAACGGCTTCCACAGGTCTACCCGAGCGTTCCGCGTCATTTGTGTCGGTACGACCACGTTTAAACTCGGCAAACCACCGACAAATCGTTGCTTTTGATGGACAAGAGTCCGGGTAACATTTTTCAATCCATTGTTTCGCTTGTACGGTGTTTTTACCCATTAAAAAACAATGTTTTATCAGAACACGAAACTCGTTTTTTTCCATTTTTTAAACAAACTACAAAACGACTTTACTCCAACCTCAATAACTCAGCTGTTTCTGGTCCGATCGACTTAAAATTTTGACATGTTTCAAGCAAAGGTTAGTACTCTAGAAAGACCTGGTTACTGGTTTACTACGAGCGCCATCTCTGGGTTAGTCTCGGGAGTTATTGATTGATGTGTTATAGATTGATTTTGAAAAGACAAAAAAGATGCCATGCTGGAATTCAAATTATGCAAACAATAATCAGAGAAAGTTTTTGGATAATTAGAGAAAAGAAAACTAATTAATATTTTATATAACTGCATAATATGTAAATAATTTAAAGGTAAATCTATGTTAAGTGAACAAGCCCCTTAACTGACTGGAGGATTGAATAGCATTTGAAACTATGGATATTGATTTGACCTGGCCTTTATTTCTAAAAACAAAGAGGAAAGTATGGGTAGTGTTATTTGTTTGTACAGATTTTCGCATTGAATATCTTGAATTGGTAAATTCTCAATCAGCTGAAAGTTTTTTGCTGGGCCTTTGCTGTTTTATCCCTTCACAAGGAATACATCACACAATATATAGTAAAATGGAATGATTTTCAGAAGTGTTTTTAATGATCATTAAACATTATATAAGAATAAAATTACAAGAGGAACTTCAACAGAACAGATACATTGGAAGTTTATCCCATCCTCTAAAGCTTGGTGGGGAGAGGCTGGTGAGAAAAGCTGGTCCCCAATGTGAAAGAATTATTAAGAGTAACTTTATGGAAATGTATTCTCTTAAGAAGAATTGAATACTAGGATTTGTGATAATGAGTCTATTCTTAATGACCACTGACTTACAAATCAGAAGATCTACTAGAATTGATTCCTTTTCCACCTGCAATGTTGCTAGACAAGGTCACTATTGTATTGTATTAGATATTGATGAAGTAGAATTTTGAAAATGAATAAGAATAGAATATTAAAGGAAACTTTTTCATGATTAAGTAATGGCTTGGAAATGAATATCTCATTGAGCTTATTCAAAAAGGTAATGAAAACAAATCTTGTGAACCTAAAAAGGAGTGAAATAATTTTAATTGGGGATGATAGTAGACAGCATATATATATTGGCCATTAGCAGAGAATATTGAGTTGATAGCTAGAAAGATCAGTATGGTTAGGACTATTAAAACATAAACAGTTCTGCACCCAGTGCAATAAATCTATCCCTTGGAAATACATGGAAATAAGATGCATTTATGGGGAAGAATCTTATTCTGAGAAAATTTTTATTTGTGGCTGCACCTGATATAATATTGAAAAGGAATACTTTGCCTGATAGGTTCATAAAGGTTCCTAATTGAAAAAATTTGTTTAATTACAGTTGCTACAGATTCAAGATTCTTTGTTGTAACATCTCAAATTTGTTGCTCACTTATGCACAAACTTTCTATTTTTTTACATATGGCAAAGAAAGTAGAATAAAATTCTTGTTTACGATGAATTTGTGGAACTTATTTTAATGAATCACCAAAATCCAGTTTATACACCCCAAGAAAAATTTAATTGTGTTCTTAACACTTTGCTGGCCATTAGCATATTTATATTTATTGCTAAATTATTTTATTACTTAGTTTATCAAAAGAATATTGAATGATTATGAATTCGAAAAAAATGTGAATATGTGATCCATAATATCAACAAAGTTAAGCTTTGCTTTGCAAGGAACCACAGAAATATAAATTATTTCAAATAAGTTTATTATAAAGAGCATAAAAAAATTGTAAAGTTATAATGCACTTTATAAAAAAAATTAACAAGAAGAAAATACTCGGAAACTATCAAGGTAAATGAACGGATATTAAACAGTTTTTGAAAATTATAAAGAACAAAGAACTTTTAGAAACAATATTCTGAAATTTCATTTGTATTTGAATCTATTCTAATACTGTAAAGATCAAAATAATAATAATAATAATAATAATAATAAAGCCCAAAAAATGTATATTTTGTAAATATTACAATACTATATACTACCAACTTTTTATCATTTTAAAGCTAGTGAGGTGGAACAAAATATTTACCTGTGGCTTTTGGTTAATCTAATGAGAGCTTTAGCTACAATATTAACTTCAGATCGAGGAGCTAAATAATAATATAATTGAACAACACCCATCACAACCTATGAAAAAAGCATAAAACAATTTTTAATTTAAAAAAAGCACAATTTGGAGTAATTACAGCAAAATATATATTATAAAGATGTCCTTGCCAGAGATGTTAAAAAACTAGGACCTTATTAATTCACAAATAATTTTTTTGTACAGGAGAGGGAAGAATCCAATGTATGACATTAATTTTTATTTGAATAAATTCTTTCCCTTTTCCCTGCATAGAAAAATGCAATATATTTTGTTTTTCCAACTTTAATAGCAAACATGTTAATTTTATAGATTACATAGAAAAATCACTTATTTGTACTTAACATACGTTTCTAAATTTTAAAGATACAATTGAAAAAAGTGATAACCATAAAATTTATTATTAATAATGAGACACTTTTCTACCTCGAAAAAGTTTTCGAAAACTTTATAATCTTGTTCTATACCAAGCCTGTCCAACCCAAAACACTTAATGGGCCACTTTCGAAATGCATTTCATTCCGGTGGGCCGGTTTATGTGTGTGTATATATATATATATATATATATAAGTGTGTGAGTATGTGCATGATGAATTAATTTTATCACTTTTTTTTTAACGCCAACTGAAATTCTCAAGTTAAAAATAACTACTGCTTTCACCTTTCAAATTCCGGGGAGAGACTAATCCTACTGAACTCCTTAAAAGAAGTCAAGAAGATTCTATAATAATTTTATAGAATATAAGGGAAATTATATTTTATTGAATTTGATATGTTTGTGTAAAATATGATTTTTAAAGAAATTGCCTCACTGTTACAACACAATGCTGGTGCTAAATTAATAACAATCTAAAGACATTGCATAGTCAGTCAGTTTCAAACCATGTGCTTCTAGGACAAATATGGTAGACTAGCTGCAGTCAGATTGGCTGTTTCAATTTCACAAGATCTGCACATCACATTACCTCCCTGCATCTAGTTCCCTTCACACAAGCGCTCTTCAGTATGTTTGCAGGTTAGGTATACATTGTCCCACTCACTGCACTTTTTAAAATGACCCTAAACTTTGTAATTGTTTCTGAACAAAAATGTAGAAGAAGAATTGTAACGATAGCTGAGTGAATGTATTAAAATATTCCCAAAGTCATGGGATATGATAAGAATAATTTATGGATTAGTTTTATGCACAATAAAAAGTTTGAATATTTATTCATATGTTTCAGTTCTGTGGACTGTCGATGAGCCAAATTCGGCTCCCAGTTTAGCCAGGCCTGTTCCATACCATAAAATAAAGACACCTCTAAGGAAGCAAAGTATATAACTATTATAAGAAAAAATATTTATATCTTTTCATTTAAATAAACAAGATTTTATTTTTATTGGGAGGGTAACAATTATCAAACTTTTAACAATAATCAAGATTCCAATTTAGAAAAATAATAATTAAAAAATTTTCCTAACATTACACAAATGTTCAATATGACTTTATATATATATATATAATAAATTTAAATTATACTAAAATACTTACTGCTGAATTTCTGCTCTGAAGTAATGGTTTACAGTTCCTAAGTAACAAACGATGATCAGGGTCCATGACATAATTTTTTGCATTTTTGTCTTCTTCATCTTTACTATGAGAGTTATCGGATTCATAAAATGGTTTATCCTCCTCTTCTTTTCCATCATCCTGAATATAAATTAACATATGATAATTTTGAACAATCATACTAAATATTAAGTTTCTAATTCAAGTTATTTTTAAAATAATCATATACATCAAAACTGCTTACATATTTATTCGGATCTGCAAACTGGGTGCGTGCATAGCGAATCAACATGTTTATTATTATCACTTGTCCCCATTCTTCAACATCCACCAATAGATTACATAATTTTCTGTAATTCTTATGAATTAAATCAATTCTTTCTGGACAAACTTCTTCAAAGGCCATAACTGCACTGCCCATTACTAACTAAAAATTTTTTAAAAATTTACATTTTAATAAAAATCATTCATTACATTAAATAAATAAAATAAAAAACCTGCATCCAACTTGAAAAGATCAATAAAAATACCCAATCCTACTTTGCACAATATAAACTTTCAGAGCAAAACCATAAAAATAAAGAAATTGGGTTCCAAATTATGATATTTATACAAAATAATTATCATTTTAAAGGTTATTTATTAAAAAATGAGTATCACAATACAAAAGTTTCAGAAAAAATATACATCCAATTCACACAACTGGATAACAAAATTTACAGAGAGCTATTTTATGATAGATAAAATAATCAAATGAGAATGTTATTCTTATAGAAAAAGCAATATTTAGTTACATTACTGAGTTCCACTCACTTTTCAAAAGAATCACTGAATATAATAAATACACATATATAAAATTTTGATTACGACAGCAATACAGTTAAAATAATTAGAATTTGAAACATTTGTAAGATTATTATTTGAACGAAAAAGTGAAAAAAAATTCTTCCACAACAAAGATTTTCTCTTTATCATGAGCTGATGTATCTTTAAATTGCTGTATTGTATATTTAATTTGTTATATTTTTATACACAGAAAAATTATAATTTTTTTCTCTTTTCTGCTGTAATATATAGTTTTATTACAACAAAATTACATGTGTTTTTAAGTATTATAATGCTGTCATTCAATTTCAGTCATGATACAAAAAAATAAATGTTCCTTTTGATTATCTAAAGATGCTTTAGTAAGAGTTTTTATAAGTGAATTATATAAATTTACACAGAAAATATTGTGAGTAACTGTTAAAATACTAAGGAATAATAAATTGTGCTCAATACTCCACGTAAAGAACAAATATTGATGTAATAATGATAGAAGAATCCTCAATATCCCACATAATCCCTTCAATTAATCTGATAACTATTTTCCAAACGATGCACTAACACAATTTTATAGAGAAAATCCATTTTCACTGTACTTAATACATTGAGATGAAATTACATCAGCAACTATATAAACAAAGACATTAATTTGAATAATTTTTTTATTACAAAAACAGTTATTAGAAAATAAAGAATTTTCAAAAATAAATAAGTTCAATTGTGCATTTATAAACAACATTGCAAGATCTACAGTACAAGATTAAATCTGTTGAAATTATTTATCAGAAAAAGAACATTACAAAAAGAGGGGGGAAAAAAATCAAGCATAAAATTATACATATACGTCAGAAAAAAATAGATTAAGTGCATTAGAAATATTTAAAAACTTACAGTTGTTTTATCTGATAAAAGCTTTTCCAAAACTTCAATGAGCTGATCTTTTTGTTCCGGATCCAAACTGTAATTAATAAAACAGAAAAAAGATCATGACATTTGTATCTAAAACCTAGAAGTATTATTACATAATACAAAACATTCACCAGCCATTTGCTGCTTTTATAAAATAAGAATTTAAAATTATGATTTATTTCTGTAAAATAATTTCTTAATAATTCAGGATTTATAAATTAGCATTATAATAAATAATACACATTTTACCTGTATAATTTAGGAATAGCATGAGCAGCTGTCTTTCGAACATACGGTGACATATCATTCACTGCATCTCGAATAGCCAGCATCATAATTGGAACTATAACTGGAACTCTGATACTGGACAACACCCTTAATGCACTTGCCCTTATTAATTGATTTGGATCCTTCAAGTAAATAATAACATACTTCAAAATATATAGGTCAAAATAAAAGCAAGCAAATAGATGCATCAAAAGGTTTCACTTTAAATATTGTTCAAATGCAATTTTGTTTGATAACATATTATGTTATGAAAAGCAATAACTGACAAAAAAGAAAATTTTCAAACCAACTTTGCTGACTATATTTTCAATTTTACTGAAAAGTTGAAATTTTATACCTACCACAAGTACTTATAATTCAATAATGCTGTACATAAATTTTAACAATTGATAAAAATTTTAAAATTGTCTAAATTTTGTCTTCAAATTTACTTGTAATCATAAAAAAATCTCCTAAAAACATAAAGGGTAATTTATTAACTGAATTCTCAAATATTAAATTAAATATTCTATTCACTAGCATCTATCCCACTGAAAATTAAAAATGAATAAATAAAATTAAAAAGAAATGAAAGCATAAGAATAATGAGAATAAATTAGGATTTTCAACTTGCATATAAAAAGGCTGAAAACTAATAAAATGATGAATATAGTTAATTGAGAGTGGTTTCAAATAAATCTACAACTACATTACTTTAATGATTATAATCCACAAAAAGTCTTAGAATCTTTTTTTTTTCATTCAAGAAAATATTAATACAATAAAAATAATTAGAATAAACGATATAATTTATATGCTGGGTACATTTTTTACAAAACCAGCTTTAAGTTGATATATTGATGAAATTTCAAAACAATTACAATGTAACACCTCTTTAACATAATTTTTTTTAACATTTGCAATATGTAGTTTAAGAATACTTCTGTCTACAATTTCAGCATTCTAATAGTTTTATTCTTAGAAATCAACCACTGTATATGCAGAAATACACATAAACACATTTATATTTTAAAAAGTGTATCAGAAATATGATTCCTTAATTTCATTTTTTACTCATTAGCCAAGGAAAATTTATTTCACAAGCTAAATTATAATTGAGTAAAAACAATTCTTTACACTGCTCATGTAAATCAGTATGTTCAGCAAAAGTGATGCCACTTTCCAATTTTAAAAAAAAAACGAGTCTAATCACTTTTACACGATTTCTTTGCTTTCAGAGTTAACATTCACGAAGGAGAGGAGGGTATTGTACTAAATTTTTAAGCATAAGTGTTAACAATGCAACCTATTTTTCATTAAAAAAAAAATACTATTTAGCATTACATCATAATTTTTCATTTTCTAACAAAAAAACAATTTTTTTTTTTATTAACTAGAACAATATTTCTACAAAATAAAAATCTTTTTTATCGATTAACAAAAATTGGATTAATTTTAATTTACAATTTTTTTTTTTTTGCTAAGATTTGCTTTTAAGAATTAGGTTATAATTAAAATTATGAGGCAAATAGGAAAACTTACCTTCAAGGCCCTTTGGAATGTACTAATAGATAACAAAGCCAAATCCTGCTGCTCTTCAGCATATCTTACTAAATATACATAAACAAGTTTTTTGACCTAAAAAATGAGAAATTATTTAGTAAAAACTACATTTGGTATTAAATATACAAATTTTAAAATTAAATTACCTCAATATTTTTTGAAACTACATTTTTCACAACAGCAGGAAAGAGATCTGATGCATCTTTACCCTTAGCAATCATCTGCAACAAATATATTAGCTGTAATATACATATCCAAAAAGCTTTTGAATTTATCTGACAGCAATAAGAAACAATAAAATACCAAATATAAAAAAAACTGTTTTTGATATAATTCCTTTCATATATATATATATATATATATATATATATATATATATATATATATAGTCATTCCCCTGAATTTTTAAGCAAATAATATTTAAACAATTTTTACAAAACAAGAAAAATTAATTAGCTAAAAATAAGTTCTATTTGAATTTGAATATATAATGAATAAAAAAGGCATCCTTTCATGATATTAAAAAAAAATAGAAAATAAAACCTTACTCCTATAATTCTTTTCATGGCTTCAAGCTTTAGGACATCTTTATTGCCATCCAACATATGTTTCAGATCTTCATGCCTAAAAGTTAAAACCATTATTAGAATCAACAATTAAAAGATTTTGTATGATTTGTACTTAATGTCAATTTATTTCTACCTTTACCAGTAAGAGACTTTTTTTTTTTTTTTTTGTATATTATTGTAATTTAAAATTTTTTAAAAGCTCCAAAAATATTATTTCTAATGTCCTGAACTTTAAAATCAATTGTAAATCAGTTTTCTTCATGTTAATTTTTCACATTAAAGGATATGCACAGATACTTTGATTGGCATCAATATATTATAGCAACTGGACTTAACATTTAGTAGGATTTCTGTCAGAGGGGAGGAAAGGGACAACGTAACAAAAGAAAGTAATACTCTACACCAACTTTGTTGGGATGATACTTAAGTATCCTCTGATCTAATGAAATGCACAGTAAAACTAGTATTTTGAAGAAAAAATGTTGATTTTTAAATTCTTCTACAAATAATTTTAGGTAATTTTCCAATTTGTGACAGCATTTTAAAAATGTGAAAGAGTTATTGCAATCTAGGCTTTTTTAATTACAATCTATAATAATAAAAAGGAAGAGATTATGAATATATGTATGGATAACATAACAAAAAAACGAAAAGTCTAGATGCACAAACTTTGGTACACTAAACTATAGATGATGTTGTGGACCATATAAAAATATTTTTAAAATTTGATTTAGATTTTCCAAACATTTAATGTTGAAATATATTTTGGAAACCTTTGAGGTTTAACTCATGAACAAAAAGTATTACAGGATTATAATTCTTGTACTATCTAAGATGTCTAAATTTTTTAAAGACTAACCAAGTTTTGGAACTAATTAGCTGATTTTTTTTAAAAAAATTTAATATTAAATTGTTCCATTCAGAAATCTATCAATCCAAATGGCACAATTTTCATACAGTATATGGAATGAGTATTTGGCCCACTTTCAAAAAAATAAACAGACAAAAATATCAGTTCATGCATTTTATACAAATTTCTGACTATACGTTAATGAGCAAAATTTTTTCATCACCCTATGTTGTGATTACCTGATTACCAGTCTGCTATTTGTAGCTCTAGCTTATCATGTTGCATTGCTTACATTTGTTTCCTAAAATTTATTTTCATATAATTTTTTGAAATTCTTTACATTTATTAATGCAACAAAATTGTTATTCTTTTTTAAACGAATCATCACAAAAATATACTTTTGAAAATTAAAATTTAATTATTTTTTATAGGTAACTTATTCAAGTGATAGTATTTTATAAATTGCGCTATACTTCATGCTTAACAATAGTCTTATGATTCTACAGCTAAATTCATTTTGATATTATTGATACATATTTTTCATGTATATTTTATTGATTACTAAGTCAATATTGCACGTTAACTGCTAAGATACTGTGCTTAGTTTAAAGAAAATTTAACTGAGCTGTTGAAATATTATTAATAGCAGTATTCACGTTGATAGTTTAAATGGTTATATATTTTGCTTAGTTTCTGAACACTTTGTTAAATAATGAAGCAAGGGCTAAGCTGATTGAGTTCTCAAGATTAGGGAATTATATGCTTGTAAAAGTTTGGATATGTCACCTTGCACCGAGTTGGACAAAAGTCTCATTAATTAATTTTTTTTATTAGGTGTATTGTTTAATTTTAAAAATCCACATGTGTGAAGAATAGGTAATATAGTTAATAAAATAATAATAAAAGCTTCTGTGTAATTCTTCTGATTCTTAACTATTTTGGGGGGATTATGATTAAAGAGTTTTCAAATATAATTTGTTTCTCATACAACTTCTATTGTTGATTTAAAAACAGAAATAAATTCCTTTCTATATAATTATTATGCAAACCTAATTGTTTTAATAGCTTATTTTATTCCAATTGTTTTATGAGCTTATATTTATTTCTAATTTTTAGAATAAAATACAAGTTCAATATATTTTCCAAAATTAGTTTAAAATTTTCAAAATAAAGTTTATCTCCATTATTGATATATAAAAAATATACATCTAAATATAACAAAACCTTCATTTAAAAAAATGAAACATGTATAAATACTTTTTGGATTGGGGGGAAAGAGGCGGAAAAACCCAGAATAGAAAAAAAATCAGCAAAAGTTAATTTGAATAAAACAATTACTTAAGTAAAAAAAAAAATTAATGCAGAAGATTCTTTCAACAATTACTTTATTTCACCTAAACAAATGAATTTTATTATTACAAAGAAAAAGATGGTATACTATGATACAATATAACAAAAAAAAAAAAATTATGTTATGTTACTTGACAAGTAGTAATTTAGATTTCATAATCATATTAAAATTACATTTTAAAAATAAAGCGAAATAATTTTTATACATTATTCTTTAATGAAAATATTATTAAATCATAAACAATAATGAATAAAAAAAACTTTTTAAATTCACCAAAAAAAAAAAAAAAAAAAGTCATGAATTTAGTCATAATTATTTTTTATAAATATATATACTGTATACTAACTTTCTGTACTCAGTGGAAAAAATTCCAGTTGAAGTAATTTCATTATTTGAAAATTCATTATCAGGAGATGTGGGACCATGTTCCCCAGCGTATCCTGTTCCTGACATGTTGTGAGGCAACAACATACATTAACTATAAGCTCAATATGAGGTCAGAAAATAATTACATAGCTTAGATCTACAACCTGGAATTGAATGAACATTAAAAACATTATGATCTTTTTCAACTAAATAGCAAATACAATTTAAAGTATAAATTTATTTTTTTTAAATTTTAAATAGTATAATAATTACCATCACTTCATAAAAACTATATCTTTTACATGCAAATGTTTTATTTTTAGTTATTTGTTTTTAAAACTCTAATTCCAAATATTGAAGAACCACTCTAGATGTTTAAAAATAACACCCAACTTTTTTAATATCCAGAATTGAAACTTGATATATACATAACAAAATTTTATCAGAACTAATAACGTTTCATGTAGCATTAATAAATGAATTATTTAAAAACTAAATTCAGTATGCATTTTTTTAAATAATTTTCAATTTTTTTTTAAATCACACAATATTCTGAATGTATGAACTATCAAATTTCAAAAGTAATTTTTTAAATTTTTTGATTCCATATTTATACTAAGCATTTTTAAAACAATAACTAATAGCGAAAAATTTTTAGCACATTAATCATAAGTTTTTTGAAGAAATAACTTTGAAATAAAATAAAAACCAAAACTACATATTTGCTATATAGAACAAAACAGGTATAGAATGTTTCTTTATTGTAAACTTTTCACTGAAAATGATACAGTAATTATACTTATTACTTGCAATGAATCTTCTTCCTATCACAGTTTATCAAAATAAAACTTTACCATAAACACTGCAAGTAGGTTTCATAACTTACTAATTGAATACCTCAATCTTCGTAATCTATTTATTCATTTCTACACCTTTATCATGTCTGTTCTAAATGCAAGATTAAAAGCATTCTTAAAATTAATTTTAGTAAAGATGAAAGTTTTAATGATTCTGATAAAATTTTTTTTTATCATTATCTATGAAATTCTTTTACAAATTCTAATATCAATCTTTGAAATATATTCTAGATAAGAAAAGAGTACTTTTATTTATACTTATTTAACAAAATTACAAAACCTTCATTACCTCTCCCTTCTCTTTTTAAATTGCTCAATGGTTCATACAAAATGAACCACGAAGAAATAATTCAGTACAAAATAAATTCATTTAGATTATCATATTACACATGTACATGTCTTTGAAATCAATCTCTAGTATTCTTCTACTGAATTTTAATAGATAAAAGTTTAAATTCTTCATTAATACTTCAAACTCAAAGATGTGTTTTAACTTAAAAATCAGTTTTACAAAGGTATTTCAATATTCTTAAGATATATTGCTTACATAAGAAATAAAATGATTAAAAATAATCAAGTAATATCAAATTAACCTAACTTTTAAAACATTATAATCACTATAAACTTAAATGAATACTTGTCTGCTATTAAAACTTCAAGCTCTGAATTGGTATTCAATAGCAACATAATCACTATCCTATACAGCCAAATATTAGTATCTTAATACATAATTCAGAACCATTACACAAGATTTTAAAGCTACACATAAAATGTAATTCAAATCATTATCAATCAGGTTAAATATGGTCATACACTCTTTAGAAGCGGGATACGATAAAAATACAACCAGACAGCAAAATTTTTTAAACAAACAATACTTTCATATAAAATTGTACAAAATTTTGTATGATATATATAATTTTTCCAAAAATATTTGTTTGTATCAATGCAATATCACTGTTAACTCGGAAAAGGCCAGTTTAATTTCAATTAAGTCAATATGAACAGATCAAATCAGAGCATTTGAAATAAATGACAAAATTATTTAGAAAACGCATGTATTTAAATCCAATTTAAGTGTAACAAGCAACAATTTTTTAATATATTCTGAAATACACATGCTTTTAATTATGTCACATCAAAACAAGCATACACTAGAGTAAGAACCTGAACAATTTTTTTCTTTCATTTCTAAAATATAGCGAAACGGAAAATATTTGTCACTAATTTTAATCGATTTCTAAAGATTCACGAAAAAGTATTGCATAAAATGAAAATTAATTCATAAAAAATAAACTTTCGACATAGGTGAATGTGTCTAGCAGGCAATCCCTTTAATCACACATAATTTAATAATAATAATCTCATCTAGATAATACTGTTTGATTTCTTTTTTAATTATTTGGCAATTTATTACACAATGATTAAATCAAATCTGAATTTAAATACAATACCATCACTGAATTATCACATTATATTGCTACGAAGTCACTATCACACATGAACAACACAATTGAGTTGAGATGTCAAAGAAATCAAATTTGACTTGTCAGACAGAGTAAAAACCGAAACTCACGATTTTAATGTAAATTTTAAGTAAAACATCGTAAATAAAAATATCTGTCGATTAGTAACTTTTGAAATTCAAAAGTTAGAAGGAGAAAACATGTTTTTATGAAATATATGTTTATGAAACTCAACATTTTTTTAATAAAAAAGGAAATAGATTGATGACTTTTTTTCAGAGATATTCTTCATTTTAGGATTTAAAGTTCGACATTATTTTGTGTCACATCACTATGTAACAAATTTAGAAATCTGAAATGAAATTTTAAACTTTGTCGCGTGACTTCGATACGACGGTAAACAGCTTCTCATGGTTCATGAGTGGCAATACATTTTTTCCCTTCACATCATAACAGATGTTTACTTAAACTTTAAACCAGAACTGAAATTCACGCAATTTTGAGTCATCAACTGGAGCAAGCACAGCTTAATTATTCAAACCTTGACATTGGACGAAGCATTTATTCTTATTAGTATCAAATATTAGGGTTAAATTTCACTCTGTGGTAAATTATTTTTCAGGAAAGCATGTCTGGATTTGACGCTAATCCATTTGCGGATCCTTTTGCTAGCAGCCCTTTTTCCGTATGTTTTATGATAATTCATAACTTTTAGGAAATTGCTTTTCATTTTCTTTTCTTGTGTATTATTTTATTGTTGTGTTATTTTATATGTGTTAGTTTTTAAGTGTTCATTAAAATATAGTGACGTACTAATGCGCCAAATCTTTGTATAATGGCTCTGAAGAGTTGCGATAATTACTTGGAATTCTTTATATTGCATGTGAAATATAATAGAGTAGAAATTAGTTTATTGGCTGAATTGAATTCAAGGCCTTTTCTGTTTGAGAACAATTGGACCGTTTTTATTCTCCATCTCGTAGGATCCTGCAGTTACACGAGTGACAAATCAAGCAAATGTTGCACAGCCAGGTCTTGATGATTATAATCCATTTGCAGATCAACAACAAGCTCAACAAAACGTAATATTTTTTAAATATTCTCTTTACATAAATTTAAATTATATTCGCTTATTGCTTTTTATTATTGTGTAGTTTTATTAATGTTTTCATAAGATTTCTTGTAAAATTTTCTTTATTTGTATATTACAATTACAGCTTGAAATAATTTTTGTGACATATAAATGAATTCGTTTCATGTATAGATTATCACTCCTTTTTAAAAAAACTAGAATTGTTTGATTTGAAGTTGTTTGAATGATTTAAATTTATTTTGATGTAAAAGTATCTTTGCTTTAAAAACATTTTCTAATTTATCAATTTTTTCATTGAAACAATTTTCAGTGTGAGTCTTGAGCATTTAACAAAATATTAAACAAAATAGAGCCCTTTTTAATTATTGAATTTGTTAACAATGAATATTTGAAAGAAACATTATCATTTTTTAATATAAATGTTACTGTACATTCAATGTGATCAGCATATCTAGTTATTATATATCAGTATTGTGAGAATACTATGTTTAAACATTGGAGTTTATTTAAAAATAAAGAAGTGGTACTGGTATATGTTTTTACAACTCAGCAAATTTATATTGACGACCTGATTTATTGTAAAGGATTTGTTTTTAATAAATTTATAACCTAGGATTAATTGATTGAGTGGGGTGCCAGCTCAGGTATTGTCCTCGTCATTTGACCGTAGTTCAAAATTACGTGGTCCGTCGCCAATAGCCCTTGTATTGCTTCCAGTGTGGTGTTAATAAAAAAACTAAACTAAACTTATTTTTACAAATGTTAAATGACTATTATTTTGTATTTTCTTTCAGCAGTTAATTTTTTTCCCTCAATACATACATCTCATTATGTAATTTTTAAAATTAAACTTATTGGATTCATCTCTCTCGCTCTTTGTTTCTTCTGATATTGATGGTAATTGAAATAAAATGGATCTTGTATTTTTTTTTTTATTCTATCACATCCAGATGGTACTGTATTATATTGTGCCATAAGTAACAACTTTTTTAAGGGATGTAATAATATATAAATTCATTTGATTTATAAATTCTACAAAACCATTTAAATTTTAAGTGGTGAATTGTTTCAGATCAAATAATTTATTTTTTGAGTGTTTATATATGAATCTCCCCCCCCCCCCCCCAAAAAAAAAAAAAAAAAAAAAAAAAAAACTAAAGGTGTATTATTTTATGAAAAAGATTTTTGCATGTTTATTTAAAAAGTATAGAATTTTAAGAGTTTTAAGTTAATCTTAAAAGTTAAGATATTTGTAATGTACTATAATATATAATTATTTTTGTGATATATAACAAGATGTATTTAATTCTGTTAATGAACTTGCTTTCATTGAATTGTTTGACTACTTTCTGAATATAACTGAGGATAATATAGATATGCTAAAGCTGATTAATTTGTTTTTGAGAAGTTGAATGTTTTTTGCTGATACATAATATATTTAATGTGAAGTGTTAGTACATACTTTATTTAAAACGTATTTCCATATTATTCAATGTTCAAAATTTTCTTAATAATTCTTAATTATTTCAAATATAAGTATTTTAATCTGTAGGAATTTTATTAATTAAGAGCTGTTTAAAAAATTAATTTGAGTATATATATTCCCAAATATGTAAGTACAATTTAATATATTTAGATGATAAAAAATATAAGAATTTTGCCAAAATTCTGCTCCTAAAGAAATAAAAGTTTTTGAAAATAAACCATGTACTCAGTGTAGAAGCCAGGATTGGATTTAGTGTTTGATCCACTCCATGAGGCTATCATGTAGACGTTCTAAAAGAGTATATGATCTCTTTATGTATTTTTAGTGAAAATAAAAAATAAAAAAAAAAAACCCAGCATAACTGATTAATTGTCACAAATATTTATAACTTTTTACTTAAAATACTTCATTAAAAAAAGGTCTAACAGGAGTATTATTATTGAAACATTTTTTTTACGAACTTTTAGTTCTGAAAATTTTCTAATTCAGAAACATCTAAACTGTTACTGAATTCTGACTTATATAGTAATGTCTGATAATCTTGTTTGAGATTATCTCACCCTTTCCAAATATTTCTCAATTTGGAAAAACTATGTACCCCAAATGCATCTTGGAGCAAAATTAATTTTTGTTTTCAATTTTAATACTTTCAAAGGTGGTAAATCTTTTTCCAATAAAGAACACATTGATATTTCATCACAAACTAACATCTTTTAGTTCATATGTATGATATAATTAATAGAAATAACTGTTGTGATGTTGCAACTGAGAATATCTATGTTCTAAGGAATTGATTGCATCTATTTCAAGTACTGTTTTGGCAGCTTCTATGAGGGTGGCATTAAAATGATTGTCTGATCTCAAATTCTTTAAAAAAAAAAAAAAAAAAAAGGATTGGAATTTCCCAAAAGTTGTATTGCCAATGCAAAATTGTAGTTTTTCTCTTGCATGAGTGTACTAATGGTATTGGCATGATGTAATACCTTATACCATTTCGTGACTGAACAAAGGTTTTTGTATTTGTTATGCAGCCCAGATGCTTCATCTTGGATTGAATTATCTATATCTTTGTTCCCAGAATTATCTATATCTTTGTTTATAGAATCAGTTCAACTTTCCCACCTGGTGTTGCTGAGAAGTCTTAAGATTAGCTTTTCTACATCCTTAAAAAAAAAAGACTAATCTGAAAGTCGATGAAGGAATAATTAAGTCCATCTTTTGGACAAGCTTAAAGGAGTTGACTCCTTCTAATGATGATTTGGTCATATTTATCACCAGGTTACGAGAGTTGTTACCACATGATATGAAAGAGCACATGGGTTGATGTTTCTAATCTTTGCTTACAAATCTGCATGTTCTGCTTTGATATTTGCCCCATTATCGTATTCTTGATTTCTCATGTTTTTTTTGTAATTTCATGTTTTTTGAGGATTTGTATTGTATGCTTGTATGTATGTTTGTACTGTATAGCCGTCTTTTACTAAAGAAGACAATGTAGCCATTAAAAAAGTTTTGCAGTAGAAGCAGGTAACTGAATCTTAGGCTACAGATTACATCTATGTTTGCTGTTATCAATAGAGAAATTAAAGTTGTTCATTGGAGGTGCTAGATTGCTTTCGAAAGACAAATCCTTTTTGCATACTGGAATACATTTAACCCATATTCCTGGATCAGAACTCAAAACCAGAACAATAAATATGTGTCTCCATTTGCAAATACAATATGTTTTCTACTTTTGCTTCTTCCTCTTTGTCTTCTTCTTGTCATCCTGTGTGCTAGAAGACCATGTAGAAATTAATTGATTGTTGGAACATCTTCAATGACCTCAACTTGAATGCTGTCCAAATCATATTAATTTTTTTTTTCACTTGTGCATCATCTAAAATTATGTTTGAAAAAAAGTCTTCTAAAGCTACAGCTTGGGTTTTTCAAAGGATGCTTTTATCTTTAGTCATCGTTTCTTGAACTGCCTTACTAGATAATTTCTTTTTACTATCCTACATTTTATAAGTAAAGAAACAATGGAAATAAACAGTCGTAAGTTTCAACTTTTTTGATAAAATAATTTTTAATTGACAATCTTTCATATTTACATTTTTGTACCCCTATGTATATATAATGTAAGCCATAGTTTCTTTTTGAGCTATATCATTTTAAAAATGACACTACCAAAATTTGTGTGAATTTTCATTTCTAGTTCATCTTCTGGTAAAGATGTCTGGGGATTCTGATGTCTGCTTATTAGCATTCTTTATTGGCACTTCAAAAAATATTTGCCAAAATGGCAGGCACCTAAACTCTTTGTAATTTTACGTTGCCTTATTGCCATTTTCAGAGATTTTATTGCTGTAGGAAAAGAATACAATTGCTATGTCTACCTAAATTCTAAAAGAAATTATTTTTTGAATCGCAAAGCATTTTTGTATCTTTTATGACAAATATTTTTTTATACGGTAAGTTTACTGTTGTTTGACTACGTAAAATTAAAAGTAACTAAAACGCTTTACACTGTTTATCAACTGAGAGCCTCGTAAAAATATTTAAAAAGCCTATACCCTAAATAATTTTACTGCATTATGTCTTGTGATTTAAAAAAACTATCGTAACTCCTAAAAAAGGCAAATTCAAAGGGCTGGTGTTTCCGTTGTGCTATGTTAAAGAGTAATTCATTTTCTAAATTAATTTTGTGATTTATTAAAAATGAAAGCATTTTATCTTGAGACAGAATGCTAAAATTATAAAGATAAGAAAAGTAATGTCTGCCTTTGAATTATAACTGTCTGTACCCTGTTTTGTATCTTAAAAATATGTTGGTTTGTTGTACCCTATTTTGTATCTTAATATAATAACTTGCCTATATTTTCAACAAAATGCCATCACTGTATTACACAGAAATTAGTAATTAAACATCTCAAATAAAAAAAGCTAATTAAAGAAACTTTTTTATATTTTTTTGCGATTCTGCTGTTTCGCAAGATGCTTAAAAATTGCTATTTTGGTAGTCTGTTGAACATAATAAAACTGAAGTGAGAATGTAAAATATGGTACAATAAAGGTTAAATGATATTGAACAAATTTTTTAAAAAAAGACAAGAAAACATTTAAATTTCTGCTTTCTCATCTTTTTTACTCATTTATTTTGTGACTTGTGTTATGACTCGTTTATTTTTGACTTGGACGTTTTAAAATACCTGTCCATACTTCAAACACATATGTTTTGCAATCTTGAAACCTTTTCAAGATTTAAATAGTCCATTTTTATATAAATACTAATCTAAGTTTTTCACATATTGTGAATATTTCACTTTTTTTTAATCATTATAAAGTCCATTATAATGATTGCTAGATGTATTTATTACTAGAGTAGTGCCTTGAAAGAAATTTTGTAGTCACACATTACTATCTAAAA
The DNA here is from genome assembly GCA_019974015.1 of Nephila pilipes. Lineage (NCBI taxonomy): Eukaryota > Metazoa > Arthropoda > Arachnida > Araneae > Nephilidae > Nephila > Nephila pilipes. The sequence continues at coordinate 342,303 of BMAW01124655.1, forward strand.
AAACTATATTACTACCTATAAAAGTGTTTTATTGTTTTTTAGAATTTTTTTAGAGATTTTTCTAATTGAGAAATTCTGTGGTAATTTTTATTCTTGGTTTTTTTGGCTACTTTTTGTTCCTCGATATTTTTACTCTGTGGCATGGCTCTGAGTAACGTAATGTTTGTCACTATTAATACCTCTTCACAGCTCCTTGCATTTTTAAGTATTGCAACAAATTGGGATCCACAATTTCTAACTGGAAATTACCAAGAATATTTATCAATTATTATTATTCATCATTCAAAAATTACTCTTTTGATGAATGGGACAAGAAAGAGAAACTGCCTTGTAATTGAAATTTTAGTGACTTCCTTTGGCCATTAATTTGAAACACTTGTCAATAAGTAACAGTATCTCATCTATTCCAAACTTTACTTACTGTTTTTCTTTATTCCATATTTTCACTCCTAGTGTCCTTCTTGCCATGTCCCTTACTCTATTCATCATATTTTAATTGACTGTCCGTTGTATGATCATCATTGCCAGATTTTTTTTTCATTCATCAGTTTTAAATCTATCTGACTTGGTGGGGGAACTTAACCATAACTTATTTGCTTTTTAACGACATATTGGCCTTTTACACCACTTTTGAATCTTAATTTTTTTCTAATTGATTTTAACAAGTGTTTGGTGCAACATAGCCTGCTTTGGCTCTTGTGCCATAAAAAACCACAGTCACTCACTCCATATTTTCACTTAGTATAGTTTGTTTAGTAAAAAATTATCTAAATGATTGTTACTGTTACAAAAGTGTTTTTGACGAGAAAGAGTTGCATTATTTTCTTCTCAATTATCATATCAATTGGAACTACAGGGAGCCAAATGGTCAAAACATTAGCTTCTGTACTCCAAACTTCATACACTCCAGATTGATTTATGGGCTCTAAAAATTGTGGTATTTTAGACCCCATCAACTTCTTTACTGCCATTCAAAAGGTATCTAAGTAGGGTCCTTTGCTGACAAACTTGTGGATATCAGACATGGTACATATGTATGATATACCTGTAAGGCTGGAGTGGCACCCACTTGCAGACCATCCTCTGAAATATGGGATTTTCCCTGCTATACAGCCAGATAAGTAACATTTTTTCCCTCTTAGGTGGTGCTTGATGTGCCATGTCAAATAGTAATATTCTATTGATATGAAAAATGGATAAATAGGGAGACAGACTATTTTTATGAAATGATTTCAATCAAAAACATTCTTTCTTGTCTAATTGATTCTCAAAATATGTTATTCTAATTTTTAAAAGTTGGCAGTGCTTAATGTTTCAATATTTACCACAGTTGCAATTTATCTTTTAATTCAATAGAGTGAATCATGATTATACCATGGGTATCTGTCCAAGCAGGCATTAAAAATTTATTAAGTTTTTTGGGAATTTTTTTTTCATTGATGTTTTAAGTAAAGATAGCATTCAGTGTAACTGTTATATAAAGAATGATTTTGCTGTATATGTGAAAATATCATTGATTTTGGCATTAATTATTTTGTTGATCAAAAGTTATTAAATATCCTTTGTTATTAATAAAAATAATTAAAAAACAGTTAAAACTATCAATTTAGCAGGTGTACAAATAAAGATTTTTTTACTGATTATTAGACAAAACAACTTACTTCTACTTTCTGTATTTTATTTCATGTTTAAATCTTAAAGCAGTTATATAAAGTTTTTTTTTTTCTTTAACTGTTGTGATACATTTTTTCAAGTGTCTCTTTTCTAGTTTTTGACTGTTATGTAATTGGAAGTACTGCTTTATGTATCTCTAGTGTTTATGCTTATCCCTATTAAAAGGGGCAAAAGATGAAAAAAAAAAAAAAAAATAAGATGTTTTGTTTGTAATGTTAAATTAACTGAAACACTTAAACACTCAATGATAAACAAAACTTGGAAATAAATAATTTAGACTGTAAGTAACAATTTCTGTTTACAAATTATTAAAAATGTTCAAATGTTTCTGTAAACTGTGGTACATAAATAAATTTTAAAAAGGAGTACCTGAAACATTAACTGGGATCCAAAGAATAGACTCTCTCTCAAATTCCTTTTAGATTGAACCCTGAGACCCTTATATTTTATATACATAAGTTGTATATATTTATATTTGCAGCTGCTCTTCTTAGTGTTATTGTGAGAGAAGCACAGTTTCTCACAATAAGACTTATGAAGTATTATAACGATGAAGTGTGGGAACAGAGTCCATTATCTTATGCATGGAGCTGATGAGTTTTTGAGAAATAAATTGATAGAGTTTGCTTAAGTGTTGTTATATTTCCTATGGACAATGTTTTTCTGAGTAATACTGAACAATATTTAATTACCTTTTATGTGACTGATATTTTCTTTTTATTAAGATATGTGTTACTGATATTTATTTCTTAATAATTACTAAAAGTTATTTATTTTAATCAGAAAACATCTAGTGGTACCTTACCACAATATAATACCTCACAAATGAAACCTGAATCTTCGCAGCCTGCTGTGATGCAGCCAATTTCTGAGCCACCTCCAGCATATAGTCCAACAGCTGCTCAACCTCTTATTTCTGCTGAATTGCAAAGAAAAGAAGAGGTATGTTTTGAAAAATTAATTTTTTATAGTAATTTTTATTGCAAAATTTGTTGATAGAAAAAAAAATGTACTCTTTACAATTGAAAATAATTTAATTATTAATAAAATGTGCTGTGAATTTTTTCACAAGAGTTTTGAGAGAAGAGAGATGCATGGCTTTCTTTTTATTTAATCATTCATTGAATTAAAAAAAAATATTTAGAAAGGATTTGAAAGAAGAAAAAGAAAATGTTTATTTTACTAAAATGTTGTTAAAAAAATTACCTTATTCCAAAATTTCATGCATATCAATTCAAAATAACACAACTTTTTTATAAATTCTTATACAAAGTAAGTAAAAAAAAAGTGTGTGTGTGTTGATCTCTTTTTCAGAATTGTTTTGGGAAAGTTTAGGGGTTGCAAATAATATTTTTGGTTTCCAAAAAGTCTTTTTCTTATAGCAACTAGCTTACTTATTAAACTTTATTGAATATTGAAATGACACAGCATACTACTTACACATTTACACACATAACACTAAAAAGGAGCTATTTGCAGTTTTTTAAATGATGTTGTATTGTTCATACACAGACTTAAATAAAAAAAATATATAAGTGTTTCATATAAGAGACTCCATGCATTTGCTTCAAATGGAGTTGCCAGATGCAAGGAAGTAGTATGCATGGACATAATGAAAAATAAATAAATATGGTGATTAAAGTGAAGTATCAGGTACTCCTTGGCAATTTTGGTGAAAATAGGTCATAAAAAGTAGCGATATGTAAAATGACATAAAAAATGAACAGTTAACTGAATGAAACTTTTACTAATGAAGAAATTGGCAAATTTAAATATAATTAAATGAAAATATTAAGATTATAGTAATTTTATAGAATAAATAACAATGTTTAATCTTAAATAACATAATTTGTATTTTTTATAATTATTTTCAAAAATAATGAAGATGTTTAATTACATATATTTATTTATAATTATAAGTATATTTATTCGTAATTATAACTATATTTATTTATAATTATATTATTTTTATTAATTATTTATAATTCAAATGATTTAGAATTAAGATGACTTATTAATGATTTTTAATAATTATAAACATAAAAAAAATGTAATTATTTATTAGTATAGGATGTTTTATTAATTATATATTTTAATATGATTATTTATAATTACAGATATTTAAAATTATAAATAGTTATAATTATAAATAATTTTGGTAAAAAAATAATTTATATTTATGGAATATTTATAACTATGTTAAATTTTTATGACTATTAATTGGAATTATAATAAATAATTAAAATTTATTTCAAAAATATAAATTTAAAAAATTTATTCATATGTTAACATTACGCAGTAAAAATGATGCCAAAAAATTTTTTCTTTTAGAATGATTCTACAAAAGAGGAAAATTAAATCTTTTTCGGTGTACCTCTGTAAAGTATACATTTATTTCTTTGATCAAAAAAAAAAAAAAAAAACATAAATCGTACTTTTCAGACTTGTTTAAGAGGACAATTAAAGAATTTCTCTGAGGTGCTCAGCTAAGACAAAGAACAATTTATAATAATAATAAAAGGGTTATAAAGCAAGAAGAACTATGTAACAAATTTTTAAAATATTGTTTACTGTTTTTTAAAAATCATTTGTTGCTTTTAACGAATAGCAATCAAGGGGGATAAAAACTCTTGACCTATGTAGGGGTTACCAAAAATGAATTTGCCAGATTAAAATGGCTTTTGTATCCAAAAATCGCCAATTGTCAAGAGGCTCGAATACTTCACTTTATCCTGATATGTTCAGGAACTTTCAAAAAGAAGTTCAATTCTGGAGCAAATTTGTTCTCTTACTTGATGAAAACTTGTGTAGGAAAATATTGTACATAAAACAAAGCTGATAATATAGATAAAATGCACACCGTTAAATTAGCAGCAAAAGAAACTAGAATGATGCTCATTTCAACGGATTTGATGAATAACAAGTTCTTGCTCTTGCCAATATGCAAAAATAAATTCTAGAAGTGAACAATTAAAAGTATAAGGTTCACATACAGCTTACATTGGATCTTGAATGTACTCCCACCTTGGATTTATAGAAAATTACAACATTATGATTCAGAGATCCAAATATTTAGAGAAATCTTGATTTGCTGTTCTCTTCTTGTTTTAGGATCTCAAGGTTCAACCAGTAGTTGTTTTGATGTGAGCTCTTTTTTTTTCTTTTGTGCTGGGAATTAACTTCTGAAATTTGGACTGCATTATTATTATCTTCAGTAACAATTTCTCCAGGATGGGATTCTTCGAGAAGATATTAATTTTGTACCTTAACATTCAAAGTGCACTGCCTGGTAAACAGCACAGATTTTAAAAAAAATGGGTTTTTTTCCTGGTGTAGCAAAGGCCCAGCCAAGTCAACACCAATAATTTTGACAGCATACTTTATATGTCTCTTGATTAAGGGTGCAAAAGGTGACTCTGCAGATTTGCCTTGGAATCTCTTGCAAGTGACACAATTGGACAGGTATTTTTTTACTAATTTTCAAGCTCCAAGGCTCCAATAGGATTCTCTTAAATTCGCAAGCAAGATTTGAGGACCTGCTTGTTGCAAATATTGATAGAATGTTCTACAAGTTGTTATGGAATTTATATTAGACATTTGAAATCCTCACTTTCTTCACTAAGAACCAGCTTTGTCCACACCCTTACTAGATCATTGTTATGTTGAAATGTAGGGATCTTGAAAACTTTCGTGTCACCTCTTTAAAGTTCCTCTTGAATCAGTACTAACAATTTGATTTCAGCTGCATTTGTTTCTTCAGTGGTCAGTTTCTTGTATATTCTCAATCCCTTTTTACTAATATTGATGACAAATCGTAGTATCCAAGCTAACCTTCTGATATTTCTCTGAAAACTTGAGAAATAAATCAGATCTTCAGTGCAGTTTGTTGTGGAACAAGAAATATTGGATGAATTATCTTTTACTCTACTGACTGGAAAACTTCTTCATCTTCATCATAAGATGTAATGGTAGATCATGAATCTGGTCCATATTTTAACCAACCTGTGTCCTTTCACCATTAGTTCTGGAGTAAGGCCTTGGTATTGCAATTTCTAGAATGAAGGTCTGCAGGGTTCATTGCTCCAGGTGCAAAATACCAGCCTTCTGGATTTGTTAGTTTTCTTATTTCTATCATGTGGTTTCCAACATATGTGTTCTATGAAGATTCTCTTTTTATTCAAGTTAGAACAGTACTGGAGTCACTCCGAACCAGACATAACTTTGCAAGTTTAGAACTTCAACAACTTGGCTATAAGAATGTACTAATATCAATGCTCCAAGTAGCTCTAATCATGAAATGGTGATCTCTTTTGAAGGAGCAACTCTTTACTTGCTCTGGGCTAGTTGCACTGATATTTTGTTTCTGTATGATGCTTGCAGGAAAATATGTTACAAATGACATTATACTGGCATCATAGCATTGTTGAAGGATCTTGCAAGGATCCTGCCATTAATTGTATATACATGTATCTGCCATTCCTGAAACTCTTTTCTTAAATTTGGAGGAATTCGTCCCATTAAATTTTTAACTTCCAGGTCTTCTGCAGAATCAACATAGAAATCAAAGCTGCTGGACTTGTGTGTCCAAGATTGTAGTTTTTCATCTTTTACATCGACAATATTGAACTGTTTTATCAATGACTTGGTTATCGTAAATGACTGTCATAAATATTTTCATTTCAGTTTTAAATCTTCTGTCTCACAATGTCAAAGATGTAAAAATTTCCTTGTTGGTAATGTCTTTGCTGATGATATTGGATTTGTTTGTCTCTTTTTATTCTAAGATCAATGATAACAGTCCTGTCGCAAATGCCAATTTTTTATTCTGTAACTTTCAAATAAACATTAAAATTAAACTCTGGAATATATTGATACTCTTATTAGATGAAAACTTATGTAAGAAAATAAAGCACTTAAAACAAAAACAAGAATATTCATAAAATACACACAGTTGAATGAGCAAGGAAAAGAAGGTACAATGATGCTGTTCAATTTCAAATAATTCGACTAACAAATTCTTGCTGTTGCCAATATGCAATCAATCAAATATCTTAGATTCACTCACAGCTTACATTGAATCTTGAATATGTTATGTCTTATTCAGCTGACAATAAATAAGCATTAAAAATTTAAGGCTTAAAACTATGAACTAAAGTAAATTTTATTTCGCTCTAATAAAATGCTCTCAATGAGTTTGTGTTCACTATTATTTATGTGTTACAGTAACATCAGGAAGATTGACTTAACAAAATTGTTATTAAATGATTGCAGATGCTCTTATACAATTTATTTATTACAAATAAAGGAAAAATAAAACTAAAGTAAATATTAATTTTTTAGTTTCTGAAAAATAGCATCTAAAGTGTAAGTTATTTATACATTTTTTTTGACAATGTCAACAAATGAAACTTGATAAAAACTTGTATTTTCAATAGCCAAGGGATTAATTCTTAAATATGAAGTAAGAATTATTTTTAAAAAATTAAATCTATTTTATTCAATGTGCAAATTACATTATAATGAAGTTTTGGAAAAAGTAATGAAATCATGATGAAATGAGAGTAATTTTTTCTTAAGTATCTCGAAGGAACGGGATTCTTCATTCTAAATGTCATTATGAATTTTTTGTAAAAAAATCTTGATTTTTGAATAGAAGCAAAAATTATTATATTTTATTAATATAGAAACGTAAGATATTTAAGAATAATAAGTTACTATCTGCAAGCACACACATTGAAAGAATGAATAGCACAAATAAACATAATTAACTGGGGAAAAGGAAAGTAATGTCGTTTTTCTATGTTAAATTCAAACAGATAAATTTTACCAAATTTTTATTTTTAATCAATGATGTGATCATCCTTGTTATCAACAACTTTTTGCCATCTAGTGTGCAAATTTTCTAATTTGGATTGATAAAAATCAATTGGTTTTCGAGGAAAATATCTGGAGATGGTATTTTGGACATCATCCGAATTTTCAAATTTTTTGCCACTTAGAAATTTTTATAGAAATCAGAATAAATGGAAATCCGATGGTGAAATATTGGTCGAGTATGGTGGATGTGAGGCAATACCTCCTATCCCAATTCATTAATTTTTTCCAAGGTTCATCTTGCATTATCGTGTTGCAGAATAATACCTTTTCTGCTAACAATTGCTGGGCACTTTCCCATTAAAGATTGATTAACTTGATCCAATAGTTCACAGTAAAAGTCTGCATTTATAGTTTGCCCAGGTTTCAGCTCTTGGCTGTACCTCTTGGCAATTCAATCGGAGAGAGCCACTGCCTTTTCTGCACAAAATAGCCAATCCCTTGGCTATTTTGTGTTTGGGTTATTATAGAGGGCCCATTTTTCATCTCCAGTGAACAAGTGATCGAAAATTGCTTCTATATTGGGTGTAAATTGCATGCAGTTGCTTGGTTAGCTTTGTTTTCTTCAGACAGATTTTACAGGACCCAAAACACCTGCTCTGCTTACTTTACCAATCTGTTGTAAATGTTTTTGGATGGTCGAATTAGGTTGATTAAAAGTGTTTGACTGTTCCTCTATTGTCTTACACAGATTTTCTTCCACTTCCGCCCTTAACATGTCATTCTCTAAAATTGTTGGTCATCCTGATCGGTACGAGTTGAAAAGATCAAAATTATTGGATTTGAACTTAGAAAACTACCTTTGGAATTTACGAATATCTAATGTGCTTGATAAACATTGCAAATATTTTTGGTAGCAATTGTTGTGTTACTACCCTTGTGAAACTCAAAAAGCATGCAATGCAGGATATGTACCTCTTCAGGTATTTGGCTGGCCATTTCACCTACAATTGTAAATAAAATAATATTTAAGATTTAATTATTTGTTAGTAAACAAGTAACTCTAACTTTAAAATGTCTTCGTGCAACTTTGAAGTACATAATGAACTGATAAATGAGTAATGAATATCAACATATGCAGAAATGAAATTACTTTCCAGTCCCTCTATTGTGATAAAGTATATATTTTATTATAATGTTCAAAAGAATATATTTCATTTGTAAACAATCTTATTTTTGCTCTCTAATTACATTGAATATCATGATTTTGTATGATATTTAAAGTAATTAGAAATCAATAATAAGATTGTTAAATCAAATGATATGACTTTAAATCTCATACAAAATCATGTGATTTAAAGATTATCAATTTAGTACATTCATCATGTGAATATTGTACAGAATGAAAATGGATGGATTGTAGCTATTGTATTGCATCAATATTCAATTTAGAATTTTAATTTATGGTTATCTCTTTTTAGTCTGTTGAAATCATGATTTCTAAAAGGATTTTAATAAATGCAAGCATGTCAGTTTCCTTGTTGAAAAGTAAAACTTGAGATTTCATGCTTTGTAATTTTATAAAAAAAATATAAAAATACCATTTCATTTTCGATTCAGATTTAAATGGTTTAAAAATTTCCTTTTCCTGTCCTCTCCTTATTTTTATATCTTTAAGTTTTAATATCTTAATTTTAAATGGATCTTTAAAATTAATGAAATTTCATTTCTAAAATTCAAACACAGTATTGCTATGAATGCTACCCTGTTTTTGTGATATAATGGTGCAAGATCTTTCTATATTTTTAGTTTAAGAATTAACCAGTTGAGGCCAGTAAATGAGACTATTGAGTTTTTTAATTTTTATTATTGAAGTAATTGTAAGCTTATTTCAGAATGAGATTATAAGTTGTGTAAATTCTATCAAAATACTCAATTTTGATTTTGTATAATCTAAGATAAGAGGTGTGGAAAATCAGTTCTATTAAAATGTATTTTTCAATCAGTAAAGTTCTAAGACATTATTATCCAATTCTAATTCTATACTTCTTATATTTATTTTGTGGTAGCTTATTATTGTATTTAATTGTAGGAACTAAGAAGGAAAGAAGCTGAATTACAAGCCAAAGAAGAAGCCTTAAGGGCTGGAACTTATGATGGTGAATATGTATTTCACATAATTTTATGTGATTTATTAATTATGTCATGATTTACGAAAATTTGCCTGATTTGTGTTGTTTCTTTTATGTTTCACATACTATATATAAGATGAATTATGGTTTATTTGGTTGACCATTCTGAAAGTAAACATTTTCAATAAAGATTTTTTACCCTGATTTTGAAGCTGAAGCATTGTATGAAACAGTATATCATCATAATTTCAAAAATTTCTTTTTTCTTTGGAATTTGCTTGATATAAAATGGAACTGAGTAATGATTTTATTGATGTGTAGTACTTTTACACTCCCAAAATTATCTTGTGAAATAACCAGCGTTTCTTCTTCTTAATACTTGATTTCACACTTTTTGAATACATTTGCATATTTTTAAAAATAATCATGGAATATAAAAAATTGCATACTTTTTTTTTTTTTTCAAATTAATCTTCTGCCAAGTAATGTTATCTAATCATCCATTTTTAATATAAAAGTTGTTGGAATAGTTTTTGGTAGTTCATTAATCTTTGAGTTTAGCTGCTTTGTTTATACTTCTTTATTATAATTTTCACTGACAATGATACTTTTAAAAAATACTAGCCTTTAAGATTTTTTTCATGAAGTGTTGATTCTAATGACATAAATCTTCAAATTGCTGTTTTTGTATAAAGATAGAAAACTATTTGAAATCTCAAACATAATTTTAAAATCTGTACAATGAAGGTATGCAAAATAGTAATAAATATTAGAAATGGGTTTTTAATCAATTTCACAACATTTTGATTATGTAATATCTATGTTGTATTGGCATTTAATTGAAGTTATTAGCCACCTAAGGGACTTTTGTTTTAGATGGAGCGTTTTGGCGTACCAAATCACTTTTTATTTTTTGCTTCCATTTTAATTACATTTATCTTATACAATATTCAATTTAATAATCTATTGTTTCCTTAAATTTTAATATTGGAAAAGTTTACTATTGTTCATTTCTCTAAATTTCATTGTTTACTTTAATTCTTATATTTGAGTAATTTAATAATTATAAAAAAAAGTGTACCTTGGGTGGTTAAATCTGTTCTTTGCTAAACTTTGTATAGAACTCTTTCATTTTAGTTCTGGACCATTGCGTTAGCTCTAATTATTAATAAAAAATTAATATCAAAGAATTCATATTTTCAAAAAAAAAATTTCTTTTTAGAATTAGTTTATAAAAAAACTATCTTAATAAAAGTAAAAATTTTAGCAGTTTCAATTTATTCTAAGAGAGTGAGGGAGAGGGGAATCATAGTTCTTTCACTTTAAACAGCAGTTTTTAAATTTAAAAACCTGCTGGTAATTTTCAGTTGAATATAAGAGAGCAATATTTATCTGTAATTTACTATCAATGTTTATCGTCTATTTGTAAATTATAAAATTAATTTAAATAAAATTTTTAATTTCAGTTTATATTTGTAGAACATTATATTTTGAGATCTTAAAACTTATTCTTGCAGCATCTTAAAAAGTAAAAATTATAGCTTATATAAGTTGAAATATAGTTATTAATATAATTAACATATGCATTTTCTTACATGATGATCTCTGATAAACATGTATATTTAACAATTTTAAAATATTGAGCGAAATTTATTTTAAACTGCATAAATCCATGAATCATCTTTATTTTTAGAGTTTTAATAATAAAATTTAAAGTTTTTATTTAGTGAAACTTCCATTATGTCAAAAAAAGGAAAAATAATTGTTCTTATTACTTTAAAAGTATTGTAAAAGTGTATAGAGAAATGAAATTTAAACAATATATCATGCTAAAAACAATGATGGATTTTCTTTGTAGCTTTTTTTTTTTTTTAATTTACTTATATTTTTGTATTTGAAAGATTTTCTCATATCTATGCTTAGCTACTTCTTGTTGCACTACTAAGTAGTTATTCAAAACAGAATTAAAAAATTTCTAAAATTTAATTTTATATTTTAAACTTTCATTAATGCTTTACAGCAAGAGCAAACAACTGGCCACCATTACCTGAATCTTTTTGTGTAGGACCATGTTTTTATCAAGACATTTCTGTTGACATACCTCTTGAATTTCAAAAACTTGTTAAGACCATGTATTATCTTTGGATTTGTAAGTAATTTTTTTGATTTATCCCCTTTTGAAACAAATATCATATGTTGTCTATTTAGATCAGAGGAAAATTATTAATACAATAAAAAAATGCCATTTTGTGACTCGTGTGCAATGCAAAGTTGAAGTAAAAACTTAGTCTTTGTGGAGAGAAATGTTAATCCATTTTTTATGTTGAATGAGGGATAATATTAATAAGAATAAATATGATTTTTTTTTCTGCCAAAGAGACTTTCAGAAATTAAACATAACTGCAATTATGTGAAAAAACATGTAATTATTTCATTTTTGAGAAGTAAATAATATTGATTGCAAAGTAATCTATTTCAAGTAATAAACATTTTTTTAAAAAGTGCTTTAAGAATTTGGTATATGTGTTTATTAAAACAGAAATACAAACATTACTTCCTTAATTACGTTTATTTTTTGGATGATAAAGCTTTTTAACTTTTTTTTATTCTTACAAATGACTATATTTTGTTTGCTCCCTGTGTAATAGTTGAATATTTTTTTCTTTGTCAGTCAAAAATTTGTTTTAAAAATCTCTAAGGATGGATCAATAAATTTGTAATCTTTACTTTGGAATCATTTTTATTTATTATATGTTACATGTTACTCTTTTCTATTTAGAATCTTTCATTTGCCTTAATTTTGTATTAAAATTATAAACATAATTTTTTTCTTCTTCTTTTCTTTCTTTCTTTTTTTTTTTTTGGAGATCCACTATTTTGCGTGATCAGTAATGTTTAGCCCCCCCCCCATTAAAATGTCAAACTGGGATAGGTAAAGTAAATGTTTTCTGAAGATTTTTTTTTTTTCAGGGAATCAGTTGCAAAACAAGTTAATTAAAGAACATTTCAAATTTCAAATGTTGTAACTTCTAAAAGCTTATTAAAACTGTCATTTTATTTGAAAATCAAAATAATTTTTTTACACTTTATATTCTCTTATTCTAATAATGTATAAATCATTTTCTATATTTTACAGAGCATCAACCAACTATAAAACCACAATTTCTATTTCTTCAATATTTTCTGCGCATAAAACTTATTTCATGAGGTCTGTAAATTAATAAATATACTCAGTTTTAATTCAAAGATTTGACGAAATGATGGTGATTGAAATTCACAATCACAACAGAAAACTTAAATAAAAAATCAGACAAATGACTTATTTTACATTAATTATTTTATTTTTGTTTGCTAATATTTTTTATTGCAATCAAATGACATGACATTTTTTAAAAATTGTTCTGAATTATGTCTCAAACTAATATAAACTGGACTAAATTATTAAAATCACATTTGCATTTTAATATAATTTGTCTGAATTATAGGCTTATTAATTTGTGGGAATATTTCTATTCTTAAAAAATTATATTAAATTTATCTTAAAGGTTTGCAAGATATTTTTGAACTTTTTCTTGTTTGTATTTCCATCACTTGAAACTAAATTATTATCATTAGTTTTTTTTTTCCAAAAGTCCACTATCAATTTTTGAGTCTTGATACCACTAAAGACCTGTCATGTAAACAGGCTTATTAAATACATCTAAGCTACAAATCCTTCTGTTGACATAATGTGGAAGTTTGGAGAGGAAGGTACCAACTCTACTATGGCCCACATCACTTGAGTGAGATTCAGAATTTTGAGGTTAATTACCAATAACCCTTCTGTGTGTAACAGTAATAAACAATTAACTGCAATCAATTTATTTTTTAATTTTTTTTTTTTGTTTAATTACAAGTTTAAGCATAACAAAAAGGATTTCCTAATAAATTTAATATCCTTTTCTTTTGGGGGTGAAGTTCATTTTTGGAATTCTATATGCAGAGACTATTTGATCAATATTGAATTATAATTTTTTTACAAGAAATAATAAAAATGCTCTTCAATTGTTCAAAAGTATTTAAATTTGACTTTCATATATATTTTCATTTATGTATATTTTTGTTGAATGTCTGATTTATCCATTGGAAGCATATAATGTATTAATTCAAATATTTCTAGCTCTTTTAGAATATGTGCATATTAATATATTTCCTAATAATATATGAAAGGATGAGGTTATTAAATTGTGTTGAATTATATTTATATCTCCTTACAGATTATGCCTGCGTAATGTTCCTTAATATGCTAGGTGCTTTAGCACTTCTAGTTTCTGGAGCAGATTCTATCACTTTGTTTGGATTTTCACTTCTTGCATTTTTGCTTTTCACTCCATTATCTTTTGTGTGTTGGTTTAGGCCACTTTACAAGGCATTCAGGTATTGTAAATAAATGTTTGTTGATGACTTACAATTTTTAATTAATCAAAGTATTTATGAGAATTTATATAAGGTAGATATTTAAAACTCTGTAAAATATGATTAATCTGATTATAATAGTTAATGTGATAAAGTTAAGTATTTAATAATTTAATTAAAATTGCATTTTGATCTTTGCTGCAATTTTTTTCTAATCAAATATGTTAAAATTGAAAGAAAAAAAAAATCACAAGAACCAAAAATCAAATTTTTAAATTGGGCACAGTAGCTTTAAAATTTTCAACCAACTAACTTAGTTAAATTTCTGAAAAAAAATCAAAAAATATTTTATTTTCATGACGATTGTGTTAAAAATCCCAGGCTGGTCGATATGAAAATAGAAATAAAGTTTTAAAATGTCTTTGGTTATTACTTTTTCTTTTGATTGCCTTTGCTAAGCATACATTTGTTTTTGTAGTAATTAGAGTAATACTTTCTTTAACATTTATTATTGTAACAATATGTTTATTTCTGTTTCTACATAAGGATTTATTCCAAATATCAGGATTAAAAAAATATTTTTATTAATATTTTTTTAATAAAACTAAGAAATACTAAACTACTAATTTACAATACTAAGAAAAACTACTAATTTAGATACTTGAAAATTTACAATATCTTATTTATTTTGAAGTAAATATATTCAAAAAATTATTTGTTAGAAACAAAATATAAAACAATTGAAACTAAAGTGTGATGGTAACAATACACATAATATTTATTAACTCTTTTAAAATTTTGGTGGCTATGCTAGCAATGAAAATTTTAATGTTCTAATGCGCCAAAAGAAAAAGAAATGAATATATAAATATTCTTAATATATTAAAACTGACCAGCTTGAATTCTTATAATGTATTAACTGTCTGTAAATGACAAATTATTAAGGGAATCATGAAGAGAGATTAATGTGCTAACTGATAGAATCTGTTTTAAGACAAGTGTATTTAGCTCTGCTATGTGCGGAATTTTTATGTAATTCATGTATGTGAATCATTCAATTAGTCCTTAGAAAAAATAGGAAAACAAATTATTTTTGGTAGATTTTTTAAAATTTGTGAACATAATCTTTTTTTTTTTAGCTCTATATACTTTCCAAGTGTTTCTCCAATTTTAAGTCATTTTTAAAGTAAGATTTTGGAAGGTCTTCAAAATAAGCATCTGTTTGGGCGACGACCTCCTCATTCATCATGAAACGTATGCTGAGCCATTTAGGTTTGGAAATAAAAAATAGTCACAGGGGGCCAATTCTAGTAAATAAAGGGGATGTTGTAATAATTCAAATTTTAATTCCATGATTTTGGCCATCGAAACTGCACTGGTATGCACCTGTGCATTGTCTTGATAGAAGAGGATCTTTTTCAAATGATTTCTTAATTTTTTTTTTTTTTTGTTCAACTGGTGCAATAATAATGCATTATACTGTCCAGTTATTTTTTTCCCCTTTTTTCGAAGTAATTAGTGTAGATCAAAGGTCTTCAACCTGGTTTCCCCGGGACCCTTAGGTTCCTTTGAACTTTTACAGGGGTCCATAAGTGATCACTATTTGCTTAATCAAAGTGCCAAAATTTTAGGAAAATTTTATTTGTATTAAAGATTGCATTCTTAAAGGCAGTTTGCTTGTAAAATAAATATTAATAAATATTTTTTGAATAAAATAAAAGCTGAAATTTTGTAAAAGTTGCATGCTTCAAATACATTAATTGAAGCTCATTAGGTCACATATTAGTCTCCATTCTTTGGCTTGGTAGATATACCTCAAATTGATATATCCACCAAATCTCATTTGAAACTAAAATTTAGTCAAGTTGATATTAAAAATGTTTGGATTGACATTAGAAAAGAATATTCTGGAATTGCCAAAAGAGCTGTGAAACATCTAATATAGAAAAATCTTTCTCTTTGTGTATGCTTTGACAAAAACAAAATATAGAAACACATTGGATGCTGAAGAAGACATAAGGTTGCAGATTTCTACAATTATTCCAGACATAAAAATACTTCGCAATAAAAAAACAATAACATTAAAAAATATTATTTTTATTAATTTGTTTTAATTTAAATTATTGTTGCTTTTGTTTATTATTCATATAATATATTTTAGAAAACCAAAAAAAAGCCATTTGCTACATTTCCATTCATTATCTTATTAAGATGTTTGTATTGTGTTAAAATAATGATGCAATAGTAATTTTGTAAATTTGAGTAAGATAAAGTTTTGATATCCTATTTTTTCTGCTCTTGGATCAAAGGATTCTTTCAAGAAAACAATAAGCTTAAAGGGTACCCAAAAGTGCTGAAGGTGAAATACCACTGGTTTAGATTATTCCACCTGCATCTCAAAAAATCGTGGTCATCACCTTGTCAGCTTATTTCTCTGTCTTTGCTTTCTTTGGCGCCTGTTCGCCTTCAAAAACTCAATATTTTGATTGTTTCTTTGTCTCTGGAGAGTATAGTAAAGTATCCTTATTTTGTCCACAGTTATATTTTGATGCAGAAACTATTTGGGGTTGTGATGAAGCGGTGCCAAAATCTCCTCAGAATTTACCATATGATTGTGTTTATTTTTCATTGAGAGCAAGCATGGCACCCATCTTGCCAAGACTTTTTTCAAGTAAAATTTTTCTTGAGAAATTGAAAAAACTGTATCTTGCAATATACCAGTGGGCTGAACTATTTCGCTCACTTTGATTCATCATTGACTCAAATCCATATCATGGATTTTGTCTTTTGCTGGAGTAGTCATTTCCACTGAATGTCCTAAACAATGTTCATCTTTTGTGGATGTACGGCCATGTTTAAACTCATTTATCCAATTGTAAACATAGGAGCAGATGTGCCATGAATTACATCTAATTTTGCTTTGATCTCTCTGTGTTTAGCCTTTAAATATAAGTGTTAAATCACCATTCAAAACTCTTTTTTTTTTTAAATATATACAAGTTTCTTGCTTCAATTGACAATAAAAATGAAACGATGTGCTAGAAATAATTGAGACTTAAGACAGTTGTGTAGTGAGTCATGGTGCTCACTAAAAACAAACTATTTTCCATGTTACGAGCACCATCTCTTGGATTTTCTAAGGACTTATTGAACAACCCTAGTATCTGTAACATATACAGAGTGGGCCAAAAGTTACTTTACAGTCATATATTTAAATTTTTTATTACAGAATACATTTATATATATAAATGACATAATACATTTTTTAAAAAATGCTTTTTGCACTATGTATGCAAATATATATCTTAGTTAATCACCACTTTTAGTTAACAAGTATAGGCTCTTTCCATTGTATTTTTCATACCAGCTTGCAATATCTCTTTCTCCCTTTGATTTTTTTGATGGATATTGTTCTTGATCTGAGAAATCATTTAATTTGTGAAAATACAATAACTAAGTCATATATTTAAATTTTTTATTACAGAATACATTTATATATATAAATGACATAATACATTTTTTAAAAAATGCTTTTTGCACTATGTATGCAAATATATATCTTAGTTTATCACCACTTTTAGTTCACAAGTATAGGCTCTTTCTATTGTATTTTTCATACCAGCTTGCAATATTTCTTTCTCCCTTTAATTTTTTTGATGGATATTGTTCTTGATCTGAGAAATCATTTAATTTGTGAAAATACAATAACTAAGGTATTCCCTAGAGAGCAAAGAAAAAATGGATAGTGAGCACTGATTCCAAGTTCTGAAATATGACATTGAATCTTTATACCTGGTTTTCCTCTACAAGATTAAGGCTGAGTGGCTACTATTTGAGTGATGTCTTCTAGTTCTTGGATTATCTTTGACTGTCCCTTGTGTTTCAATGTTTAACCCAAGACTCAATATCTTAGGTCTAGAAGGAGACATTTATAAATGAAATGACAAACATATATTCTGTGTGTGAAGACAAGGAAACCTTTATTTGCATAGCAACATTGGCAATTTTCCTATGTTGCTTACTTGTGTATTTAACCACAATTAAATTTTCAAGCTGTTATTTTCATATCCTGAAAACCAACAAAAATAATAGTTTTAATACAATTCATTCAGATCTAAAATTGTAAGGTGACTTTTGGTCCATTTTGTATTGCTACAGAATTTGCAATTCAATATTTATGTTCTTTCAATGAATTGATTATTTAAATTAAATTATTTGGTTGTGAAAGTAATTGTTGCATTTATCATTTATATTTTAGGTCAGACAGCTCCTTCAACTTCATGGTGTTCTTCTTTATTTTCTTTTTTCAATTTATTTTGTCTCTCATTTATGCCATTGGAATACCAGACTTTGGATCTTGGTAAGGTTATATTTTAGTGTTGTTAGTTTTCATTACTGTCAATTTTTTTTTATTTGTAAATCATAATTTAAATAATTCTGTTTGATCAATAGTTTGTTTGATGTATGCTTTCATAAGCTATGAAATAGAAACATTTTGGTATATCTATGTATTATTCCAACCCTATTGGAGATGTTTAATGACTTTTCTTACAAGAAAAAAATGACGATTCAAACAGCCCACATTTATTGAATACATGCAAGCATGTTGGTAGTGATAATTTATATTTTCGTTACTTTTTTTCAAGTTTGAATTAAGCAATTTTTGTGTTTTTCATTTAGTGAGAATATTTAATTTTTATAGATTTAAGTCTTGATAAGAAGTAATTTTTTAAAAAAAATTTTTGGCATTATATAAATTCAGCTAGCATATAATACAATATTTATAATACAATAGAAATGGGTTGTTTTGCTGTGCTTTTGATCTTCAAAATTTTGAAATTTTATACAATTGATGATTTCATGCTCTTAGAACTGATTTTTAGGCTTTCTTTATTTATACTAATAAACCAATGGTTCAGAGATTACTCTCCCCTGTTTTATAGGTTCTTTTAAAATTCCTCATCATTTATATCATGTTGATATAAAGGTGTTTAAAAGAAGAAAAAAAATGCATGTTAGCAAACTGATGAAAAGGATAGTGTCAGTTGTGAAAACTAAATCAGAAATCTTGAGTGATTGTGATGAAACAATGATATTAGCAGAATTTGGTGATGTGTACCAACATGGTTGATAATACAGAACTAAAATCATTTTCTGTGGCAAATTACTTAGAAAATAACATCCCATATTTAATAAACTTCATTTAATTTTGTAAAGATGAGATATGGAAGGGATTTCTATCAAATTTTGTTTAAAATTATTTTTATAACCAATTGTGTTTTTAATATTTGTAGTGGATTCATTGTTGGAATGAAAGCAGTTGGAATAAATGCTGTGGCTGGAACACTAGCTATTCTAATAGCAGTGCTTCATTCTGTATTTGCTGGGGGATCATTATTCATGCTTCTTAAAGTAGGCATTTTGCTGTATTTTTGCTTTAATTAAAATTATTTCAAATGGTTTTTATGTATAATTTATTTAGAAATGTAAAATTTTTGAATGTATGTAAAGTATAAATTAATAAAAGTTTTTTGATTTTAAATTTTTAAAAAAGAACATGTAAGCTAATTATGTTCAAATTTTTTAAAATTGTTATTTAAGGTAAAATGTCTTGAGTAAAAATATAGTTTGTTATGTTCTTTAAAAATAAATAAATGTAAATAAAATTTAAAAAAAAATGTTTTATGCAAAAGTTTTGCAGCGAACATATTGAGCCATCCAAGGTGCCCTTTTTTTTTCTTCGTATAATTGTTATTAAATATGAGAATTAAAGTAAATGATGAAATATTGATAAATGGACAATAGTAAACTTTTTCGATCTTAAAATGAAAAGAAACGATAAAGAATTAAATTGAAGATATTTAAGTTAAATGTAATTAAAATTAAAGCAAATGATAAATTATTAATTTGAAAATATTTAAGCTAAATGTAAAAAAGAAGTTTATTTAAAATTGAAAAGTGATCTGGTATACCAAAACGCCCCACCTAAAACAATAGCCCCTTAGGTAGCTAATAAATAAAAATTATGTAAATTAAACAACGGATGTTAAATTTATGTAGTTTTGCATTTATGGCGTAAATGCTTTTTATTTAATTATTTTATTTATTTTTAATTTCATTGTGCTGAGTGAGTTGAGTTTTTTGTGTAAGTTTTAATATCTTAAATTGAATTTTTGTGTCTATAAGTGTGACAAGTTCTGTCATGTTATTAAGATATTTTGAAGTTATAATTGTGCAGGTGCAACTTTTAACATTTTTTCATTCTATGCTTGATACTTAAAAACTGTTATTATATATTGTCATGGAGAATTTTTTAATGTATGAGCAATAAGTTACTTAAAAATAATCAAAAAACTACAATTTCATTATCGAGAACAAACATTTTTTTAAAAAGGCGACTGGAGATATGAGTTGCATTACAGTAAGATACCAGATTTTCATATGGTGAAAATTAGTCAATTTTAATTATAAGGCTAATGAAGAATATTTTTACTATTATGAAAAAATATTGAAGCTCTTGATTGTCTTTCTGTTCTTTTATTTCCCTTGTAATTAAACGCCAATTTTATTGGTATCTGTGTATTATAACCATTGATCATTTTTGTCAAAAGAAAAACATAACCAAATGAAGCAGTTTAACAGTATATATAAATTTTTATTTTAACTTTTGAAAACTGTTAGGATTAATTAGCAAATGAAATTATTGGTGCATTTTTGGTGATATTATATGATCAAACAGATAATATACAAGTACCATTTAATGTTCCTTATTAATTGATAATTATTTCTTTTAAATGAATTATGTACACACACACACATATATATATATATAATTATCTGAGGAAAATATCTTTTCTATGATACTTGTTAAAGTTTCCATTTTTATTTAATGTATTATCCTAAACCATTAAAAGTTGTTCGGTGTATGAGAAAGTTATTTTTTCAGATTCATCGAATTTACCGTGGAACTGAACATAGTTTTGCAAAAGCACAGGAAGAGTTTACAACTGGAGTACTACGTAATCCTCATGTACAAAATGCTGCTGCTGGAGCAGTTGCAGGAGCTGCCCGTCAAGCAATGAACCAGTCAATTAGTGGTAATCGATATTAGCAAAAGTATGACTGTTGTTCTCACTTGTGCCCTATAGTAGGCCAGCAGATATGCCAAGCACTCTGGTTGTATATTTTTGTGTTGCTTCGACTTCGTTTCTCTTTTTCGTTATTAACTTTCATGAAGCTTTCTGAGAAGCACACATTGCATACCTGCTGCTTTTAGGGCATTTTAAATTAGTATTTCAAAAACTTTTTTTTGTGTGTTTGTTTCCTTTTTAATTTAATTTATTCTGTACTAAGGATTTACAAATTTAATTTTTTGTTTTTGTTTTTAAATTCTAATATTTAATATGAAATTTTGAAGGAGTATGACTCATATCCAAGATTCTTTCAAATATATTTGAAGCACTTTGTAACATTAAATAAATACATCCATTGCTCTTAAAATATTTAATAAACATGATTGTTTTTATAAACAAGCAATTAATTTAAAGGGCTCTTGTATGGATAGATTTAATATGTGTAGTGTGTATCAGATTAACATTTCAATGTATTTCTATAAAAAGAATATTTTAGATATTTTTCAAGCAAAATAACCATTATCAGTCATATAATGAATTGCATGTTCTGTTGAATAACCAATTGCCTCTAGTATCTCTAGAAATTGGCGTAGTAAAAATTCCATTTTGTTATTACACACTTTTGATTTTTTTTTTTTTTTTGTGATTGACTATCGGAAGTAATTTATTTAATAAATGAACACATTTTGTGTGTGATAAAAAGTTGTTTTGTCAATTGGTAAATTAAAGACAAATCTTTATAATATTACAAAACATAGGATCCCAATATCTTATTTTAATTATTATTCTAAAGCAAGATTTTTATGTAAAAGAAATATTAGGAATTAAGATAAATGTTATAATTTGTTTTCTATTTTGAATAAATGTTACTTTAGCTGATATTTGGAATTCTTGTAAATTTATATGTACTTATTGTTTGCATTGTTTATTAAGCCTAGTAACTTTAAGTGTGCATGTTCTGCTGTGCTGTTTACATATATTTTCATTAATTTGACTTTTATTACAATGTACTATATGAAAAATTGATTAGGGATTTGCCAAATATTTTCAGTGCTCTAATATTAATTATTACTTTTATTTCATTATTTTTAAACATATCGACATTTAAGATGAAATATTTATTCTTGAGAAATTATTTTTTGTAAATATTTTTTTGTCTACATCAAGTTTCCATGGATTTATTTAATTTGTATGTTATTCTTTAAAAAAAAAAAAAAAAAGTTTTAAAAATAGGCTTAAAATTTTATTTACTTTTTATATCTTTCATACTCTGTTTACTAATCACAAAAGCTGCAAAGAGTAATTAGTTTACTTTCAAGCATAACATTTTGAATATTCTTAAATATAAACATAAGAGTTTGGAAGGTTAGATGAGATTTTTGTAAAAATAACTTGCATGCTCTAATTTTTGGGCTGTGATTATAATATATGCATGTATTTGTTAACTTCATAAAAACTGAAAATTTTTCGTAGAAAAAAATTAATTTAATTTGTCTTTTTTTTTTTATGTTGTATTGGTTGTAGATGCATTAATAAATGTGTTAGAAAGTTCTTGATGGAAATTAAATCATAGGAATTTTTATTTATACTAAAATGAGCTTTTATAATGAATTATAATACTATTAATGTAACATACTTTTAAAGAAAGAAAATTTACGGAAATTTTTTTTTTTCAGGTCGAAATCCTTGACAATATGACACATTTTAAAGCATGAAAGTAAAGAAAGTGAATTCCACTTAAATAATTATCATGAAGTTGGAATTGTGTTCATCCCTTCTGGTCTCTATTGTGAATTTTGCTGATCATATTTTTCATTTCAATGGAAAAGATTGAATGGACTTCAAGTTTCAATTTAAAGATTACATCGTTGGGTGGCTCATAACTTTCCTATTTAATAAAATCTTAAAACATTATTCTATTGAATGTATATCACCTAATTATTTTTCTCTGCATGTTTAGAGATATAGTCGACAATAATATACATTACATATATATATGGTTGCTATTAAATCATCTGAATTCATTAAAAATATTTGATTCTGAATAATTTATATAAATAGTCAATAAGTGTGTCAGATAGGTATGAAAAATATTTGTTGATATTTTATGATTATAATTGTAATAGTTACATGTATAGCAATACTTAATTCAGTATTCTAAGCTTATTAATTGAGTACTTCTTCATTTTGTATATTATATTTTGATTTTTTTTCCTGTTAATTTGTTTTAAAGATATGTATATTTATATTTTTTCATTTAAAAAAGTGAGATTATAATCTGTAGAATTTTCAAATATAAATGAACTGTGTATACCTTTTTTATGTGTTTCCAGAATGTAGAATCGATACTTTGTGATGTTTTCTCCCCCTTACTTCATTAAAGATACAATATACCTAAAATTTTCAGTTTGCGGCATCAATGATAATTTTTTAAAGCTGTTTCATCAAACTTTATTACAGCTTTGCTGATTTTTATAGATTTAGATACGTTTGAGATATATTGAGAGAAAGACAACATATAGTAATCTTGAATATTGATTATATCCCTTTGAAGTGTCCGCACTTATCTTAGATTTGAATCTTTCAAATTTTAGGTACTGTAAAATGTTTAGAATGATATTTTTTTATATGCACATCTTTATAATATGAGCTATAGTATTTTATGGAGATACTGTATGCATTTCTCTAGGATATTTACAAATCATATTTTGTGCTGTAGTTTATATATTCCATTTTTTTTAAGTGATTTTGTTTTGGGACAGCTTTATTATTAATATTTATAAGGGATACATGTCATAATTTATAAAAAATCTCTTAAGTAGTGCTGTTATTATTTACATAATTTTTCTTTGCTTTTTCATGTAAAATAACTGACACAATATAAATATTTCAAATATTATATAAAATTCCTTCAAAGTAATAACATTTTTAAAAAAATATTATGTATAGTATCATCTAATATATATATAATAAATTTTAATTGCTCTGGTGCATAGTTTAAATTGTAATTTTCAGTTTAAATTAAATTGCTTCTTTAATAATACTTTTATGTTTTGAAATAAGTATTAAGCTGTTACAATGAGCTTTTGTATGCATGTCAATATTGGTTCAAATGCTAATAAAAATATTGTGATAAAGTTTGGTTATGTTTTCTATTTAATTTATAACCAGTGAAATGAACATGTAATACAATTATGCATAACAGATTATTAAAACTAGTAATTAAGTACAGAATATGGATATTATGTCTTATTAATAAGTAAAATATTAATTTCCTTACTAGAGAAAAGATAGTAATGACTGTTTCGTTTGTAGCAAAAGCTTTATGGTAAACATAAGTTTTTACTAATTGCTCTGTATTATGTAATATTAGTTGGTAAAAATATTTACATGAAAAAATAAGAGTCTTCTACAAATATAAATGTACAATTTTCTTAAAAAAATATATTTTGTTTGACTGGATGCAAAATCACACTAAATTCTAGAATTGATGTCAAAGTTGATTTTTAAGGATCATCAAAATTTAGTTAAAACTACTGTAAGTAACTGGAGCTAAACATAAAATGACAAATTTCACTGGATATGTCTCTGAAAATTGACAACATGAGTTATAAAATTTACTTTTGAATTATATGGTTCAGATTTTATCTGAAAACAAGCATTAAAAAACTACTAAAGACAGCTAAATGTAATGTACTGTTAAAAGAAAATAAATGAAAAGATAATCATAATTTAAGTTATGTACATATATGTCTACAGATAACTTTTGTGGAGTACTATTTTTGTGCAACTATATTTATTATAAAAAATCCCTACATATTAATTGAAAATTTTTTAGTAAAAAATTATACAACCAACAGTATCAACGTAGTAAATGTTTCTGTTTCATATAAAAATCCAGAGATAACAAATTTTTTAAGAAGGCATTCAATTAAAAACATTTTTTATGAAGAAAATCTGAAAATCCAGTTTTATTGATGTCAGATTTTTTTAAAAATTTATTATTATTGCAAATTCTATTTTAAAAAGGACTTGTTATTTTTTGAAAGGTAAATGTAATTTCAACAACACTGTATTTTCTTAGTTTTGTCTTTAAAATTGATACTATTTTATTTTTGTTTGATTATACATATGAAAGGGAATATATATATGTGTGTGTGGTCTGAAAGTTTTTTTTTTAAAATTAGTTTTTAATTTTAGTCTTTTCATAAATTCGATTTCATTAAATATCATTTTGTTAGTTTTGAATTTAAATCAAAACTATCTCTACTGTATACTGTTAGAAAGATGTGTATATATTTCTTTCATCCCAGAAAAAAAAAATTATGTTGTTTAAGAAGAAATATCTCGAATTTCTTAAAAATTGCCAAATCCTAACAGTTTAGAGATGTTTTGACAATATCAAATAACCATATAAGTTTAAAAAATAAAATATAGAATGAAAATAATAATAAATACAATTGTACAAATTATGCGTAAATGTTGCAATACTTCAGTTATTTGTTATCTAATTTATGTTGAAAGATTTCAACTCATGAAAATTTTGGCAACTCATAAATTTTTGAATTATTAGATTTGGTATTTATATGCAAACCAAAAACTGCAAGAAATTTCTTAAAATGAAAGTGTTCAATCATTTGTTTAATGTTATCTTTATTTGGATATACAAATTTCTGTGGAACATTTAAGTAATAATGAATCAAACAAATTTGCATATGCACTTTTTAAAAAAAAAAAAAAATTGTTGACATAAACGAAGTTCATTTTGACAGTTTGACATTATTATATACATTTCCTCTTACAAAAATAAATATTTAAGAAACTGATAAGAATTTAGTCTAATATTCTTATCATTTTTTTTATTTTACGTAGAAAAATTTAGTTATCAAACCTAAATAAAATTACTTTAGTATACTTTTCAATTATTTAATGTGAAATTTATTTATATATACTGAATTATAATCAATGCTAATACTAATTGTTTAATACAAGGGTTAAAACATTTATCCCAGTTGCTTTATGTATAAAATTGATTCTTGCAAACTATATGAGTATGTAGCTACTATTTATTTTTCAAGAGGAGTTTATGAAGATGAAATTGATAGTATTTCATATATGCAGACGACTAAATTTGAAGTTTGGGAAATAGAACATCTTTCTTTTTCTGCCAAATATTAAAAATTAAATTTGAATAATGCCCATTCTATCAATGGGGATTCACGTTAGCCTAGTAAAAATAAAACCATACATTTTTCTTTTTATCCCTTAATTCATTAATGAGGCTCTTATATAAACGTCAGTGTTGAAAGAAAAATGCAAAAAAATAATTTTACTCAATAAGAACACAAACATTGACTTTTAAAATTTTACAAAAATATTAATTTAATTACTACATTAAAAATTAACCAATATTTATTTATTGAAACAATATGTTGAATCAGAAGTTTAGATTTTTAATTTTTATAGCTTAGGCATAAAAAATCAATGAGCAGCAATAGGATGTCTATCAATAAGGCCTTGCAAAAAAAATGCAAACTTTGTAAGGTTGAAATATTATTACACATCCATTTTACCTCTGCGAGTAGGAATACATCTTACCTGTTTGAATGTTAAGGATAATAAAATACTACTATAATGCGAAATGCGAATCGCAATATAGTAATGAGTGATGTAGATTAAGATCTCCAAAAATGATCAGATCTGTTAAGGATTCTAAATAGAATTTTATTGATAAAATAATATAATTCCCGTGGAGTATATAGATTTATGATGTAAAAGGAGAAATTATTAATATGCATTTGGACGATTAGAGAATCTTTGGTGTCTGTATTACTGGAGTAGTAATTTGTCAAGCAGAAATGTTGGTTGGTACTGCTATTACCAATCCTCCTTCTGATCTGTCAAGTCTGAAAATAATTTTTCCTGAAAGATTCAATCTATTACCAGGTTTCAAAAAAGTTTCTTGAAAAATCTAAATGTCTGTTTGGGTAAAGCGAAGGATATGGAACCAAATTGATTTATTTTTTAAGCTTCTACAATTGCATTTCAGAAAATACTTAGAGATATGGGGGGGGGGAAGGTTAAATGCAAAATTCTGTCATTCCCTGGAGACATTGAGAAATTTTTTTAAAGAAAATCTTGGAAAAATCATCCACATAAAAAATGAAATATAAAAAAGCGTTTACATAAACAGTTTTTTTTATGATAATTTAATTTCAATCGTATTAGATGCAACCTCTAAGTTGTTAGATGCGTTAGGTTTGGGGACACAAAAGCTCTGAAGCATTGCACTAGTAGTCATTTTCCGACTAGGAAATATAGATTTTTTTCTGTCTCTTAAACATTGCACAACTGTAAAAACATGGTTTCTATCATTTTCTGTGTATCATATTCTGTCTCACTTCAGTTTTATTCCTACCTGCCTCTAATTAACATAATCATGTTTCATTTGGGAAGGAAAGAAATTGTTTATTTCATGCAATTAATCTCAATTAAGGTCCCCAAGGTTAGTGAAGAGAAAATCGCGAATAGCCCAACGTCGCACTCCTGAAGCCTATAAAGGTTTTTTTTTTCTTTCTCTAATTACAACTTAAGCATTTTTCATCAAATTCCCCCTGTCTTAAAAAATTTTTGGATTATGTCGAAAATGGTTCGTGTTCGGACTGCTCACCCAGTGTTTTCGAAACTCTTAAAATACTATCAAATGAGATAGAAAACACCACCCAAGCTGTGATATTATGGATCATCTCAAAAATAAAAATCTAATTCTAAATAATACTGTGTTCAACCTAGAACTCAAAATAAAACAGTTTGAAAAGTCTCAATATGAAGCTAATGACAAAACTTTTCTTAAAACGGAGCTTCTGAAACCGCTTCAAGATGTTCTGAAAAGTTAAAATCCATTCCTGCCATCTTTACTATAAGCAAGGACAAAGAATTTCAAGAAGTAAAAAGTAAAAAAAAAGTTAAACTCTCCCAAAAAAATTATAGATACAAATTAAAAAAAAAAAAAAAAAACCAGGAATTTAACCTTCCATTAAACAACAAATATTCTGAGCTCTCTGATGAAGATTCAGACAACAAGAGCAATGACGATTTCATCTCTGATATGAACGATATCATTTCTCAAGCACTTAGTAGTGATAAAATTAAAAATAAAAAAGGTAATAATACTGATGAATACGATTTAGACTTCCCCGAGGTATTGAAAGAGGAAGCTAAAAAAAACCCTCCCCCAATCATCTTAGCTAATATTGACGATCCAAGAGATACTCTTGAAAATATGATGGAATTGACAAAATGCGAGCTCAAAGGCGACTTTAAAAGAAACAACTTAAAAAATTCCCTCCCCTACAGTTGAAGCATTCAGAACAATACAAAATCATGTTCAAGAGAGGAATTTAGAAGCTCACACATTTGAATTACCTAGTCAGAGAATCCTTAAATGTATAATTAAAGGCCTCCCAATTAATTATTCCCACGCTGAAATAATTCAGGAATTAGCTGAATATAATCTAATAGTCAATGAATAAAAAAAAAAAAAAAAAAAAACAGCCATCTTCCCTATTTTTAGTTACACTTCCAAAAACAGGAAGCAACAAAAAAAACTTGAAATCAATAATATTGGATACCTTTCAGTTAAAATTGAACCTATCCATAAAATTAAAACACCCACTCAATGGTATCACTGTCAAAGTTAATTTCAGCAGTCTAGATTCTGCACTAGGGAATTTAAATGTGTGAAATGTGGAGATAATCATCCAACTCATGGTTCCACGAAAACTCCTGAAAGCCCCCCCCCCCCCCAAAAAAAAAAACAGTAACTGCAGTGAAGGTCATACAGCAAATTCTCTGGTTGCCCCAAAAATCCTATGAATTTCAGATCCTCCTCACCCACAAACTACTGGGAAAAACGACGTAAAAATACCAAACACAACAATAGCCAAAATGACCAAAACTCCTCACCCACCAATGACAGCCAACCTTCAAATCTTCCCTTCATTAATGAAATTAAAAAATTTTTCAAAAACTTCGTCTGATAAATAATGGAAACTTATAATAATTTAAATCAATAGGACAAATATTCTCTAGTAATAAAGTCATTTGCAGTATGATGTCCATCTGATTCTAAAATTCAATACGCTAAATAAACTACCCCCCTTCCCTCCAGATTGCAAGCTGAAATGTAAATGCCATTAAATCAAAAATAGGAGAATTCCAAAATTTCATTGATTATTACAACCTTGACATCTTAGGAGTCTAGGAAACTCACCCCCAAAACCTCTGAAAAATTTAAAATTCCAAATTACTATATTTACCGTTTTCACAGATCAACCCATCGGGCGGAGGCACTGCAATATTAATCAAAAATAGGATTCATCATCATATTAATATCCTCTCTGACAACCCCACCGGAATTTTAATAGGCGACTTTAATTCAAAACATCCAATCTGGAACAGAGGCAGGGTAAACAAATCAGGCAAACTTATTCATGTTATGGGCAACACTAGTAACTTATAAATAGCTGCTCCCGACTCGAACACTCACTTTCCTTACAATAGTAATACTTACTCGATAATGCATTTTATAATCCTCAAAAATATTCCATTCTACAAAATCAGAAATGTTAATGAACTACCTAGCTACCATAACCCTATCTCTCTGGCAATCTCTTTCAATAAAATTTCCCCTATCCCCCTTCGCACTCTAACAACTACTAATTGGTCCCGCTGTTAAGAAATTCTATATAATATCACAAAGGGTAACCCAATTATTAATAATATTTCTGATCTAGACCGTCCAATTACATCCTTTATTACTAATATCCAAAATGCAATTAAACATGCGAGTAATACCAGATCCATCCACCCCCCCCCATCTTAGATTCCCCCTCATATCAGAAGCCTAATTAAAGAGAAAAATAGGTACAGAAAAAAATGGCAAAACACCAGATACCCTCATTTGAAACCCATAAATAATAACCTCAAAAAGCAAATTAAAAATGCAATCAATACCTTTAAAAACAAAAAAAAAGGGGGGGGGACCCTACTCCACCAGCTTAATAACGAAGATAATTCCCTTTTTAATAAACTAAACATTTTCTAATAAATATTACAATATCCCCCCCCACTAATAGGCGATAATGGTCTGGTATTTTCTAATAAAGAAAAGGCTGATCTGCTTGTCCATAATGTTGAATCCTCGTTCCAGCAAAATCCAACTCCATATGATGATGATCATATTAAAAAAACTGAATCAATAGTTCAAAATTATCTTGAAGCTCATACCAATTTTAATTTCTCCCCTCTCTCCTCACCTTCCCCATCTGAAATAGCTACCATAATTAAAAAAGTCAAGCAAAAAGAAAGCTCCCGGAGATGATGACATTCACAATCAAGCCTTTAAATTAAAAAAATTTGAAATAAATATCTTATGTTTGCCCATTTCCACAAAAATGGAAACATGCAACTATTATTTTCTTCCCCAAACCCGGCCATAACCTCTTCATTCTATCCAACTATCGACCTATCAGCCTACTAAACTCTATTTCAAAAATCTTTGAAATAATCCTGTTAACCAGAATACTCACACATGTTTCCACTAATAATATTCTTCCAGATTCACAATTCCGCTTCCGTGCTACCATAGCACTGTCCATCAACTACTATGGGTTGTGAGAGTCATTACTAAAGGATTTAATTCCAAACAAGTCTCTAGAGGTATCTTCCTCAACATGCAAAAAACTTTCAACCACCTCTGGCACGACAGGTTGATCTTCAAACTAATCAAATTATCCCCCCCCCCCGAAACATAATAGTCATCTGAAATAACTACCTTAAAGATAGAACATTTCAAGTTGAACTTAATAACACTCTTTCTACAATTTGCTATATACAAGCCGGTCAACCTTAAGGGTCTGTAATTTCTCCAATCTGCTATAATTTGTACACACATGACTTCCCTCAGAGTCCCTATAATAGCCTCTTTTAATTCGCAGATTACGCACCAATCTCATCCAAGGAAAAAATCATATCAACGTAATAGATAAATTACAAAATCACCTAAAAATAGAAGAATGGATGACACTCTGGAGGATTGCTGCAAACACTAATAAACTCTCATATTTAGAGAAGGTCTCGCGTACCCCTCCTAATAAAATCTCAAATTTTTTAACGATCAAATCTCTTGGGATTCTGTGGTCAAATATTTAGGAGTTATCCTAGACTCCATACTCACCTTCAAACTTTATATCCAATCAATAATTTACAAATACTGGGCAAAAATCTATATCTGTATATCTTTAATTGGCAGAAATTCAGTACTAACTCTTGCTAACAATGTCCTTTTCTATAACCAAATAATTCAACCTGTTCTACTCTATGATTCCCCCACTTGGGGCAATGCTACACATACCCACATTAAAAAAATAGAGGTCCAAAATAAAATCCTCCGTGTGATTACTAACACCCCTTGGTATGTCCAAAATTTTGTCATGCGCAAGGATCTCAATATCCCTCCTATTAATAAACACATTAACTATCTCTCTAGAAGATTTTATAACAGACTAACAAATCATACTAATTCACTAATAAGGGCCCAGCTAATTTTTGTTTGCAATAATGGAACCCATGCTTTACCTTACCAATCTTGCAATAATTATTTCCATCTAATTCCCCCATAGCACTTTGCTTTCCAACTCAGTCCCCTTTAATTAATTCCTTTATCACTCCTTCAATAGCCTCTTTCTCAGTCAACCATCTCACTTCAAGACCTACATCATCATCTCTATTTCGCTTATCATCAGCTGTTTAATACCCTGTCGCCATCCTTACCTCTCCTCTCTTGAACTAGTTTGCTGTCCACCGCTGTGCATCCAGCCAAACAAGAACCATTTTTACTTTTCGCTTCCTTCTTCTGCTTTCATATAATCAAAAAAAGTTTAAATATTTTATTTATTACTATTGTAATTTTACAATAATAATAATAATAAATTTTAGAAAATCATATAAAATAATAATTTCCTCTTGCTGAAGGTTAGACATAGTCTATCCAAAGTATTGAGGTGGTAAATATATATATATATATATATATATATATATATATATAAAAGGTATAAAATTTTTATAATCTTATACCTTTATATTATTTTTTTTTTAAATCTATTAAGAATCTCATCCTCATTGTAAAAAATTCATTCACTTTCCTCTCCCTTTTCTTTCATTTATGTTTTTTTTTAAAATTCGTGTGTGCATTAAGCACATTTTTAATATGCTTGTTTTAATATTAAAAGAATTCAAAGTTTCAATGTGATATTCAGTAGAGTCCACCGGATTGGCACTCGCCACTATATGATTATTGTTGTCTTTATAGAATTGTTGTCAACTTATAGCAAATTTCATTTTACATTTTCTCCTTGCTTTAATATCGCTTGTACAAAACTGGTTTTCAGTCCGATTTTCTTAAGTCCGATTCTTTTTCAGTCCGATTCATACTCTTTTTCATTTTCTGCTATTATCCGAAAGAAAGAAACTAGCTCCGATTCCTAAAAGTTCTACACCAAATTGAGTTCTTGCAATATGGATACAGAGGAAGATCCAACACTTGATTTGGATGCCATTCCTGAACATCATTTCATATGAAGTGGTGAAAACTATGCAGCTTTGTCCTACTTCTTCAACACCGAGAAAACTCATTTTCGTCGATATAAAAATGATCTTCATGAGAGTCTATTTCCGATCAAAAAAGGTTTTACTTTATCACCTCTCCTATGGCAACACCATGTAAATGAAACATAGTATTAGTATATGTCATTAAGGCTCCCGTCTACCAGCCATTTTGATTTCGTGAATGTAATGTTAATTCTATGAAATTTCTATATTTTTGCTCTCAAATCTTTACTATTTGAATGCAATAGAATGCATCAGAAAAAGCAAAAAATAATGAAGGCTTTGGGGAACTATTTTTTCCTTCTATTTTTAAAAAAATATTTTAAAATATTTCTTAAAGTCCAGAAAACTCAAACGAATTATTAAAATAGGGGTAAAAATAATTTTAAATATCGGAGGAGAAAAGTAATTCCGCAGAAGTCATCATTATTTTTTCTGTTTCAGATGCACTTTTTTGCACTCAAAAATAGATCAAATAGTAAAGATATGAGACCGGAAATCGAAATCCCATAGGATTAACATTAAGCTGATGAAATCGAAATGACCAGAAGATGGGAGCCTTAATTCGAATGCCTCTCATTATACAAGACTGTCTAGTATTTGCTACTGTGCTAACAGATGATACAATTTACGTAACCCTACGAAGATAATTTGTAAGAAAGAACTTTTCTCTTAAATTCATGTTATCTATTTCTTAAATTATTTTTAATGGAATGAATTTTTACGCATTTAAAAAAAAACTACAAAAAGTGCAAAGTTTCAAATGTATTTTTGTTAATATGTTTGTGAAAAGAATTTTATAAAATGTAAAACTCA
This sequence comes from Nephila pilipes, assembly GCA_019974015.1. Taxonomy (NCBI): domain Eukaryota; kingdom Metazoa; phylum Arthropoda; class Arachnida; order Araneae; family Nephilidae; genus Nephila; species Nephila pilipes. The sequence goes on from BMAW01124655.1 coordinate 375,934, forward strand.
AGACTTAGTAGACCCTATCAATGCAGAAGTTGAATAAGTGTGAGTGAGCGTTGTCGAAGTTTAATGGCGCAAGAGCCAGATATGGCTATGCTGAGCAAAAAAGGCGTACAGTTTTTTTTATTAAAAAAAAAAAGTGGGAAAAAGAGAAAAAAAATATAGACATGGAGAGTCGAAAATAGAGAAGGATCTTTAGAATATTCCGGGGCACATCACCTGTGTTTACCAAAGTCAATAAACCCCATAAGATCATTAGGGTGCCTCAGGTGAGTGATGCCCATATTTACCAAAAGAAAGTGAGCCCTTGAGGACTGCAAAAGTTGAGTCAGAGCTCACAACTTCTATGATTGAATTTTCATGCGACCGCTGATAAATTTCACTACATAATGTGTTTGAATAAAATGGTTGTGTTTTCGTAACTACAACAAATCAACTAGGTCATGAGTATTTAACTTGGAGCAATAAAATAACTTTACATTCATATGGTGAGGTTTTGTCTATTTTTCTTGAGCTTTTAACAATTGGCTGCAATTTTTTTTTTCATAAAAATTCTCAATTGTCAAATTATGTAACAAGTCTTTATCAGAAAAATTAAACATGTCTGTTATGTTTAAAAACGCAAAGCAAATATATATTGCCACTGATCGAGCAATTCAAATAAATTTTACTTAAAACCATTTGACTGTTTTATTGTGTTATAATTTGCTAAATAATTTACTCACATGTAGTATAAGGGTTACTATAAAATATTTGAAGATTAATCTTTGAAACGTTTATACATCACTATAATATTCTTTTTTAGAGAGTAACATTTTTAATATTTGAAAATATGTTTAAAAACACAGAAATTTTTTCCTTCATGTTAGAAAAATAAAAAAAAAATGGTTATTTAACGGAAGTTTGCTATGTGATAGGGAGTCCTGCCAACATTATATTAGGAAACGTTTGTATTCTTTTATTTGATAATTCTGCAATTGTACTTTTTTTTTTATCAGGACTTAGGGGTAGTTTCCAAATGTTGCACCTTTGTATTATTCTTTCTAAGGTATTTTGCAATTTTCTACTGACTATGGACAATTCGACTTTGTAAACAACAACAATGAACCAAACTCGCGCGCAAACCTTCCCGACTTCCGGTCGATGGTTGATCAATGGGAAATCAACAAAATTTAATTCAGTTTTTTACATTTGTAACTCAAATTTTTGAAACTTTTTTGAACTTTATTGAAAAAAGGTGTTATATAGATTTCAAATCTGAGGTCTTTTAAAATTTTTATTTCTTTATTTAAGCTAAAATACTTTGTATTTTTTGAAAAGGTTAACATAATCACTTGCTTTATCGCGATTTTTCGCGACCGATACAATATTTATGGGGAGCAATCTTATTGGTTGTAGTGTGCTAATTAATGTACTCGCTTGGTTGCGCCATTTTTGAATTTTTCTTGTGCTGTGTCGAATAGGGATATAATTGCTGTTTCAGAATATATTTGATTTCTAATAATAAGTGTTTTTGGGAAAATACTTTATATTATTTATTGTTAATTTAGAATAATTAACGTATTTATATGCCCAATTGTTTGTACGTATCGGACAATCTATAAAAATGCGTTTTATCTTGTATATTTTGTAAGCTTTTACGCTAATTCGCAAACAATTGTCGAATTGTTTGATGTTTCAAATTCTTTAATATTATGAAAATTATTCATACTTACTTTTAAAATATATTTTATTACTTATACGTATTTCGTTAATTTTGTGCTAATATTTGCCAAATTATTTGCACGAATCGAATTTTCATCTTTTCTTGTATTTTTTTAGATATGAAAACAAATATTAAAAAGATTCTTATATATATTTGTAAATTTTACGCTAATTAATGAATTACTGTGTTTAGTTGCTAAAATAATTTATTATTTGTTATCTTAATACAACCAGTTTTTTAAAATGCATTATGTCATGTATTTCATAAATTATAATTTGCTGCAAAAAATTCTAGTAGTGTGTTTGTTAATTTTCTGATTTATATGATTTGTAGATCATGTCGAGTAAATATTTTATGTAATTGGATACAATGTCAAAGGCCTGATATGAAGAAAAATTGATGCATAATGGGAACAAACTTCCTTTTCCATTTGATGAGATAGGCAATAACCATGCATTTTCTTTTAATAAGAAGTTGTATCCTCCAGTCCAATTTGGATATTTATATATATATATATATATATATATATATATATATATATAGTGAAAATAGAATGCATGTACACTAGTGAGAAAATAAGAAATTACAAGGGTGGTTTAGATGTTTATAATTATGTATTGAGTGGGAAAGTAAGTCCCATTTCAATATATAGAAATACTGCTCTAAACATTTGTATATTAACTTGTAAAGTACAAGCTAGTCAATTTTTGACTAAATACCATCAGTGTTGGGTGTCAGCGTCTACTAGTGGTGTAGTTCATTGTAGGCATTGTACGTGCATGGCTGGGTATGCATTATTTTCAAATTTTTTAAGTAGGCAAATAAACTTTAAAGAAAATTTATTTTTGTCATGTTTTTCTCTGAATTTATGTAACATGAATTTAAATTATTTATTATGAACTTCATTAATTTACTTTTATTCAGAGGGATTCTAAGTAGTTTAATATTCTAAATATAGTTCTTCAGTGTCTTTCTCGCATTTCTTAAAACTCAAAAGGTTCATTGAATTTATTCATTTAGGCATGTATGCATTTATTTGTTGTATTTCAAAATAGCATTCTTTCAGATTAGGAGAAGTTTGTTCTCATGTTGCAGCATTATTATTTGCTGTAGAGGCATCAAATACGGAGGAGAAATCTGCACCAACATCATTGACTTGTGTATGGAATAAAACTAGCAAGAAAGTAAGTTTAATGAAATAATTAGTGATTCAGTTTTAAATGAGCATTTCATTTTAAAAAGTTCTCTCTCTCTCTCTCTCTCTATATATATATATATATATATAACACATCAATCAATAACTCCCGAGACCTTTAGAGATGGCGCTCAGGTAAACCAGTAACCAGGTCTTTCTAGAGTACTAACCTTTGTGCTTGAAACGTGTCAAAATTTTTAAGTCGATCGGACCAGAAACAGCTGAGTTATCGAGGTTTGGAGTAAAAGTGTTTATATAGTTTGTTTAAAATGCGGAAAAACGGTTTCGTGTTCTGATAAAACATTGTTTTGTAATGGGTAAAACACCGACAAGCAAACATGGATTGAAATATTTTACGGATCGGTTCCATCAAAGCAACGATTTGTCGGGTGGTTTGCCGAGGACTAAACGCATGGTCGTACCGACACAATGATGACGCTGAACGCTCGGGTAGAACCTGTGGAAGCGCGTACACCGAATAGAGTGAGTGACAAAATTATAATGAAGATCGTAAATTGAGCTCTGTAGAGTTGCTGAGATGACACAGATATCATATGAAGGTGTATTTACTGAAAAAAAGGTTTTTTTGAGAGTGGAGTAAGAAAAGATTTTTTCAAGTGGGTTGCCGATTGCTTTCGATGGAACAAAAGACAAGCAACGAGTCGATGAAGTTCAGAAGGCTGTTTTGCTCATTTCCATAACAAAAATTTCTTGCGGAAAAAAAAAAAAAAAAAAAATTGGAGGAAGATGGTTGGAAAAGCGTTGGAACGTGTAAGGTTCTCTAATGATAACAAAGAGTGTTATATTGATGAATAAAAAAAATTTGACAAAAAAATGTTGTTTTCATATATTAGTCTCAGGGTTATTAGATTGATAGTTTATATATATATGTATATAAATTTAATTATAAGTTTCTTAGAAATATTGCATTTAGTTTAAACCAATATCAAGAAATTTCTTCTTCAACAAATATCCAAAAAAAAGTATTTTCCAAAGACATATGCAACTTTTAATTCAGCTATTAAGGGTAAATATATAAAAATGATCATTCAAATCAAATATAATTTGCACTTAAATTTAAAAGATATTTCTGTGAACTAATTTTTTGTGTTCTATCATGTAATGAAATTTTGATTTTCATTCATGAACAATTTATATAGATGGTTGGATTTATGTTTAAAGTTATGATTTCATTGGCAAGTAATGTTCACTAAAATACTGCATATTTTGATTATTAAAATGCTTATTTGAGTTTAAAAGTTTTTTTTTTTTGCTGAAGTAACATATTATTCACATTATCTATAAATGTTTCAGAAATATCAACCTGATGCCCTATATTGAAAAAACTAGTGATGAAGAAACATCATCTGTTGAGCTCAGAAAATCAAGAAAATAGTCATAACCCAACATTGTGAATTGGTAGGGCCAAGTTATCTGGAATTACAAAAAATTTCAGAGATGGCCATTCAGTAGACTTTAAATTATTAAATTGCTCATTATTCAGATGAAGCAATTAAGATAATGAATCATCTACCAAAACAACAGCCTCAGTAATGGTCGAATCACTAAAAAAAAGGAGATAACTTCTTTCCTTTTTTTTGGAAAGACTTTTTAATAAAACAGGCCAAAAAAGGTTTGGAGCTGGGTGAGGCAGAAATTTTCGAATACTGCCATTGAATGGGGGGGGGGGGAATCAAAAGCTGTAGCAAAAAGCACAGTTCTTGTGATATCTTTCCGAGCACATGTAAACGTAATGCTTTGCCATGTGTCTTATGATAGACGCAGAAAATATTTTTCTTGGAGCATCTCCAGATGGCCTCGTGGTGTTGCGAAATAGCTGTTCTGGAAATAAAATGTCCAGCTAGAGGTAAAGGATTGTCTGAAGAACATATTCCCCAGAAAAAAATTTTTTTTTTAGATGATAACCTAAATTTAAAAAAAAAATCATGTTTATTATGACCAAGTTCAAGGTCAGATGGACATTTGGAAACTGAATAAGTGTTGTTTTGTTACATCCACAGACAAAGACTTCCATTGCCAAATAATCGAATTCGATGGAAATTATTGGTATTTACAAAAACCGGTACTTATTAACTTTTTCAAAAAATAAATTTGTAATATTTCTGGCAAAACATAATTTTTTTTTATCTAAAAATAAAAGTATTACAATTTCTTTAAGTGTAACACATTCATAAATCCAGTTATAATTTTTTAAAATAAATATTTAATAAATGCATTTATAAATATTTTAAAATAGCCTGAGATTCATTCATTGTCATAATTAATCATGTTCTTACAAAAAAAAAAAAAAGGTTGAGCTTAACTGGTAAAACTATTTTATCAGAACGACAGCAATCACTTAGCTGCTCTGCTTTAATATCGTCGTTTAAAGGATCTACAAAAAGGCCCTATATTGAGGATTGGTTCGAGGAAGATGATCATGAAATTTGAAGAGACTGGAGATTTGGGTGTGCTGCCCGGAATAACTGTCGAAGAATTCGTTACTGCTGTTGTTGAAAGAGCCTCCAATTCCATCTATTCTTCAGCAAGTGGTCGATCATGGAAGTTGACGTGTGGCCTTAGAAAATTCTATGATCAGACGAGTCACGCTTTTATTAAGATGGAGCTGTGGGTAGTCAAAATTGCCGCATATGAGGTATTTCACCTCCAACTGTCCTGCATCTACAATCACTGCATTCTGTTTACATGAACTGCTTGGTGTGGATTTACAGCCGAGTTTATCCTTGGACCTTTTTTTTCTTTGAAACTCTCACTCCACAAGGTCCTAAAAGATGCCTGTCACGAGTGCCCAGTACAGTGAACTCCTTCAACAGCAGGTCATTCCTGTTTTATAGGAAAGACATTGTTTGCAAACCACTATCTTTATGCAAGATGGAGCAACTCCTCACATTGGGTGCTAAGTCAAAACACTGCTTAGTGCTAACTTTGGCGATAATCATGTAATATCCAGACATTTTCATGATGCATGGCCTTCTCGTTCACCCGACTTAAATCCCTGTGATTTTTGGTTGAGGGGATTTCTAAAAGACCCTGTTTATAGAGGAGTAATTAGGACTTTACTTGATATGAAGGCTAACATTATACACCATGTAGCTAAATGAGCTTGCTGTAGTTTACCGAGTAACATGTTAACAACAAAACTAAAGGAGATAAGACTACAGAAATATAAAAATGTACTCTGATTATTTCCTACGGAATGTAAATAAATGAACAATGTAAGAAATATGATATTAATCATAATAAATTGGATGAACAAATATATCTGGTATTCTTTTTTCTCCATGCAGACTTCTCATTTATGTACTTTACATAAGTCGAGTAAATTTTATTTAACACCCTACACATTAAATTTATTTATAATCAAATAAGAAAGAATAATTATAAGCAAACACATATAGTTTAATACAATAATTTTATTCATGGATAATAATAAATTGTTTCAATGTGTTTGATACAACTTAGACCTATCAAAACATATTTGAAAAAAGATTGTTCTTCTGGCAATCTAATCCCCCCCCTTTTTACTATATGAGCAATTTTCTTGAAGAAAGGAAATTACGACACCATAAAGCTACTTTAACTTAAATAAATTAAAAATTATGTATTAAAAATTTGCCCAAACATATTTTCATCCTCCAAAAATGAATATAAAAATATTCCCATAAAATCAAAACACATGTACAATATTCTTACATTATATAAAAAAAAGAGCTGAATAACTTTTTAAAATTTAAAATGAAATTGGATACAATTCTTAGTACTGAAAAGTCAAATTTCTTTTAGAATTGTAACTAAATTACAGAAACATATTCATTGAATAAAATTAACTATAAAATTTGCATTTCATAACAAAATTGAAAGTTATTTCTTTTAACTAAACTTCTAATTACTCTCTAAAATTCGCACAGTATAAGTACAGAAAATTCTTTGACGGTTACAATAATTTTTGTACAGATATAAAATAATTCTCAAATATTACGTAATCTAAACGAAATTACCCTAGATTATTGTAAAAATATAACATTTATGAACTCTACATTCTAGACAGAAACATAAAATTATAAATTATCAGGTCATTATGATTGAAACGAAAGTATACAGTAACTATTATACAAATACACAAAAATCGTATAGTTACGTTCTACAGATAAAAGAAAATTATCAAGATGATATAAGTTTATATAAGACTCAATAATTATAAACATATGCGCATAAGCAAAAAAAACCCCCTTAAATTAAGCATTTATTAATTAGAGTACTTTATACTAGTAATGTATTAAATAAACACCTTCTGTACATGACCATTTAAAACGTATTAGAATTTTTTTTTTTTTTTTTTTTTTTTGGTTATAGAGTGCATATCAAAATCTACTGAGTAACAACCTTCTTTTAACTGGTTTCTTTTATTAAGCAGCCTTTACCTACATTGAATAAAGCTGCTATGACTATAACCATATCGTCACCAGTGCAAGTGTTTTCAGATGATTTTGAATGAAGTAAAGATATGGGCCTAGTAGTTTTAAGTATTCTATAATTTTTAAGTCTCCCAATGCTTCGTTCAATATGCACACGCAGTCTTGACATCTTTCGAGAGCTTTGTATTTTTTTGCTGCTCAGCTGTTGCTTTCCCTTAGTTGAAGTTGGTAATACCAAGGTAGCATTCCTTTCAGCTACCAGCTTAACTGAAAAGCCCCTATCTGCGAAAATTACATCACCAGGTTTAATTTTTTCCAAGAATCCAATAAGCTGGATTATTTGTTTGTCGGAAGTTCTCCCTCCAAATAGATGTGAAACAAATGTCACTTTCCCTAATGGTGAACATGCAAGAAGGAACTTTACTGTATTGTGGTGTTTGTATTGGGAAAAAGTTCCAGCTCTGGAATCAAGATTGAATGGTCTATCTATGAAAATTTCAGAGCAATCACTCAATGCAGTAACATTGCTCTAATTTTCTTTCAAAAATTGAGCAGGGATTTTTTTCCTAAATACTTTTTTTTTGTTGGGATATCTATAAAATCTTCCAAGAACTCCGCTAACCTCCTAATCCATTCTTTAAAAATGCAATTAGCAGTAGACTTTGAAATCTTAAAACGAAACGCAAGATCTTCGCGGAGCAAACCGAGCCGAAGTTTCACAAGAACCATAAGCAATTGCTCAGAGTGTGCAAGGAAAGTTTTTGTGCATGGTTTCCAGTCGAATAAAGCTAAATTTAAGAGTGCAGTAAACAATGCTACACTAGAAAGCTTCGTATAAAATTTGAAAGCCCTCTCGTTTGTAAAAATAATATTTTCTGAGGAATTTTGCTTCAACTGCAATAAGGATTGTGTTGCATGCAGCTTTTTCTCCATTTCAACCATATCAGAGAAGGTGATATATGTTTGGCAACCTATGTCTTTGGTATCCAGCATCAAACTATTTATGCATTGGACCTCATTGATAATTCCTTCATCTTCTGAAAAAAAAACAAGTAATATAAAAAAAATTATTAAAAGTCAATTTCTACTTATGTCAACAAAGAAAAAAATTATTTTAGTTACTTTTTATTAAATAATTACAATTAATATAAATATGTATATACATATGACAGAATCAACTGTATTAACATCAAGTGTCATCCACTACAAGTTTTAAAAAAATGTATTTAAACTTGAGCGGAGGAATAAAAAGTATTTTATTAATAGTTGAAAATTTGAACAAAATATAAATAGGGAGAGTCTGAGCTAATAGTAGGAATTTAATAAGAGATGACATTAATGAAAGAAAATTTATTTTTGAAGCAATATTTATAAATTTCTAAATTTTACTCAAAATTCATCATAACACAATATAAATTTCAAATAAATTGAAAAATATTTGATGAGTAATGCATGGATTAAGTAAATTAAATATGCATATGTATTAAAAGACAGTTAGAGGAGCACTTGATGTTTTACGTTTCAGTTGCCTGTTATACCGGTTCAAAGAGCTCAAAGAAGTTTGTTTTCCATCATGGTCAAATATTGATGGAACATAATCTGGGTGCTCTGCATCATTTGAAGGTTTTCCTACAAAGTAGTTTAAATACAAATTTCCCTAACAATATACATTGTAAATAGTTTTATAAAAAATTATTCGTATAATAATTAATTATACTTAATTTATAAGATTTGTAATAATTATAGTTGACATATTTGCAAAAAATAGAATAATAATCGTTTTCACTTTATACCAATGCTTCATATATTATTTATATTAGTGAAAATTATCATTTCATGAAATAATCTCAATCATACTGTGTAAAACATAACTTTTTTTTTTGGAAAAACTGACCAAATGTAAATGTAAAATCTTAAAACTAGAAAAGCAAATTGAATGTTTCTGAATAATATTGTGACAATTATAGCTCGTATTGCAATAAATATTGTGAGATTGCTGATGAGAACAATAAATAAAAATATCGTGTGCATAAACTGAACACTCCACTCCCGTTTCCAATGTTTCGAAGATATCATGATATAAATAGTAAATAATACGGCTGAAAGGTCGCTTCTCTGGGGGATTCCTTTTAGAACAGATTTTTGCGATGATAGGCTGCCCCTCCAACGAGTCTGAAGGTATCGAGTAGCTAGGAATTTGTGAATTCATAGAGCCATTTTCTCGGTAATTCCGATTTGGAGACATTTGTATAAAAGACCATCTATATAAACCGAGTCATAGGCGGCTCCCTTTATATCGAGACTAATTCCCACAATTTTTTTTTTCTCGTTTGGCATTTAAGATAGCTTTATTAATGAGTTTTGTAGCTGTTCTACTGTCTTTAAATGGTACAAAGTCTTAATGATGGGAATGAAGTTTTCGTTCTATTGTCAGAAAATAAGATATGCGTCCAGTCAAGATTCTTTCAAAAGTTTTAGAAAATACGGAAGCTAAAGCTGTTGGTCTGTAGGATGAAATTTTAGTTTCGTCTTTGCCCGGTTTCGGAATTGGTTGAATAATTGCATGTTTCCATGACTGAGGTACAATAGAATTCTGAAATATATATAAATGCTGAAAATAGTTTAGTACAGCAGTTCGTTGGCTATTGTTCGAGTTCTTCAGTAAAGTTACACTAAACTGATCTGCTCCTGGGGTTGTATTTTTAGCATATTTTATGGTACTGTTTAATTCAGAAATACGGAGACGCTTATTAAGAAGATCGTTTTCTTTATTGAGAAAATCTAGGGGAAGTGGTTCGTGAGAATCGTTATTTGATGCAAAATAGTTTGCAAAAAGTCGAGCTTGTTTTTTGAGGTTGAGTTACATATTTATTATGGTATTGGAGGAGATTTAAAGTTGTTTTTGCATTCTTATTCGTTATAATTTTTCTGAGAAGACTATAAAAGATCTTAGGATTTGACACTTTATTACATATTTCATGCCAGTGCTTTGCTTTCTCTTGTTTAATACGATATCTCAGTTTGCTCGGATACTGTTTGTAATTTATCCATAATTGTGGTAAAATATCGCTTATAGCCTTTTTGCGGAAATTTTTTTTTTGAATCTGTTTAAATTATTGCAGGTGCTATTCCACCAAGGAGGAAAGGACTTATTGGATAATCGTATCTCTTTGGTGTTATTTAGAATTATTTCAGAGAATGTATCAGTGAGGTTTTCTATTTTGTTGTCTGGGTTTTCTAATGATGTTTGTACTTCTTTCATTGTTAAGTGCTAGTCTGTTTTCTTAGAGATTCGCTTATTCTGACGTTGTAGAAACAGTTCCGTGATTATGGGATAGTGATCGCTATCGAACGAGCATTCCGATACATAAGTATTAGTGTTTCTGAATAAGTTTGCAGAGCAGAGGGTGATATCAATCAGAGTAGCTGAGCTTATATTACCCCTGTGGGTTGGGGTAGTAGTATTAAGAAGGATAAAATTGAAGTCAATTAACTATTTTACAAAATCTGTTCTATGAGGCGAAATATGGTTCGAGCTCCACATCAGGTGATGTAAGTTAAGGTCTCCAAAAATTAAGATTGGGTTTATTAAGGATTCCAAGAAGGAATTGATTAATGAGATATTGAGTCCTCGTGGAGTATATACCTTTGCACTCTTATATACTTTTTACTATGTAAAAGGATATATAAGTGGTGCAAGAGCCTGAATGTGATGTACTACAATGAACACAACTGATAGGGTTTTGACAAAATTGGGATTTGTGATAAAAACTAAAGCATTGTCTGGGTTTATCAATGAAAATTTGGATTCGATGGTTAATAAACCAAAGTTTGATATTTTAATGTAAATCAGTACCAAGGATGGTGATTAGTACCGGGGATTTAGTTTAGTTTAGTTTTAACGTAACGCTAGAAGCAACAAGAGGGCTATTGGCGACAGACCTCGTAATTTTGAACCACGGTCAAGTGACGAGGACGAACCTGAGCTGTCACCCCCTCTCCTAACATCCACACCACGCCAACGGGAGGACTTTGGGCCCCGACAGATTTAACGTGCATCAGCCCCGGTCACACGGCGGGTCTTTAGTGGCCAAGGATTGAACGAAAACCGTCGGTCACGAATCCGAAGCCATGACCACTAGGCTACAGCGGCCTTGAGACTTAACTTGAATCGCCTACAGATGTTCGAAATAATATAAAAATTGAAATGGATTGACTTACTGAGATCCAAAGAGAAAGAAAGATGTATACAAAAACACTTTCTTCTTACTCTGTGCTGGAGAGTGGAAAAAAGAGTAAAGAAATATGGTTAAAAGATAGATCCTCTTTCTTATTTCTTCAGTTTTAGTTATCAATCACAAATGCTATTATCGCAGTTGTTACAATATGTGAATCGAAGTTTCAAAAGCGAACTCAACACCTTTCTGATTCAAGACAATGGCTTTGAAAAAAGCCGGTTTTTATACTACCGAAAATTCAAAAAATAGCAAGTGATTAAAAAAAACCCGCCAGCTGATTGCCATTTTTTTCGTCGAATCTAAAAATGTTTCTAATTTGTTCAGATATTAATTATTACGAAAAAAGTATAATCAGTGCATCAGATATTGTATTTTATATGTATTATAGCAAAATAATATTATTCCTCTAACATCTTCTGCGTAGAAGAACGAAAATTTACAATTAATTTATTTAAATTATATTAATTCCAGCTAATTTAAGGGTGTGCTTGAGCACAATTGGCTTATTGGTACGTAAATAATGTTCCAGGAAGAAATCAAAAACTAAAGATGCTCAGAATAGCTTAGGGCCATTAGTTTTAGTTCAGTTTTTATAAAGTCGCACTAGAAGCAACACGAAGGCTATTGATGACGGACCTCGTATTTTTGAACCTCGGTCAAGTGACGAGGACGACACCTGAGCTGGCACTCCTCTCTCCTAACTTGCACACCACGCCAAGGGACGACTTTAGGCACCGACAGATTTAACGTGCATCAGCCCGGCTACACGGCGGGTCTTTAGCAGCCAAAGATCGAACCCGCGACTGAACGAAAACCGCCGGCCACGAATCCGAAACCATGACAACCGGGGTACCGCGGCCTATGTGCAAATTATTAAGAAAGGTTTAAGATGCATTATTAGAAATATTGCATTATAAATTGAACAACTTTTTGCCTCATTTTAGAAGAGCTCCGCATTCTGCGACAGGAAAATTATTCTATAGAAATTTAAGACCACATTTAGATCTAATGCTTCCTGATGTTCGCTTTAATATGGGAAGAAATCAAGATTAAGTGAGGAGGAGGAATGTTTTCCTGGTGATTTAATTTTATTTAGATATTATACCAAATGGAAAAGCGGAAAGATCGTGGATAGATTGTTAAGTGTGCTTTACAGCATAAAAACTACTTATAATGGTTCGGATCATGTGCATCATATAAGACAGACACTATGGTGTGAATGATTGAATTTTGCCCTAACAATGCCAACGAATGAGAACGATGTGCCCGTGTCTATACAAAAGAAAATACCGACCAGAGTCCTAATATAGTAATTTCACCGAGACCTTCCATGGCTGTCGCACTGAAGTTACATATGCCTTCGGCAGAACCAGAAGCTACTGAGGATATATCAGACCTTAGCATTGAATATTCGTCGTTCAACAAGAATATCCAGACCTCCTGATAGATACATTGCTGGACAGTAATTTAATTGTATTAGCAATTTAAGAGAAGAGGTGTGAAGTTTCTCGTGAGCTAATCTCAATCGATACTGTATTGATCATGCATGCAAGTGATATCTATTGAGCATACCCTTATGTAAAATTAGTAATCTGTTATTGATTAATAACACTAGCTTAAAAAAAAGTGTTGCTTTTTCCTTGGTAATTCAATACCTAAAGAAGTCAGTATATAAAATACACCGCTTCTCATTACAATTGTACTGGCTTTCCGCCTGAATATTGAATTGATCCTTTCAAAAACTACATAAGTCGCACAATCAAAATTTTACAAGGATTTAAAAGCTATGCGACATTTATATTCATATATTTCTTTTTAGAACAGGAGCTGTTCTTTTTATAAACCATTTAACATTAAATCGTTTTTACAAGAAAAGTTTAAATGAACAAATACAAAACCATATGCATTAATCTTATTTTTACTAAATACTCAAGAAATCATATCTAAGAAAAATCTTTTCTATACTTTCTTCTTTTTATATACATTGAAGCACATAATTCAGGTGACACTGAGTGTGTATTATAACGATATCTTCTACAATTTGAAACTTTCCATAATTTGTAGATCAGTCTTTGGATTGTTCTCAGGAATTCAATACAAATTAATAAATATTCGTTTACAGATTTTCAATTTAACATATGATTTTGAAACATTTGCCTTGAGAGTATGTAGTTAAAGTAGATATAATCTTTTTAATGCAGAATAAAAAAAAGTCCCAACTTCAATATCTTTATATTAAATATTACTTTTCAGATTAGTAACGAACAGGAATTCAGTGAGAGAATAATTTAATAGGAGGGGGAAAAATCATGAAAAATTTCTGCAAAGAAAAATGATGAGTAAATTAATAAAGAAAAGTAATGAAATATTCATAACTGGTAAAAAAAAACCCTTACTTGCGCTATCTTAGCAGATGGATTTTTCTATTTGCTTACATTCTACATAGAAAGATTTTTTTTCTGCTTTAACTTTGTTATTTTATCCGAAAGTTATTTTTTTTTTGGATGGTGAAAGATATTAACACTTTCAGATTAATAAATTATCTGATTGCAAAGCAATCTCTTCAATGATGTGTGTTACCATGCATTAAAAATATAGCATAATTGACATCCACTTGATTGTTAAATTTAATCCATGAAAACACAAGAAAAGAATTGTATAAGACCATCTATGAGAATCAGCAAAAATTACAAAAGAAATTGAAAAATAATTTTATGCACTGATGTAAATTTTATAGCGATATTAATATGGTAGAGGACTTAATATAGTCCAGACTACAAACCTACCTTCAAGAAATGTAGGGAGATTTTTTTTTATTAAACATGTAAAAATGATATTTTTTTTTTTAAAAAGCATTAACTGTCAAAATTAAAATTATTTAAAACTTATCTAATATTTCTGTGCTGAATCTGTAATTGAGTGACTATGGAATCTTATGGCGCAAGAGCCAGAGATGGCTATGCTGCACCAAACCACTGAATCTGAAATTATGATATCCATTAAATATGAGAACACTTTAAGTGATGTGTGTGGATACATATTATATATTTAAGTCATGTTGATACAAAACATTTTTTTCCAATATGTTCTATGTGCTTATACTGTATGCATAATTACATCATTAATACCAAAAAGACCGTTGTTAATAAGTTATTTTCTAATACCATCGATATTGAACTGATATTTATGTATAAAATCAAATGGAAAGACTACCCGGTCAGGAGAAATAAATGCAAAGGTTCGTCCTCAACTTGATCTTATTAAGCATAAATTTTCTTAAAATGTAGAAGTTATAATGCTTGAAACTTTTTAAGATTGATAAACATTGTTTAGATTTAAAGCTAAAATAGTTTGGATGCTTTGCATAAAAATGTAGCTGCATAAATTACTGTATTTAAGTATGAGTACATTTTTTATGCATGTTAAACCTATTATATATAATTCAAAAAAGAAACAATTCATTAAAAATAAGACAAAACCATAATATTTTAAAAATTTTATTTTAATTTATAAAAAAATAAATATACCTATTGTGGTATTTTATACAACAGTTCACCATCTTCATCATAAACACACTGTCCAATTTTGTACGTACCACTTTTGTTCCTTACTTTTGTAGGAATAGTGATCTTGGCTTTGATATTTTTACCATTTGGGTATTGATATCCATATTTATCATCATAAATATAAAACTGTTCTCCATTGATTGTATTTTCTTTTTTAAGTTCAACAGTATCTTTTACAAATTTTGGCACTTTAGTAAATACTTCCTTTATGTTAGCTGATTTTGCAGAAGTTTGAGGTTTATCAACTGCAATAGATTTTTTTTTAATCCACTTATCATATTCAGAATCCAATTTATTTTTATGAGATGATATTTCATCTTTTAAGTTTTGTTTAAATTGACTATGGAGAACATCTGTTTCAGCAATAGATCTGAATTTTTGTGGATGCTTAGGAATATAGATATCAGTATTATTAGTTTCCTTTTCATCATCTATATATTTTGTCATGTCAAACATGGAAACAGATTTTTTTGATTTTTTAATATTCACTGAATTGCCTGAATCATTATGTACTTGAAGTTCACTGCTTGTAGAAGCAAGTTTATTTGTGTCTTTTTCCTTCTTGTAATCAATGTACTGTTTAATTATTGCTGAGTATTCTCCTATTATTTTTTTCTCCTTTTGAATGACCTTCTGATAGCTCACATTTGGTAAATTAGGATTTCCACTATAATTTTCCTTCAAAATTTTCCCTTCATCCCACATATGTTGGGTGCAAAATGTGATAGAATCTGACTGCTGCCCAGATTTCAATATTTCCCATCTTTTTTTCACCTCAGCATCATGTTCTTTAATTTTTTCTGGTGACCGCAACTCAAAATTACTTCTTAATAATTTCTGTAAAATAAAGAATATAAATAATTAAAGAAAAAATGGAATTAAAAGAATATGAATAAAATGCATTTTATACAAAAATAAATAAAAAAAAAAAAAAAAAAAAAAAAAAAAAAAAAAAAAAGAAAGAAAGAAAAACTAAAAAATTATTGCTACAACAGATAAAACTGATATTGAGTTAGAAACATTGTTATATTTATATATGTATAATAGCAGCATATGTAGAGTTTTCTTAGAGGAACAGATGGTTCAGACCTTATAAATACTAATAGTACCTAATGATTATACATATATATATGTATGTATGTGTTCATTCTAAAAAGGTTTTGTTGATTTAAATGCCAGAAATCTTTTTGTTAAATTATGAGTTGACTATTAATAATAAAATGATTTATACAATTTATAAAAAGAAATGAAGATTTTTCAAGTAAGTCATGTTATCTCAAGCAGTGATACTACACTTCTATGTGTACATATTCAACTAAGAGAGAAATGTGAACAATTCTGGAAAAAAAAATAGTGAGAAAATTTTGATTACAAAATATATATAAGACAATTTTAGAAACTAATTAATTTTTAAAAATCAGATTCTTAAGAAAACAAAAATGAATTTTTATTTAACTAAAAAAAAATTCTAGGTGAGCATTATCAAAAAAACAGACATTAGACAGTATGTGTCTTTGTCAAAAAAAAAACTAGTGTAGTATTTTTTACCTTCTCAAGGAAAATCTGTTTAAAGAAATCACACACACACACACCACACAATTCCATTAAATTTATTTTTTCCCAAAGAGGTTTATCTAAGATTTGTTAATTTTTTATGAACAGTGGACAGTAATTTTAAAATTCCAAATATTACTTCTTCTGATATAAAAGAAACCATTTATGCATTTTGATTGTGACAATAAGGGGAAAAAAAAAAAAAAACGATTCAAACTTCATGTAGCACACAAGATTCAATCAAAAGATCACTTAACATTAAAGTTCAATCAAATAACAACTATTGCATATTAGTTAATAGTTTTGAAGCATTTAAAATATTTCACACATGAGTGTGATAATCCAGTAGCAGAAGATAAAAAGGATATTCTAAAAGCATTGTGTAGTGAATCAATATAACCAGTAATACAATGTATATTCATTCAGTCATGTGGTCAAAAGTTATATCAGATTTAATATTCATACCTAAAGGGTATACAGGAAGTAAAAAAAAAAAAAAAAAAAAAAAAAAAAGAACCAAAGACATAAATGAAATGAATTTCTTTCACAAACAAAATAGTGTGATATAGTTAACAAAATAGTTTTATAAAACTAAACCTTGAACAAGTGCATTAATTTTTATTAAATTAAGCATTGCAAACAAGCTAAAAATAAATCCATAAAATTAGAAATGACAAGTAAAAGAACTTCTTTAAACACAAACTGTTTTTACTCTTTTACATTCATATTTGTTAAACTATTATCAGAGTAATAGAATCCCCCCCCCTCTAAAAAAATCTAAATAATAATAGAAATGACTACTGTACACCCTGAATAAAAATATATTTAGAATTTAATTTTCAGTTTTTGAATGCAATTTCACAAGGTAGAATACTTTAGAATTTGCATTACTTCAAGTTTTCAAAATTAACTCACTTTAACTCCTTGAACTGTAATAGGAAAACACTGAGATATAGTTTCAGGAGTCCATTCATCGGGATTCAGTTTGTGCAAGTAACGTATTTGCTGTTTAGCAGCATAAGTAAGTAAGTTGGTCTCTACTTCAAATTTAAAATATTTTTTTTGAACAATTTGCTTTTTTACAAAACTTTGATGCTCTTTGCTTTTCCTGTAACATGAAAAACATATAAGTAATATGAAATGATTTTCATTACAAAGTTAGTAACAATATTCCAAATGTTTTTTGTTGTATAAATACATTAATTATAACAGACAATTTCATCACACAAGGAAAAAAATGAAGAAAATTTAACACAGATTATTTTAATACAGTATTCATTCAAAAAATAAGTTTAACAACTTTAAAAATTTTATTTCACACAAAAACATTTTCACAAACAGCATTACATTGGAATATTTCATTATATATAACATAAAAATCTTTCCAAGGAAAATGCAATTTGAATGAAGTGAAAATGTTACATATTATTTCAAAAGAATTGATTAATTGTGCATTAAAACTGCACTTAGATGCAACACGTGAGCCATGTGCAACGGACCTTGTAACTTCGAACCTCAGTCAAGTGATGAGGATGACACCAGAGCAGGCATTCCCACTCTCCAAGCTTTCACAGCACTCCACATAAAGATTTAATGCCTTAGTAGAATTAAAGTACATCAGCCTCAATACACGACAGATCTTTAGTAGCATCAGGACTCAAACCTACAACTCAATGAAAACATCACTAAGTGCACCGCACACCAATCATATAACCTCTTGGCTAATGCAGCCACTATTTCATATATATATATATAACTTAAAATGATAAATTAATAATTTAAAATATATATACACACATCAACTCTTTTTTTAAAAAAATTGAGAAATAGGTATATAATGTAATTTGTTCAGTCAAAAAATTGCACAAAGTATTAAAACAATGGTACATACCATTAAAGCCCAACTATTTGGTAATTTTTTTTCTTGGTGTGTTTTTTTAGTGCTAGATATTGCTAGTTTGGCTTGATTTTATTTGCATTGATTATTATAATTCTTTGTTATCTCTTTAGTGAAAGTTAAAATTGGATGTCCCAGCAAAACTGAGAAGATTGGTCCAATATTAGATGATTTTTTATAACTTACTAACAGAGGCATGTGTGTGTGGTAAAAGAGACAAACAAAACTACATAAATTTGGTGTTGAAAATTTGGAGTATGGCTTAAATCCATAACTGGCCAAGGTTATAAATCCTCATACTTTTCACTACAATAATTAAAACTAATTAAGCACACACACAAGAGAAATACAATATTTTAGAAAAAAAATTATGGTTGCTTATATGCATCTTTGGCCAAACAAATAAGAGAGTCATGTAGAATATTTAACAGTTTTATTTTTTGAGTTTATACTCATGGAAGATAGTATTTCAATATATATATATATATATATATATATATATATATAAACTTTTTAAAAAATCTAGGTGTAGATTCATTTTTAACTTCTTACATATAAAAATTGTGTTAGTTTTGCAATATCGACATTTTTCGCTCAAATTATTAAGAGTCTCTGCATATAATCCTTTAGAAGTCATCTGTATTTTAGCTTTTCCTGCAATATCTTTGGCAGTACCAATAACCTCTAGAGCTTCTCAGCTAAACTTTTATAAGATAAGGAGTAATTGCAATCAAAATCGAATTTGAGAAATTTTGGATTTTTTTGCAATGTAAGAAGTTTTCCATCTATTTACAGTCACACTGTTTATTCCATTGATAAACAACAGCTACCACCACTCCTCATCTCTTACTCTAGTACAGAAGTTCATAGTGGTGCTGACATTTAGCTGCGGGAAGAAAAGAAAAATTTTTTTACGTTGTTTTTTGTAGTAGTGCTTGGTTTGTATTAGGCACATAATTTTATATGCATTTGTTCGCACAACTGCTAAAGAATTGTCATTCCATTGTGACACCAAAGTTGGGAACAAAGGAACAGGAGTAAGAACCTCTTTTCCATTTTGACATTGCGTTATTATCTTTAAAAACACATTTCGCGAAATGATTTTTTCTTAATGTTCCTGTATTGAAAAATCAATTTTCTTGCAAACAGGGCAGAGGAAATAAAAAAGTTGTCAAGTGAGTGAGTGAATGTAAAGTTTATTGGCGCAAGAGCCAGACATGGCTATGCTGTGCCAAACAAGATTAAACTGTGGTCTAGACGTGAAGTTGAAAAAAAAAGATAAAAAGTGGTTGACAAGAAGGAGGGTCGAAAATAGAGAAGGATCGCTAGGGTATCCTGGGAGTGCGTCACCCGTGTTTACAAAAGACAGTAAACTCCATGGGAAAGAAAAAGATCACTAAGGTGCCTCAGGGTCATGATGCCCCTACTTACCTATAGAAGGCAAGTCCCTGAGGTCCCCTGATATAATCCCCAGGGGCAGGGTGCCCGGCTATACCCCCAGACGCTGGGTACCCATTTTAGTCACCTCTTATGACATGCATGAGCTACAGTGGGACTATTCTGTCATTCCCGGTCACCAAACGGATAAAAAAAAAAGTTGTCAAAGAAGGCTATGTTTCTATGGATTTTTGACCACTGACCAAAAGGTCCAAAAAAAAAATTTTTTTTTAACATAAGCCTTTCTGTTTTTCATCTTCTTTTCCTATGGAATATATTTTAATAAATATCAAGAAGGAAGACACCATAGCTTGAAGAGAAATCTAACTGTTTTTTAAATCTTAACATTTATTTTTTTTAAAAAAAATGTAATTTTAAAATTGTAGTTTTTTACTACCCTATTCCTTTCATAAAAAGAGAATTTTCTCATTCTGAAAACAATTCCTTTCATCACAAACTTTACAAGTAGAGATGGGACAAGTATTCCGTTCTTTTGAACAAATTGTTCTTTAGATTCCTTGAACAAAACCTCAAATATATTCTAATGAATTTAACACTATGTAATTACTGCATATGATTACTTGACACATTTCAGGAAAAATCAAATTTGATGAATTTTTTTGGGGAAAAGAATCATGTTTTTCATTAAATTAATACTAAATAAAGCATTTTTTAATTGCAACAGCAAATACTGCAAATAAATTATGAATATACTTTATATCTTAGAATGGTAATTCCTTTATTACAAGTATGGTAGCTTCACAATATGAGTATTCTTTATACATTTACATATGGAAAATACATTGCAATAAATGCTGGTAAAAAATAATTTGATACCGCTTTTATATCAAATAGTGTATTGTGAATTTTAAGAAAAGGGCAAAGCATTTAATATTTTTATAAGAAAAAAATTAATAAAAAAATCTGCTTCTAATGCTTTAATGTGTAGCAAGTAAGACATTACATTCTTAACTAAAACAACAAAATAATAAATAAATATGTTTTAGTTTAGCTTGCAGTATCTGCAAAAAATTAAATTCTAAGTGAATAGACTTGTTTCATAATTTTCTAAGTTCTTTTTTTAAAAAAGGAACTAATTAATAAAGATTCACATAATATGTATGAATCTTTAAGGAATATGTGAAATATTTAAATTTGTATTCTACTCTGAATTTGCTTTTCTAATACTCAATGATAGTAATCAAAATAAAGAGAAAATTAACAAAAACTTTTTTTGTAAATTGTTCTAAGATTTGATAATGTCCATCAACACACACACACACGAAATGTGTCTATTAAATAGCAAGAATGACACAGTAAAACATTTTAGTTTGATTGCATAGATATTTACTTATCACCACACCACATCATACAATTCCTCTATTCCTGCAATGCTCCTTGAGAATCTTCCAGTGTTCATAACAGTGCTAGAAGACTTCTATCAGTTCCTTCAGCTTTCTATTTCACAGCTTCAATTGACTCAAATCTTGTTCCTTTTAATGCAGATTTCACCTTGGGAAACAGAAAGAAGTTGCATGGTACAAGATCCAGCTAATAAGACAAATGGTTTAATACTAGGATGTTGTACTTGGCTAAAAACCTCTTGACAGACTATGCAGAGAGAATTAGCACATTGTCTAGATGGAGAACCCATGACTTTCCCTTCCATCATTCAGGTCGTTTTTTTTTTTTTTTCTTCTTTATTCTATTATAAAGTTCAGCAAGAATGTGAAGGTAGTAATGCTGATTAATAGTTTGACCCTCAGGAACCAATGAAGGTACACAATCCCATGAATATATATAAAACAATCATCATTGCTTTGAATTTTGATTAACTCATTCATGCCTTTTTTGGCTCTTGGTGAAGATTGGCTCTTCTAGTGCATGGATTGACACTTAGTTTCAGGATCATATGTAAAAACCATGATTAATCACACATTATTATCCTTTCCAATAAGTTTGGGTCATTTTTAATGGCATTCAAAGAATCATTCCAACCTTTTTGTGAGCTTCTTGTTGTTAAATGTGAGAATTATAGGCATCATTTTGGCACATACTTTTTGTGTGTTTAAATTGTGATGTAAAATTTTCTGGTCAGATTCTTTGTCAATTCCTACAGTCTCAGTAATCATACAAATACTTAACCGATCGTCATATCAAACCTGATTACCAAATTTTTCGATTTTGTCATCAATTTTTTATGTAGGAGGGTGATCCAGGTGCGAATAATCTTCAATATCTTTTTGACACCTTAAAAAAACTTAAACGACTAAAAAAAACATGCATGCAAGAAACATTCATTGCCAAACACTTCTTTCAATAAATTATAAGTTTTAGTAGCAGTTATTCCAAGTTTTCATGTGAAATTTCACAATACATTGCTCTGTTGATACACTTATTTTTTTCGCCAAACAAAAAAAACTCTGATGCAACTAAAGACTACAAAAATACAGATTTATTTACAGAAGTGAGAGGCACTGCATTCAAAAGAGAAGGCTTCATGCAAAACAGCTATTGGTCGCTTGAAGTTGGTGCATGTGTACTTCTGCAGCAGCAGCAGCAATCTCGTTATTTCATAGGCACAACATGTATTAGTATATATGACTGATTTTGCATCAATATATATAAACTAACTGTAGAATAACATCTTTGAGTATCATAAACCTTTAAAATGCATATTGGCAATCAAAACTACTTTTTGGGAGAATTATAAATGCATAAGCAAAATTTTTGAGCATTATTATACACATCATATAAATGATTTTTAGGCTTTCTAATTCAAATCTTATAAAAATGTGACAATTTCAGAATTGGTTCACAAATTTAAAAGTGACAAAATAAATTAGATAAAAAAAAATGATTAAATGTAAAATGATACAGTTTTCGATTCCCTTTGAGCGTGGAAATTGATCACAAAACAGATAAAAGAACCAAAAGTCTATTGGTCAGACTCATTGCAGTTCAGAATAATTTTTTTATTTTTAACCAATTCTCAACCTGCTTTTGTAGGTCTACAAAGAGATCAGAAAAAAATCTACCAAACACATCTTCTAGTACAAAGACCTGTTTTACCAGGTCTTATACCTGCCAGTAGAAAGAGTGCATGAAGAGTAGTCTTTGTCTTTATTCTTTTATTTTAGTTTCCTAGGAGCCCTTCAATCTATGAGTAGTTCTTTTGTTCTTATTGCATTCTCACAGCAGTAGTGCTATAAGAGGTTTATCATTGCTTTTGCCAGTAAATGGCTTTATTTGAGGGACTACGTGGGAGGAGGACATGAGTGTGTATTGACAGCTAGTGGAATATGGTTTCACATTTACTTGCTTTCTGTATGAAAGCAAGCCTCAAGTAAAAATGCTAGCAGTATTTTCAGACTTCTCCCCTCTAACACACCATATTACAGAAGGTTATACAACTGGGAAGGCAGAGAATTTGGAATAGCAAAGAACTGGGTTCAGGTGGACCACTTGTGTTTCTTCGATTTTCATCCTCATTTACAAGCCAATAAAACTTGTATAAACCAAGTTAACCACAATACTGCTTATAATAAAAAGATGTTTACAATCCTCATGTTAGACTCATACAAACTTATGATTTAGTAAGATACCTGCTTTTGAACAAAGGTGCATATATGCATTGATCATATTTGGATGTAGTTTTGTGGAGTCGCTCTAAAATATGAGTAAACATTAACATTTACTGAATAACATGAATGTATTTCACTTATGTGATATTGGAAAAAAAAAAAAATTGATATTGTAAAATTACTATAACAAAAGATAGTTTTCAAAAATGTGCAAAAATGATAAACATTTTGCATTTCCACATATTTTTTGCACGTAGATTAATTCTTACTTTTAATTGAAAAAATACTCATGCCTTAGAAACTCTTAAAATAAAAAATGTTTCCGGATCAGAAGTGAAAATATTACATGTAGCCTTTAACCCGTTCACTACCAGCATATCACATTTGATACGCTCGCAGTGGCTCTCCTGTGCCCAACGTATCACAATAGATACACTCCGGAATGCCTTCTGCAGACCAGCGTATCAATAGTGATACACTTAAAGAGAACGTTTTATTTGATTTTTTTAATATTACAAGATGGTGTTATAATACCGTGAAATCTATATAGATAGGTTATTTGGAATGTTGACCTTGGTTATAAAAGCTTGGATTTCACTTCTTTGTATCAGGAAGGGGGGGGGTTATTGTTAAAAGCCCATATTGCGGCACAGTTCTTTAAATCTAATGACATGATTTAAAGCTTGCACTTGCTTTCAGTTTACTTTTTTGTTTCTTCTTGCTTCTTAGAAGTTTGAAGGATAATTTATGGCCCTTTATGGGGTTAGGGCTTTAGGTAGCAGATTCTCTCAGCTGTTCATTTATTCAGTCGGTTTTTATTTGTAGCAACAGTCATAACGAAAAGAAAGTATTTATCTGAAACTGATATTTGCTAAATAATGAATGAATCTGGCAGTAATGTTAGCGAAAATAATCCAAATCTGTAAATAGACATTAAAGTAAAAAAAAAGGACTAAGATGTCCTCTTTGCTCAAAATCTTGCGTGAAGCATCAGAATATGAGTGTAAGACATATGACGTTGGACTATGCATTAATTTTTTTTATAAATATACCATACAACAAAATAAGATTTATCTTTCATATTTATATATTCCATGGTGTAATTATGTACCATAATGGTACATAATTACACCATGAAATTTATGTAACATATGTAAATATATTTTGTATTTTCTTAAAAGAATAATTTTTTATGTAATTTTATGTATACAACATTCAATTTTCAAATAAATCCTTTTTTCATTTGTATATATTAAGTTTAATGCATTTTAAATAAGATATGTAAATACCAAAGTATTTTAATGAATAGTTGATTTTAGAGGAATTTTTTTCACGAATTAGGCTTAGTATCTAAAATCGTCTGGGCACAGAGTGACACTCCGTGGTAAGAAGCCCCGGGCCAGAGAAGCACTTCATTTTTCTCCCTCCAGTAGCGGAAGGGTTAAAAAAATATTTGAATAGTTGTGTTTACACACGTTTGACCTACAAAGCATTAACACACACAAAAAAAAAACATACAGATAATTGGTGACACAGGGGTTAGTTATGAAGAAAAGTCTACATTAAGGGTAAAAAAGGAATACTTCTCGAAAGACTGTCCACAGAAAACTAGCCATATTATAACAATAAAATGTATAACATTTAATATTATCCATATTGATTGAATTGCCCTTCCTCCCTTTATCTGGATAATTCATTTCAACTAAAATTCATATTCGATATACATTTTCAAAAATGGATATAGAAAATTAAAACTTTAAAATGCAAAATAGCAAAGAGATTATTATAATTAATTAATCTAATTATAATAGTTATTATGTGATTAAGTATACCACGTTAGACAATTAATTTTAACTATAAGAATGATTAGAGCAATTGATTTATTCCAATATAAAAAGTATTAATTATCAAATAAGATATCAAACTTCAAGAACTTCATTATATTACAATAAATATAAAAAATATTGGTATTTTTCCATTTTCCTGGTGCAAATCTTGCCAAGCAGACTTTATTGGCAACAACACAGTAAACACAGATTCCGTTTGGCATAGATTGCATCATTTTTGGTGACTTTCGCTTGCGCTGGTGAAATGGAAAAGTACCAAAAAATTTAGTAATTGAGAAGAAACCAGTATGATAAACTTTTTTGATTAATGTAAATCAATCCCAAATTTTAAATTCATATATTTATATTCAATGTTGTGATCACTAGTCAATCACTTAATGCATTGAACCAAATTAACTTCAGTTTGAAAATATTGATAATTTTCCATACTCTTGAGTTAATATGTGCAATCCTCAATTTTTAGTTTCATTGAATTGGACAGATCTGACCCCCCCCCCCCCCAGGATTAAAGTTTTTTTCTTCTGATATATATATATATACTTATCTGTTATAACAGTTCTCAATGATGAATCCTCAAGTGACAAAGAAATATTGCCAAGTAAGTTGTATCAAAAGATAGGCTTTATGAGTTTGGCGACGACTTGGTGTAATCGTAATTTGATGGGTGAGGCTATAACAGAGAAGTACCTATATATATATATATATATAAGATTGCTCTTTGATTTTTAGTTGATGCAACAACTGGTTAATAATTGAAATATAAAAAGAAAAGAGAGAGCTTGCAGTATTGCTTTATATTTGAATAAATAAAAAAGTTATCAGATTAATATACATCACAAAAAACATATTCCAGTACTTTTCCATTTTGCCAGAGATAAAGTCGCCAAAAATAATGCAACCCATGCCAAACGGTGTCAGTTGTACTCAATGTAAATGAATGGCACATAAACATTTTTCCTGTTTTTTGTTGCCAATAAAGTCTGTTAGGCAAGATTTGCACTGGTGAAATGGAAAAGTACCGATATTCCTCATTTTTCATTGGTTAAAGCAATTCACAATAGTTAGGTTATTTACTACTGAAAGTATATTTATTCATAAATCTAGCAATTAAAATGTTATTATAAAGATATAATCTAATTCATACCTCTAATCTTATTTTGTTATCCATTATTATTTTTTTAAAAATAAATATCTGAATTATTTCCATGGCAGTAAATCTACATTATTCTTTTCCAAAATGCCTAGAATTTTTTTCTTTCTTTTAAAAAAATTCCATCCTCTAAAAATTATTAAAAAGTGATTCTAGGAAATAGAACTGCTCACTTTTTGAAAAAAAATAAAATAAAAAATACTTTGGGAGAATTATTTACAATATAATTGAATATTAATTCATCAAAGCAAATCAAAAGAAAATTTAGCTAATAATGTTTCAAAACTTTTAATAGTTCTGATTGCAAAGAAAAGTTACTTGAATATCGTAAGCGTTGGATAAATCTCAAACATGAATAAGGTTAAAATGCGGTTTAAAATTTGGTGCAATGGGATATGAAATGAAAACAGAATTATTCTACAATAAAGTTGTTGTCTACCGATGAAAAAATTGACAAAGGACACTTAAAGTATTTTTTTAGTGCATAAGCAAGTTAAATTAGTTTTCACAAACCTGGTAGCATCACGATGTATAACAGTTCTTGCAACTGCATTTCCAAAATCGTCTTCTTTTGTAAAAGCTTCTTCAATAGTTACTTCATTGAAGTTTTCATCATTTTTTACTTTTTTAACGAGGTCTTGAAAATCCTTAATGTCACCAAAATCGTCAGTGTTAAAATCAGTTGCAATCTTAATTTTACCTTCAATTAATTTAGGGCCCTCTTGTCGTCGTCTTCTGGGATTCCGTATGAAACGAAAAGTAGTTATTGGTAGATTAACTTTGTAAGATAATGAGCGTAGGATTAAGAAACGAAATATCATATCGAATAAAATTCAAAAATTATCATATAATAATGAATTTTTTTTTAAAAAAAATCAGAATTTAAAAATTTCTAACACTTTTCAGACATTTTTATTCGGCTAAGTTTGTTTACTCACATTTAAATCACCTTACCTCATTATGCAGTTGATTGATGGATTGAATCCTGAGGGCTGAATAGCAACACAGGCTATTATCCTTTTAAACAATATTCTTTCGGAAGGAACGTGACTTTATATTGGGGTGCATAACCCTCATGGGCTTTAATCAACAGTTTTAATTAATTAGTTGGAGGTGAGACAGAACATTGGTTTTCAGCTTGCCCAGAAGTTAATTCAAAAATTGAAAAAATAATGAATTGCCAGAGTAAAAAAGTTAAACGAGCAATGCTTAGTTATTAATTTTACAATTAAAATTAAAAGTTATAATAACTATGAATCAGTAAATTTTTAAAAATTTAAAATTAAATTTAAATTTAAGTTATTAGATATTAGAATCTGAGTAGTCCATTTTATTTGCAGAATGGATATTAAGGTATAGTCAGAGTGCTGACGACGAGAAAGAGAAGATTCTTGAAGGTGGTTCCTTTTTATCTTAAAAGTTTTAAATTTTAAAATGTATTCTTTCGGTTAACTAAATATTTCCACCCTCTGTTTACGGGGGAAAAAATCTCTCATAACTATTTTATTTATCACTTCATTATTCAAAAATTCTCTGAAAATTATGTGCGAGGAGAATCGATTTGAGTAATTTCTCTAGATTCTTTAGATGGTACGTACGAAATTATTTATTTGGTTACAAGTATTACTCATTTCATTACCTTGTAAGTTAAATTTTCGGAAAAGTCCTATAATGACGTATATGGGGAATCTTTACTTTACGGGGTTGAAAATTTCTCCACCGCCAAATCCTAATTTCTTGTTAAAGGCTAATCGCCAAGGCATTGTTCTTGGGAGAAACCAGTTTGTAGCAACCGTGCAGAAGATGATCCTCGGGAAAAACTCTCTGCGTAATAATACACTATTTTTTCTGGACACTTACCATTTTTCCAACGGTCTTGTTTTCTGAAAAGCGTTTTGGCAATTTTTCGAAAAAACCTTCAAACCCTCTAAGTAAAGATTCCCTCTATATAAGGGCAACAAAGCAAACTTTGAAATTTTGAACAAATTACACACAACAATAATTATATAGGGGCCAGTGCCAATCCGGTGGACTCTTTACTCAGTATGATATAGAAACCTTGATTTTTTAATAATAAAACAAACATATTAATGCACATATAAATAAAAAAAATGCATGAAAGGAAAGGGAGAGGAAAGAGAATGAATTATTTGCAATGAGGATGAGATTTTTAAAGATATTTAATTTTTTTACTAATCTTTTCGTTAGATAAAATTATAAAATTTTTATGTCATTTTTAAACATCATTTCTATATTTTTATTTCTGAGTAATGAAATTTCATGCTTCAGACCATTAACTTTAACTTCATAATTTTATAAAACATTTGAAAGAATCTTGACTGGACTCATATCTTATTTTCTGACAATAGAACGAAAACTTCACTCTCATCATTAAGGCTTTGTACCATTTAAAGACAGTAGAACTGCCACATCTTAGATGCCAAACGAGAATTTTTTTTTGTGGGAATCAGTCTCGATATAAAGGGAGCCGCCTATGACTCGGTTTATATAGATGGTCTTTTATACAAATGTCTCCAAATCGGAATTACTGAGAAAATGGCTCTATGAATTCACAAATTCCTAGCTACTCGATACCTTCAGACTCGTTGGAGGGGCAGCCTATCATCGCAAAAATCTGTTCTAAAAGGAATCCTCTAGAGAAGCGTCCTTTCACTCGTATTATTTACTATTTATATCATGATATCTTCGAAACATTGGAAACAGGAGTGGAGTGTTCAGTTTATGCACGCGATATTTTTATTTATTGTTCTCATCAGCCCCTGGATATAATCAGTAGAAAATTGCAAAATACCTTAGAAAGAATAATACAATGGTGCAACTATGGAAACTATCCCTAAGTCCTTATAAAAAAAATGTACAATTGCAGAATAATCAAATAAAAGAATACAAACGCTTCCTAATATAATGTTGGCAGGACTCCCTATCACATGGCAAACTTCCGTTAAATATCTAGGAATTTATTTTTCCAAACAGAATCGAAATCTTACAACAATGAACCATATGAAAAACAAAGCTTTGAAAAAAAATTAATGTCATTAAAGGAATAGCACGTAAGCTCTTCGTCCAAGAGCAAAAGACTGAATCAAATTAACTAATGATAGTATTTGCAGCATCTCTTATTATACATGCCATATCATTAATAAATGGTCAGATAATCAGCTCAAACTTTTAAACATCATTCATACCAAAGCACTCAGAATCGCATTGGGTTTACCTCAATGAATTCCAAACATTGTACTTTTACAAATAACTGATCAGGATATATTGTCGGAGAAAATAAGAAGGTTAGGGAATAAATTTTAAATCTCCCAATTTTCAAATGGTGACTTTCCCCCTCTGTATCTCAATAGCCCTGATACAATAAATGTAAATATTCTGGAAGAGGACAAAAGCAATATATCTAATACTTTTCCAGCATTGAATATTAGTGGGCAACAAATAATATCTGTCCCGAGATTGCTGTATTTCACAGAGCTTCCATTTAAAATTTACTCTAATGAATTTGAATTTCAGGACAAAAACCTTCTTCTCAGTGATTATTTAACGAAATAGTTAGAAATAACAACCAAGATTATTTCATTATAGTTACGGATGCTTCAAAAAACTACTACATGACTTTTATTGCCGGCATAACGAAACATTAATCCTTTGCTTACAATTTAAACCCCATTAACATGATATTTACAGCAGAAGCTCTAGCCATATGCCAAGCTCTAGATGACCTCACGGAATTAAATAAAAAATTATTAATTTTATCAGATAGTCAATCAGTTCTAATTTCTCTAAAAATTATAATATAAAATTTCCAAAAGTTATTCACAGATATGCCAGCAAAGTTTTCATCCTTTCACAATTTCAAACTCAAATGGTACTTACTACTTTGGACTCCGGGACACTCGAAAATTATTTGGAATAAACAGGCGGATTATCTCGCAAAATCAGTTACGGAGTCTAACATTTTCATTGACTGTATTGCTTTGGATGATATCCATAACACCATCTACAGAAAAAGAATGAAAAAAACCAACGAACATTTTTTATTCAAGTAAATATTTTGAAGACTTGTTAAACATTCCGTCATTAGCCAAAATATCCAAGTGGTCAAGAAGTAGAAGAGAGGAAATTCTTATCACTCGAATCATCTGTAAAATGGTTATCTTCTGGGCTTTTACACAAATTCAATCTACAGGATAATGCAATTTGTAGCACATGTAACCATATCAACGATCTGGAACATATCCTTTTAAAATGTAACAAATACTCCTCCCAAAGAAATCATCTCTGGAATACACTCAAGATAAATCCACAACTCAATACTACCTTCAAAATAAGTCCACAACTCAATAGTACCTTCAAGATAAGTCCACAACTCAATACTACCTTGAAGAAAAATCCACACCTCAATATTACCTTTTGGAAGCAATAGTCGCTAATAAACAAGTGTTCAGAATATTCCTGCAGAAACTCAATACTTTCACATTTACTGAATAAAATGCATCTTATAAACGGATTATAGCCTTTGCTGCTCCGTATCCCACAAAAATCAATAAATAAATCGGCTGAATTGACGATTTTGCAGGCCTTGGTGCGAGATGGTTGACTGAAAGAGGCTAATGAAGGAGTGATGAAGGATTTAATTATAGGGGTCTGAGTTGGAATGCAAAGTGTTATGGGGGAATTAGATAGGAATAATTATTGCAAGATTGCGAGGGTAAGACTTATTATTAGGACCATTATTGTAAGGAAAAATTATCTGTGACCTTATTAGTGAGTTAGTATGATTTGTTAGTCTATTATATAATCTTTTAGAGAGATAGTTGATGTGCATATTCATAGGAGGGATATTGAGATCCTAGTGTATGATCCGGGGTCGTAATTTCGAACACCTATTTTGAGGACGATCTTTGTCTCTGTAGTGTTCTTTTTGTTTTTGTTTTTGCTGTACTAAGGATAGTAATCATGTTTTCTACTCTAATTCGTGTCCTGTCTCTCTTGTGTTTATGTTTGTTCCTACAGCTCTAAGAAAGCGTTTCCGACCATGCATTGCTAAGTGATTTATCATCATCTAGGTTTACTTTATTGTTCTGAAAGTTTGTAAGCTCTGTATTTTTCACCTTGCATGACTCTCTGTGATTGAATGGAGTAATTTTGAAGTGCAGATAGAAGCGAGAAGTTACTGGGCAATATTAATAGATTTGACTCTATCCGACCATCTAAAGCGTCTCTCTGTCATCTCTGTTAGACCATATAGTTAGAGCTTCTGTTGTAAAAATAAAATGTATGTTATTTATTCTGTAAGTAAGGAGATAATAGTCTGTGTTACTCCATATCGTATAAATCAATAATTCTATCTGTAAGCAAAAGTGGCAATTTTACTCTTCACCTACAATAGATATTCAATTTTAGTTTAATGAAGATCCTTAACTATAATGAACAAAATCTTGAAAATTATTGTTAATTATTTTACTAAACAATCTGCTCCTAGTAGAAATTGGTAAATTTTCACCAAAGAGACAGAATTCATCAGTGTACATTTTACATGGAAGATGTGTGAAGGGCATTAAAATCTTAGAATAAACGCTATTTGTTCACTATTTACGTTAATAAAGTGAAGTGTGTTGACACAATTTTCCTTTTACCCTTCTTAGAATTTTTATATTCATTAACCCAAGACTATTATGATGCAATGGAGAAAAAGTTTCAATTACAAATTTGTCTTAGGAAAAAGTTATTTTCTGATCAATGTTTTCGGATGGAGTTTTCTATCTAGCCATTATTATCGAAGCATTTTGATTCCATTTGGAAAAATGTACTCCTTGATATTTTATTCAGGATTCCATTGAGAAAGGATGGATGGGATCGAGATCCAGCCAAGATTATATTAGGAAATGGGAGTATTCTTTTGTAGGACAATTTGATTTATTGATTGGTTTAATATGACATAAAGCATAAAAGAGTATGGTACCTTGTAGGACAGTTGCACAACCCAAGTTTTATCTGGCATTATGGTAAGTTTCCAGTATTTACACCAGTGAGTGATTCTTTCCAGAGTATTTTGTAATTTTCTACAAATAATATTGAGAGAGTGATACGAACATTAAATAAAAACATCAGTAGCATAAATTAAACATTCTAATTCTAATTTAAATATTTAAAAAAACATGTATATATGTACTGTATATAGTACAGGAAAAAGAACACTCATGAGGAATTTGAGGTAAATCCTGCAGAATAACTTTTTTCGATGAAAGAATTTGAAGTTATATAGAAATGTATGTATTTATAGTTCTATTTCTCTATGATACTAACTTGAAATATTTATATGTCAAAGGCCCTCCTTTCAAATCTAATCATATTCCCTTTTCTTATTTAAACTTATTCCTGCGAAGAATTTCCTCTCCAATTTTGTATCTATAATAGGTATGTGTATTAAATACATTGCTGTTCTGCTGTTCCTTTCTTTTTTTGCTGTAATTTAAAACAATGACACGTTTCTTCTGAACCAGTTTTTTAAGGAAAATTAATGGAATATGATCTACATATGGAGTTATATTTCTGAATGATTTTATGGTCCTATTTAGGTGAAAGATGTGGCACTGTATATAAAGTAGGTTGTCTACTACCCCGAGAAAGTCCAAAGGAAATGGCTCACGGTAAATTTTATTGGACGTCAAATTTTTTTGATTGGATGCTGATAGACGGGAACTTTAAATATAGGCCAAAAATGCTGGCCTGTATGTAAAACTCCCATCTATAGGCCATTTTAATTTCGTGAACAGGTTTATCTTATGGAATTTATATTACTGTTCTCAAATCTATTCTATTCCATCAATCTGAATGTAAAAAGGTGCATCCAAAAGGACTAAAAATAATAAAGGTGTGTGTAAAAATATATTTTTTTTGCCGATTCTTAAAAAATATTTTGACTTATATTTTAATGAGTCGTTTGTGTATTGTCTGATCTAAAAATATTTTAAAATAGTCTCAAAAATCGGGACGAAAATATAACTCTGCAGAAACATTCATTATTTTTTGCTCCTTCGGAGGCATTGTTTTACATTCAAATGGATAAAATAGGAAATATTTAAGGACGTTTGTTAAAATTCCATAAGATTAACATTACGTTCACGAAATGAAAATGGCCGGTACACAGAAGCCTTAAGGTTGAGTGAAAAATTTATTAATTAATTGAGGGGTATTTAGTGTTGATTCTGGATTTTCCTAAGTTGAAATTTTTAAAATGACATAAAAATTTCTTCGATTAGATACATTAATACATATTATGTTCTAGTATATTTTATCTTTCTGTTATGAGGAATATATATATTTCCTCGTATATTATTTGCGTTTAATCCAGAATTGCGTCGTGTATCGATTTTTCCCAGAAAAACTTTTTTAGTTAGTAGAAATTATATAAAGCTCTGTTTCGTCATGGTGTGGGAATGATCTGTTTCATATTCTAATTTCTCGAGTGTTATTTTTAATATTTTTAAAGATTGTATCGGTGGAGTAAGCTACCTGCTTGCTTGGTTGATTTTATGGTATATAGAGCAATGAAGGTTTATATTTGCTGAGTTATGTCTAATGTAGACTGTGATTGTTGCAACACTAACTGCCAGTTTACTCTTTTTGAAATTCGCTTATTCGGCTAGAGTACGAGAAAAAAAATCACCCTACAGCGAATGAATGAACGACCTAGATTGGACTCAAAAAAGAAAGGCTGGAGGGGAAAATTCGAATAGGTTCGACACAAGGTAAGAACGAATTGATTCGAACTAGGTTCGAATCGAAAGAAGGAATGTAGGGGAATAAACTCCGTACGGTGATAGTTCTTCGGCTCTTTTTCAAATGTTAATGACCGTTTTGTAATCGATTTCTACATTCAAATGGAATCAAAACTGAATTTTTTTTTATTTAATTGTAATTTTTACTTTCAATCTAATTTACATTGTTATTTTTAAATTTATGAACCAATTCTAAAATTGTTGCATTTTTATTAGGAATTAATTAGAAAGCGAAAAAAATGTCATCTGTATGATGTGCATAATAATACACAAAAATTTTTCTTATGCACACCACACACATTCATGATTCACCCCAAAAATACTTTTGATTGTCACAATGTATTTTAGAGTTTATAACGTAAGACTAATTACTCGAAGATGTTTTGCTACAGGTGGTTAATATATATTACCAGTGATTTGAATTTTTGATCAAATCTAACAGAACAATTTATTTGATTTTTCTTCTAAGTGTGGCATTAATAAATTCTCACAATTTTAAATGAAATTTTTTCCTTTAAATATATTAAATTCTTTTGCCTAAAATTCACAATGCACCTTATGATATAAAAAAGATACCTAAATATTCTTTTTTTTTGCTAGCATTTAATATAATTTATTTATTCCTTTTGTATATGTTAATGTATAAAAAATACTCGTACTGAGGAATTACCAAAGATACTTTATTTACATTATCTGTTGTTTAGAAAAGGGTTTTTATTTAGTTCTAATTTAATTAAAAAAATATGATTTTTTTTTCAAAAATTTAACCGATTTGATTTTTTCTCGAATGTGTAAGATAATCATATTTAGTAATTATATGATGTTAGATTGATTCAAATTTTTTGAGTTTTTGGTTCGAAGAATCAAATCAAAGAACAGATTAAAGAACAGCTCTCTTAAAATGAACAAGAACAAGAAAGAACGGTTCATCTAAAAGAACAGAAATTCCCACCCCAGTCATAGGTATGCTAGTTGGTATTTCGAAGGAAAAGAAACGGATGTGAATCCCTTATTGACCGATACTTTCAGAATTTGTTCTTCTAGAATTTGAGTTGCACATTCGAGATTGGAAGTTGAAATTTTTAATTTTTTTATCATATCGAATCAATGGCATTTTAGATATGTTCGCACTTCTGGAGATCTTGCTTTTTATTTTGGCTTTCAGAAATGTATTAATGTCTGAGGCCTTTGTTTGTTTTTCAATTATATATATATATATATATATATATATATATATATTATCGTTATTAAGCTCCTTATCGTTTTTCGGGTTTTTAAAGTATTCAGAGTTTCCTGCGCCCGTCATGTTTTTCATTCATTGTTGGAGTTTTTATCATCGATAAAATCATAATTTCTTAAAAATCTGAAATGTTGAGTGTCCTCCTTTGGATATCCGTCAAATATTCTAGCATAAAGAAAAAAAGTAATTGTTTGACTTACTGAAGTCAGCTGATAAATTTACCTCTAGATTGAAAGGCAAGAAAAGAGCCCCCTCACCTCCCTTCTGTAAAAGTACTGAAATTCAGCAGTACAAGTAATGTCAGCTTACATTACTCACTTGTTGACTTTATGCCTTACGAAATACTTTTATATTTATCTCAACATGCAGTGATTCAATAACTGCACCAATTTACTTATATGAATCAAGAGAAAGGAAGACTCATAACAGTAAAGGCTTTTTCGAATAAATGAACCAAGAAGTAGAGACGTGATGCATTTATCCAGCCAACTTAAAGGTTCGATCTACCTGACTTCACTATCATATGACATTTATGCAAATAAATAAAAATGCATGCTAATTTTCAAGTCCTCGTAATTTTTGCTTTAATTTTTTAAAATTCTTTATTTTGTATTGATTATACAAGACTACGGCGAACAAGACTTTTATAATAGCAGCATTTCTTCTAATTTGATTATTTTTCTCTATATTTAAATTTTTTCCGTACTTAAACTCTTTCTGAAATTCTGCTTTTTTTTTTTTTTATTACACTGAATTTTCATACGTCATTTTGAACATAAGCGTAAGCTCTTTGTGGAGCTCGTTAAAATTCTGTTGTTATTATTAATATACGAGAATGCCTGTGATAGACGGAAATATACAGAACTAAACATATCAAAGAGTAAACAAAACTATTATGTTTTTCTTTGCATGTTTAAGTAACTGTCACGAGCTCGTAAATAAAATCCATTGAAAAAAATAGTAAGTTTTTTTTTGAGGGACTACAAAGCTGTCACGTGATGGGGAATCGAAGTTTTTCCACAAACTCTTAAATTATCAAGCAATTATGTTTTTCTTAGATTTAGAGTTTACAGAAATCATCGAAAAAACCAAAGATAAATATTAACTTGTAAAATCAAGCGGTATACGCTGAGAACAGTGGACTCTCTTTTCCTTTCTCGTCTTAAAAATGTCTCTAAAAAGTTTCCCTGTACGATAATTTTGCAACGATTTGTATAGTGTATACTTCTGCTTAGTTATAACAAGAGATGACAAACTCAAACAATTTCCCCCTTATCTTCTTTCTTACCGATTTTATCCGACAATTTTTTACTTCGTTAGATAAAAAACAGCTCTTTTTAGCATTATTTTACACTTATATTTATATTTTTCCTGTTTAATTGAGAGTAAAATTGCTTGTTTTTAAGTTATTTTTTTTCACCATTTAAACATTGATGGTAATTTGAGTAAACATTTATTTCTCATAAATAATTCGATAAAAGAAACTTTTTATTAGAAAGTTAAGAAATAAATATCTGCATTTCCGAGTCATACTGTGCATTCATAGAAAAGAAAAATAATGAAGTTAATAATTTCCTCATCTTTTTAAATTTATATTGCTGGAGACAATAATATTTTTATCAAGTACGAAAAACATCAATTTAGAATTGTAATTAAATTAAAAACTGTGATTGACCAAAATGAGCTATTAGGAGATAGACTGTAATTTGTAAATGTTTTCGTTCGGACATTAGTACTACCCCATATAAAACAGGATGGATGATGTGTAAGAGAAATGTTTTCCATTGATAATTCAACGAATTTTTATTTTATTTCTCATTTTTTTTAATTTCAGGATTTAAATTTTTAAACAGATTTACTCTTTTTCCATAGACCTAATCAGAGCAATTACAAATCAATATTTTCCTGCTCTAAGCGATATTTGTTATTAAAATTAATAAAATTTACTTAGTTTTAACACAATTAATAAGAGAAATTAAAAGATCTACATTGATAAGAAAATTCATAATTTATGTGCAAAAGATTATTCCTAATTGTAATATTAAATTAAAAACTATTCCGAATTGTTATCACCCGCCTGTAGGGAACGTTTTGTAAGGGGTGAGTGTAAAAGATGTTTGTTTACAAAATACTCCAGAGAGGAGAACTCAGTATGGATCGCAAGATACTACTCGCTAAACCGCGCTGCTCTCAAACGTAACTCGATAAAGATGCAAATGAATACAGTTGTTCTTGTCATTTTCTGTTCAGTTATGTTATTTTGTCTGTGCATGAAAGGTATGAGGGGGAGAAACTTGGCTTCTTCAGGGGCTTCAGCAGTAGGTAATGCTTTCAAGGTGACAAAACAGGTTAAGTAAAGAAAGTGATCCATTATGATCCCTCAGTGACTTTGGATATCCTCTAAGCAAGTCTATCCCGCTCCAGAATAATGTAGACTACCAATATAAGCAGAGAATATATATATTTTTTTGCAGTTTTAGCTAATTCATACGTTTGACACTTTATTTGCGTTTATTGTATTAAATTTTATACTGAAGCTTTTGCATTTTATATCCATTATTATCAACGAGTATGAATAGAAAATGCCAGTAATCCGGTGTTTTCGATTATCCGGGGGAGGTCTGATCCTATACCTGCTGGAATACTGAGAAAAAATTGTATCATAAGTAAGAATTCTACTTATTTTGGTGGTTGTAAACAATCGATTTCCAATCACAAGATACGGTTTAAGTAGATTTTTAGTGATGATATCTGGCTCAGAAACACTCTCAATATATCGCCGAACACTTACTCTAACCAATAAAATGTTCCTATTAATCTCTTTAATTTATGCATATCCTCTTTCCTATTCATTACACTTCTTACTAAGTAAGTCTCATTTACATACAGCATTGATCATTCATAAGGTAAGGATCTCATATCAAACAAAGTTAGTTAAACGGAAATGTGTATTTAACGGAACCCGTTACAGAATGATTAATATATATATATATATATTAGTCAACGTACCATTTTGTGAATTATGTTTGATCTTGTATTCCCCTAATTTATTACAAGAATAATTAATTCTCCTAAACCGTCCTTTTTCTACCTGACAACATTTATCTTCGACGAGAAGAGATGTATAATTTTGTTTAGCACTTAGTACAAAGTTTGAAGTATTTCTAATGTAAAACAAACTTTTGAGGATCATTAAAATGAATGGGATTTGATTTCAAAAATATAGGAGAACAAATATAGTGAAAATAATAATACTTATATTTTATTTTGCGTAAAAGTTTGTTTTAACAAGATATGTTTATAATGAAACACGTGAATAGAAAACTTTAGTCTTATTTCTTGCAACTTGTAATCTAGGGGGAAAAAGCAATACTGATGCCGAGTAAATTTACGATTAAGATTAATTACATTAAGAATTTTCAATTCCGCAAAAATGAATGTTCTTTTCACAGTCTGGACAAAAAGTTTTAGAAAAGCAAATGAAAATTCGAATTATTTGTAAAATGCAAATCGAAATGTTTAATTTAAATAAACAGAAGCTAAGAAAACATTTTGAAAAAATAATAAAAGAGAACACGTAAAGAAAGCGAACTTGAGCTTTCATTAATCTGTACAAATAAAAACTTTTCTCATTTGAAATTCCATTACTTTTATCTTCCGATAAATAATTCATAAATTGGTGAAGAAGTTCGATCATTTTCTCATGAGTTTTGCAATAAATACGTTTTAAGAATTGAAACTGAACGATTTATTCACTACTGTATCTAATACTCATTTTTATGTAATTTTAAGAAAATTTTAATTAAGAAGATAAATCTTCTCATAAAAAATCTATCCTTTGATTAAAATGGAAATATAATTGATCTAAATGAAGTAATTTTTTGATATACTCTAAAGCAGTCTTAGTGTTTTGAAACCAAGGCTTGAAATAAGTTTAGTCAATCAGGATCATGTTTCTTAATTGCATACTTAATAATAATGGAAAAATCAGAATAAAAATTTGCTGCTTAAGTCATGTTAAAAATATTTATCAAATTTTTAAAATTAATTTTTAATCGATAAATAAGAGGGAAAATTTATTCAAAATGTTAAAAAATGATTCAAACAAAAACAAAACTTCTGAAAATAAAATAAAGAATAATAATAAAAATAAAAATAAATATAATAAAATTATATGAGAATTTGATGTAAGTTTCGTTCGAAAATCAGGGAATATTTTAAATAGATGTGTGGACTTTTTACTTCCATTACCTACCAAACGTTAAATTCAACGACTCAGATTTAACTGTTTCATTTTGATTTGTAAAATAATGCACAGATATCGATTGAATTCTTTAAACTTTTTCCAATTTCCATAAAAAAGTTCATCAAAAAACTAGAATGACTTTTTTTCTATTTAAATTTAAAGATAACTTCAAATGTTTCTAACAAAAAAATATCAATGACGCTACCTGCTTAAAAAATTTTATACAATGTTTTAGTTAAAAATGGGGGGGGGGAAATCTATGAAATATGCATTGCAAAGAACAGATATATGTAAAATTTTAATTTATTTTATTATTTAATGGCGTGTTTATAAAAGCGATTAGAACTAAACCATGTCGAAAAGAACCAAAATTTGAAGTTTTATGTGTAATATTTTAGATACTGTTCAATATTCAGTGGAGTTATATCGATATCTCTACTATCATTTTTTATATATTTATATAACTTCTTACATTATCACATGAGTTTAGATACTTAAAAAAATGGTTTTACATTAAAATAGTATTTACAATTAAGTTTGTTCGTTTGTGGTTGAAAAAGAAATATTCTCTAATTTAACTGATTGATTGTTTATTAATGTTGCACTTAGAAGCAAGACGAGAGACTAGCGACGGATCTCGTAATTTTGAACCTTGGCCAAGTGTCGAGGACGATTCCTGTGCTAGCACATCCCTCTCCAAGAATCTACATGATGCCAACGGGAGGATTTGGAGCCACGACAGATTTAACGTGCATTGCCCCCCCCCCCATCGGTTTTAAAGGCATCAAGGATTCATTCCAACACAGCTGACATTGACAAAACAACGCCTGCCGCGCGTTTTAGCGACCATGACCAAGGCTTCCACGACCACATAATAGATACCAAGCATTGTAGTTAAATAAATTACATTCTAATTAGTTATGATTAAAAATAAGAGTTATGTGGATAAAATAAAAATCCCTGTATCTTTCGTTTGCATAGAACATTCAGTAAGTACTCCTAGTTAGAAGATAGCTAGATGATATATATATATTCTCCAGCTAGATGATTCTCCTAGCTAGATGATATATATATATACAGGGGCGTCTTAAGACTTCTTGAAGCCCTGGGCCCTTGTGAAAAAACAGGCCCCTCCTGCGACCCTTTAGTCTAATTTGAGGTATATACATGTACATTTCAATAAAAGTAATCCATAGTAAAATGTGGTTTTATGTGAATATTCGTTTTCTACATTTTAAATTCGCAAAATCATTAAGTCTTCAAAATAAATTGTTAATAACATTTCATTTTCATTACTCATCAAGCTCAAATAATTCAAACAGGAATGAGTCATATGATTTCTCAATTCATTTTTGACCAGTTTCAGTTTTGAAAATGAATGTACACTACTCGCCTTAGTAATCATCATTGAAAAGAAAATTCTCATTATTTTTTCAATATTGGGAAACACCATGAATAGTCTTTCATTATACATGTATGTATAGAGTGCGTTGATCCCTATTCCAGTCCCCTCATCCAACAACTGTACTTCATCTTCATCTGCATTTACAGAATTATATATATATATATATATATATATATATATATATATTTACGTTTTCTTCTCTTTGTTTTTTCGTCGGCTTTTTGCCATCAATGATCCTATTTGATCTGAAATGTTGACATTCCAAATTCACTTCCTCTCCATTAATGTTTTTATCGTAAAATTTTGATATTTTCTCGCATGCTATTTTAATTTCTGTCTCATCCAAATTAGAAGTATTTTTAAAAAATCCAAACATTTCAAAAGCTCCTCATATTTTTTACTATGCGTTTGTATATTGCAAATTAGAGAAAGGTTTATTATTGGTAAAAAGGTTTTTATTTTAAATTTCTGGCTGTGGCTGTTTTTAAACGTTGTGTCGGTGTCTCTATTTCCTTCAAGGAAAGTTACCCTAACACTGCGTTGTCTTACACGCTTGTGAACACTTTGATACTTCTTTATAAAGGATAAATCCTTGGCTTTTGATTCATAATAGTTAAAGAGTCTCTTTTGGTTTTTATATATATCATTAACGATTTTAATAATTTTATACCTTGCGATAAATCCATATTTTTACTCTGGAGAAATAGATTTACTTTGTCAATACGTGTCAAAATTCCATTCCAAAGGATAGTTAAAATGCAGTTTTTAATTCATTCATCTTAATTTTTAGTTTTTAAGCAGAAAGTCGAGTATCCGCTGCCTGTTTTTCATCATTAATTAAGCAATCCAGGCTCTTGAAAATTTTTCAATATTTAAAAATACTTGCAAATATTTTTTAAGAAAAATCAAAAACCAGTTAAACATTTATTTTTTTTTCTCGTTCTTTCGAATGTATTTTATTCCATGCCATTAAAAGTAGTACCCTAGATGTAAATAGAAAAGTACGAAAGTCCATAGGATTAAGATTACGCTCGGCATTTCTTGGTGTCGAGTCGACGGGAGCCTTAAAAGTTTTATCCCAATATCGACTGGAGCACCCATTTTCCGCAGGAGTGAAGTTTTAAAATAAAATGATCAATTATTAGTAAATAAATGACAAGTAAAATTTAAAATAAATGACCAGTTATAGCTTAGAATCCATTTTTAAAATGGTACAAGATGATGTGCAGAAAAATTATGAATAACTTAGTAAATGATAGCTCCCCTTTTATTAAGCTAAAAGATTTTTTTTTAATAACACATTTGGGGGACAAATTATTTGAAAGAGAATTGTTATTTTGCTACTAAAAATAAATAAGTAAGCACACTGTTCTAAAAATCATTATGGCATATCTCACGTAATATGCACATAACTATGTGTAGCATTTCGCTTTTTTCTTCTTTTTCTTTTTGTTCTGTTCAAGAAAAAAAAATAGGAGAAAACTCGTTCACTAGTTTGTAAATAAAAAGGTGTATAAAACTAAAATGAAAATATATAATAATTTTCTATTTTCTGCAGGAAAATCTGATTAAACATTCACTCGCAAATCGAAAATTTCTAGTGAGGGGTCCTATGCACAAAAAATCTCTTATTTCTTACTGTGTTGGAAGAGAACTTCTCCATTTTTGATGTTTACTCTTAAAACATTACATTATTGTATAGACATTATTTATCTAATTATCAAATCGGACTCTAGCATTCCTGTTACATGATTGTTTATCTACATTTATATTACATTACTGCAATCTGTCATAATGTAATATATTCGTTTAATAAATGTTCTTTTTCATTTGGGTTTCAATAATAATGCAAAAG
Source organism: Nephila pilipes (assembly GCA_019974015.1). Classification (NCBI taxonomy): domain Eukaryota; kingdom Metazoa; phylum Arthropoda; class Arachnida; order Araneae; family Nephilidae; genus Nephila; species Nephila pilipes. Next base: position 419,088 of record BMAW01124655.1, read on the forward strand.
GACTGTCATTTGAAATTTTAAAAGAGTAAGATAACATTTTCCATATTAGATGCAAATAAAAATATTTCTCTGAATTACAATACGTATCGAAAATTCTTTTGGAAAAACATAGTGCATTCAAAATGTTGGAAGAGCGCACTTATGCTTATTAATCAATATAAAAATATTCTAAAGAGTCCATCGAAATATTTATATATAATTTTGTTAAACAGTTAAGAGATTATTTAGTGTTGTTCAGAAGAAGAGAGAGAAAATTTATAAAAAAGAGTAGAATCTTTTAAGCTGGATATTATTTTTATAACTCTCTCTCTATAAAAAAAATACAATTACATATTATTTTACTTTTTTAATGCAATGTAAATATTTATATATTATTTTATATCACAAAGAAATACAATTCAAAAATAAAAACCTAATTACCTTGTGTTGTTTCAAAGCAATTAAATTTAAAGGTAGGAATAGCCGATTTAGAACTGTAGTTAGGACATTCGTTTCTTCGAAAAAGTATGATTTCCTTCAGGATTATTTCAACCTTCCTTTTATTAATTCTGACGCTTGTCATAAAAAAAGGGAATGTATTTTTGCCACTTTTGTTGGGGGCTTAAGTGTATCTCTTGTCCATTCATGAGCGATCCTTAACTGATGTTTGCAAACAAATAAAAGGTCGTTGGAAGAGGTGTCTGTTATGTCTGTGACTATCCTTCAAGCAGCAGTATTTTTATAATTAATTGGATAGATCTCGCTTAAGAAATAAAACAATATTTTTCCAGATTCTCAGCAAACGTTGTAAGTAGAAACATTTAATAGAAGTAACTGTCTACAACCAGTAATGTCCGGGAATAACATTTGACGAGAAAAATTATTCTGATTTTGATCTTATTGAGACCGAGTAGGGAACGAGACGAGGCCCCTTTCAGAAGTGAGGCCCTGGGCCTGGGCCCAGTTGGCCCATGCCTTAAGACGTCCCTGTATATATATATATATATATATATATATATATATATATATATAGCAGTCTGTATCTAAATGGAGCAGTACTTGCACAATCCTAGAAAAGATTTAAAATTACCTAACTTAAAAAAAAAATCTTTGGCAGTCATCGATTTGATTCAAATTATTGTAATACTAAGATAAATATTTTTGAAATTTATAAATATCAGTATTTTTAATTCAAAATTGATTGGTGCATAGAAAAATAAACTTTT
>BMAW01124678.1:5027-35898 GCA_019974015.1 Nephila pilipes
TACACGAAAAATAATATACATATACTAAAAACACTAAAAATAATACAAACTCTAAAATAGTACATACTCGAAATAAATAAAAAAAAAAACTACAATTTGGAAATAACGTATTTAAATTCGACATGCATTATTTCGTGTGATATTCTTCAAAACTATTTATACGCAATCTCACTTTACACATCTTACACGAAACAGACTTACGTTTCGCCATACCTTTAGATTTACAGATGACAACATCTTTGAACTTTTTTGTGTTCAGTCCAATGATGTTTTTCAAATCTACTTACTTTTACATGTTGCTCTCGGCTGCTAAAAACTATTTATACACCACTTCTATTCTCCAGTAGTTGTCGGATTAAACTGACCCTGAATGTCTTGTGGGAAATTTTGTTTCCGTTTTGATTTTGTACAATATAAATGAATTTAAAATTGTTAAGTCTAATAAATGAAAACAAAGTTTTTTGGTCTATTTTAGTGTCTTACGACCAAACGTGTAACTGATAAGCATGCTAGCACTTAAATCTACCTATCCCATAAGTGTATTTAAGCATGATACTAAACCAGGTTTTTCGCATTCGTCATCGCGCAACGTCGTTCTTTTCATGTCTGTGGATCATGCATATTTCTTAGAAGGAATACTTTCTTTTTGTCTTTCCAGCACACGTAGCTGTCATACCGCTTCCGAATCTTACGGACAAATATCCTTTTTGCATTTTTGGGAGTGCTAGTTTCTTAGGACAATTTTTTTATTCGGACGCATGATACTACAGCTATTTATTTTATATTCTGTGAACAGTTGCAGAAATAATGCAGATAATGAAAAAAATTGTCCATAAGCAGTTTATGCCCCTTGTTTTTCACACATTCCTCCAATTCTTCTACTGTTGCTTGACAAGATGGTATTTTAATATTAGTTTTCTTTATCTGTCCCCAAATAAACTTTCATGTCGAAAGTATAGCCTTTTTTATTAACTATTTTGTATAGTCTTAATCCGAGTCTCTTTCTCTTTTTTTGGAATATATTTCTTGAATAACACACGTCCTTTGAAAGAGACGATGACTTCATCTATTGCCAAAATCTTCTGAGGGATTATATACTTCTTTGAAAGAAAGATTTAAGAAGTTAAATATATATCTGAGTTTCCAAAGTCTGTCAGAATTCAAGACAGTTTTTTATTTCAAGACAGTTTTATATTACCATTATCTACAAATTGTAATTACCGAAGTAAACTTAAAAAACTCTTTCCCTTGGCATCACAGTTCTAAAAAAGGATGTTACCAGGACTGGATTCATCGACTAATATTCTTTCAGATTGTCTTTTTCTATATGCTCCATTTAAAGGGTTAAAGCGAAGAATATAAATATTTCCACTTCATTTGTTTCAACTCAACTTGGGTTATGCTTTTTCGAACTCTACGGCGTTGCAGTTTGTAACGTAGAAGCTGCATATATATTTGTCTCGTCCGTAATTTTTTTCACAATAGAATTTTTGAAAATACCTTTAAAAATCACTTTCCATGACACACAGTGCAGCGGCTTCTTTCAACTTATTCAATCCCTTAAATTGTAAGATTTTCGCTTTATGAATCGTTTGCGGGTTGTCATAGACAGTTTCATCTGATTCGTGTAAGACTACATCTTCAGAAATAGGGTTCAAAAGAAAAGATTGGTCCAGAGTCTGACCATCTTTTTCTAATTCGCATTCAGAACCAGAATCATCAAAATTTTCGACTTCCATATCAATTAAGAGTATTTGAATTTCTTTTGTGGTGAGCCCTTTTTTGCGTTTTGGCATTTTAAAATCCGATTTGATACAAAATAAATTTAGAATAATTTAAAGGGAGAGAAACAACGCTCGTAAAACTCGATTCGTTTCGCTGATTCAGACTGGGACAAAAATGGGAGAAAAGGGATTTTTCGATATGCGTATACAAAGGGATCTTATCTCTAAGCCCTCCGGATACAAGAAGGGGTAGTAAAGTGATTGACATTAACGAGCTCTACCGCGTTCCGAAAGCTGTTAAGAGTGGGAAGAACTCCGCGGTTGATTTCACGACAAACCCCGTACTTTAAGATACCGTTGCTTTTGGTCGCGAATGCGACCACCCGTCCTCGAAAGGTTAAATCATCTTTTCTATTTATGGCATAATGAATGACAGTTTTAGAACTCTTCATTATTCTAGCTATTTCTCTTTTAGATTTACTGGTACCCTTATAAAATAAAAATTTTCTTGCTTCGCCCTCGTCTTTATCTCGTGGCATCTTTATTTACCAACTCTTTATCCCATGGCATATTCAAATAAATTGTTGATAATCGAATCAGAACGTGCATCTTTCTGCTTCTCGGGTTTAGTTTTTATTAACGTCGCACTAGAAGCAACACGAGGGCTGTTGGCGATGGACCTCGTAATTTTGAACCACGGTCAAGTGACGAGGACGACACCTGAGCTGGCTCCCCCTCTCCTAACTTCCCCACCATGTCAACGGGATGACTTTGGGCCCCGAACAGATTTAACGAGCATCAGCCTGGGCTAAACGGCGGGTCTTTGGCGGCAAAGGATCGAACCCGCGAATGAACGAAAACCGTCAGTCGCTAGTCCATGACCTTGACCACTAGGCTACCGCGGCCCTCTTCTGCTTCTCAGGTGATGCGGACATGAAATACTAACGCATGCGCTTTATAATGATTCTATTGGGACTTATAATATACTAATTGTATCCGGTTGGTCTTATAATTTTTAAGCAAACAAATTCAATTTTTAGAAAAAAGAGTAGAGTTTAATAAATTTTAGATTAATTTTAAAACTCCAATTAGTATAGATAATATATCCCGATCCATTTTAAATATAAACACTGAAAACTTTCATATGGTGAATTTTACTTCTGAAATTTTCATATTGTTACAGAATGTTCCTTTCGTTAGTATCTTATTTCTTAAGGCAACTGTATTGTTTAGTAACTATAAAATGTCTTAGGCTACTGACGGGATTTTTAATGGATTTTTTTAAGAATCGGATCGTATGCTTGGGTCAAAATTTTAAAAGCTTCTTTCGTACTTTTTAAAGTGCTCAATGGAGAATTATTTATGGGTTTTCTTCTACTCACATTGTATGTCTTGGTCAAATATTTAAAAGTTTTTTAATCACATTTTAAAGTACTCAATTGAGTTCCAAATTTCTGTACACTACTGTTTTGGTTGACAATACGATAATTTAATTATAATCAATTGAAATTAATTGATTAAAACTAATTATTTAAAAAATTAAATTTTAAATAAGTTTATTGCCAAGTCGCCAAATCAGTCAACAAGGTATTTATTTTAGATAATAAATTTAATAAACGTCAAATAATAAAATAAATTATTAAAACTAAATTCTAAATTTGTTCAATTTGACTCAACGTTCCATTTTGCTCTGAAAATTTAGGGTATAAAAAATTATGTTACGAAAAGAGTGAAGTAACAAAGAAAAAAAAACCATGTTCAAAAATTCGTTTCTTACCGGTATTATTTCTAATTGGCTTATCTAATTTTTTAAGTAACTTTTGAAGGGAGAGCGAGCTGTTTACCAAATAACAAAATTTCCCATTTGAAATCAAATAAAATATTTAAATGACGTCGAATTTTAAAATATATTATTCATTAACACTTACAAATTTAGTCACTCTTGTAACGTACAACATTGTATAGAAATGTTATTTGAAAGCACGATGAATTTTTAAGTGAAATTTCCGATAATGAGTAAAAAAATTAGAACTGGAGGAACCTTTCCAATTTTTGTTGGACTTTAAATAATGAATGCCCGAATTAAGTAAGTAGGAAAATGATAGTATTCATTTCTTCAACTTTTTTTTTGTCGGTGAGCACTTAATCATTTGCATCCGCGGTACAAAACTGATGGTACGCGTAACCCAAAATGTATGCGAAAAGAAGACTGTTATGACGGCTATACAGTTAAAAATATTAAAAAAAATTCCAAAACGTAAGTAATGGATTTATTGTGATTTTCAATTGAGTAATATTGACTTACCTGTCAATAAAATCTATAATGAAAGATGAGTTGCTTCCACTGGAAGAATCAGCCTCCTGCCTTCGCCGCCAGAAAGGGGCTACAGATAGTCATTTGGAAAGATCGGTCGTCCCTTTTCTCATTCATGCCGAACCTTCACTTAGGATTACCACTCTCCTTCCTCTCAGCTCACACTTTCTCAGTGTTTTATGTACCGAGAAAGTATTAGATGAGAGGATGTGCCCCGATCGGTGAGTACTCGGTGCTGTATATAACGATATGTATTTTTGCCATTTGCTTTGTTGAACAGTATTTTTTAATACATTTAAGATGACCGTCTTTCTTTACTTAATTCTATTGCCACCTTTCCTTCTAATTGAATAGTTAATAAAATTTAGACTCCCCAACTGAAGATACGGAAGAGAAACACAGAATATTCTATTAATCACTGATGAATAAATAAGTTCACTAGATTATAATACAATTTAAAATATTAGCAAACTAAATCACTCATTCTAATTCATCCATTTCTCGCATACAGCCAATTCTCATATTATTACATTAACCGAGATAAGTTTCAATGCAAAATAAATACTAAGATGCTTTAATCCACTTACCAGTATTTATCAGTCTGTCGTTATCCTCTATTGCCCTTCATTTTCCTTTCCGTTCTATTTAATTTATATATAATGATCTCTAACTCAATTCACCACCTTTCATATTTTCATCTGATTTACCTTATCACTTTTCCATTTTGGTTGGGAAGAAATTTCTATTTTATACAATTCAAATTACTATTAAGTCCTCGAGTTTAGTGAAGAGAAAATTATGAATAGCCCGACATATCACACACACAGACACGCATACACGCACACACATAGAGGAGAGGGGTGTTTATGCACATGTTTGTGTGATATTCAATTTATGTTTAATCATTCTTATTTATAATATTTTTTTTTATTTTCCAGGTAAAATAATTGTAAGTACATTTGATATTTCTAATAATATTTTAAATAATTTTTTTTCACTGTACATTATTATTTCAATTCTCTACTAAAAAGTGTCATACATTATTAAAAAACACAGCATATTTAAATTATTAACTGATATATTATTATTTCTTTATATCCTGCACAAAGTATCCTTATCTTTCGAATAATTCTATCAATATCCTCTTATATAAGCGGTTTTTTTTCCCTATTCTCCGGAAAATATTTCTTTTTGAATAAAAAAAAAGACTTCGCTTTTAAAACTAGGAGGAAAAGACCATCTTAAATATTGCAGAGAGTATAAAAGCACTGTTCAAACTCTATTCTGATTTTAAAATGGATAAGAATAAAGAAATGATGAAGCCAATATGGATATGACAGGAATATTTTTTTTTTTTTTATCAAATAAGGATTCTGTAAAAGGGAAAAAACGCTTCAGATTATTTTTAAAAAATGATATGTGTGTGAGATGACGATAAATCAATAGGAATATATACGATTAAAATTCGATTCAATTAAATTCACACCGATGATTTAGAGGACGCATTATTTTTATTGTGTGCATAGTTTCACTTTTCTTCTTAAGCGTCATTTTTCATCTACAATTACAAGTACATATAATTAATCCTTTCTCATTTTACTTTTAGATTATTCTCTTACAAAATATATAGATAATGTGGAAATAATTTGTGAATGTTTACATTTATAAATAAAATTTATTTATATATATATATAATCGCAAAAGACACAGGAATTTTATGTGAAGTCTATTGTACATTCAGAGAGAGAGAGAGAGAATAGGTTTTTTTCCATCATGAAGTTTATTACAGATGCTGCATGAGTCTTTTCGGCTTTGTGGCTAAATCAGAAGAGGAAGAAATTTTTCCTATTTTTAATTTAAATTCAAGGATTATTCAGATAACATAGTATTAGGTTTAGGATCCGAAGGTATTTTATCTGAAGACGTAAAGTCCAGTAGGGATTATCCTTACTGTTTTAAAAAGTGAAAAACGGTCTCTCTTTGCGATCAGACGATTTCTCAATCTGCTCGTAGATTCAGAAATCGTTAAAATATTTAGACTATTGTAGTAACGAAAATTCCACCAGAATATTCCTCTTCTCCGGATATTAGTAAAGTCATAATCCCAGATGGGAGACCTTGGTTTGAAGTCCCCCGTCAGGAGGTAACTATGATCCGAAACTGTATAAGAACAAAGTTCCTTTACCAAAATATCAAAATCATCAAGATGAGGGAAATATATATTAATTCATATAATAGATAGATTTTTAAATTTTCTGTAAAATATATATCGTATGATCGATATTACTGAAGAATTTGGGGTAATTTTATTAAAACATACAGTGTGAGACATTTATTTTTTGAAGAGAAAAAATAAATATATGATATTGAGTTGAACAAGTGGGAGAGCTTAAAGAATAATTAACGTTATAGTAAGAATCATGTATAAAAAGATGGTCGAATCTGAGTTTCTAAGCCACCACTAAGGCCTGGAGATGCAGAGCCCGAGAGTGATTAACATTTAATTGCAAAATATTTATTTGATCATCCATGGGTGGAAAAGAAGCAAGAGGACCATTGAATGAAGTCAGTGTGGGAACAAATGAGAACATATTGCAGACCAAAATCCGTATGAGTAAAAATAAAGATTTATTTGATTTCAATGTGGGACAATTCTTTTCCCTTCACCCGTGATTAATTTCTTGGCAAGTTCCAAAACGATGATTATTTGCACGACAGTTTTTGTTCATCGGTGTGCCTGTAGTTCTTTAATGAGACCTTGTTGATCCACAGGTATAGCAAATTCAATCATTCGCGAAATGGGTTTGGTGTGTCCAAATCCTCGACACTTCATACATTGCATGACACTTACAAATATTTTAATTCTGACTCGTTCGAAGTGAAGGTTTAGATTAGACGAATTCTTCATATTGGGGTCGACTGTTATATTATCCAATTTATACCTCATTTGGTTTTAATTGTAAAGTTAATTTTTAAATTGTCATTATTGAATATTTCATTCATCTGAATTAACGCCCTTTTTTGAGAGTTGGAGTAATATGATGCATCTACTCCAAAGAGTGTAACTTGTGGATTTGAACTTCCGATTCAATCAACTGCACCTCATCCTCTTTGACCAGATTGATAGTCAAGGCTCCGAGACTAATTTTTTTAGTTATTTTAAACGACTAATTCTTTTTAAATGAGTTTTTAATTTACTTTGTTTTTAAATGAATTAAAATTTTCATCAGTGGGAGGTCGGACAATCACGACTCTTTGGGATCTAGATTGTTGATGAAAAGCGCTGAAGTAGATGGAGTTGTAAAGACCTGCGAATATATCAGTTTGAAGGAGGAAATTACCCTTTTAGAAGTTTCTTTAGTAATTTGAGTATTAGTATGAAATTCTCTATTTGTCTCTTGTAGGCTTTGTATATTATCTTTAATTTGTTCTTTAAGGTTACTAGTAAGAACATCGTTGCTTCTCCGAGCTTCTATTAGGCATCCATTTAGAACAGGATTGTTTCGCTCAAGGTCTGAAATACGGTTAGAATATTCATTCAAATTAACTCTACAGTTGTTTTCTTCCTCAGAATGCGAAGTATATGTTTCACAATTATTCTTCTACCTTTAAACAAAATTTCATTGAATACCATGGAAAAGGAAGTGATATAACGATATAATTTTCTCTATAACTTCTTTCTATATCCACAGTTGTGTAAGCTTCTTCCAAAATTAATCAGCTTTTCATATAGAAATTTATATTCGTCAGTAATCGCTTCGGCTAGAGCAAGTTCCATGTCTTGGCCGATTTTAGGGCGTATCCCCAGAGGAATTTCTATATTTTAATTTACCAAATGCAATGACATCACTGACAGTCTTATATTTAGTTAATATTAAAATAATATGGCACTTACGGAAGATAATCGAAATTAATCCAGAATATGAAAATGGTTGGATCTCTCACAGAAAAGGAAAAAAAAAAATGTCAGTGCAGAAAAATGGCAAGCAGATGCTCGAACATGAGTTCGCAAATACTCGAGAAAATAAGCTGGAAACACCAGCAGAGGCTCTAGTAAGAAAAGAACAAACTTCACCGGAAGCAGGAACAAGGAAACACAATGACCGTACTACTCAATGGTTTGATGGGAAATCCTAGGTTTTTGGCGGTACATTCCTTGTAATTTTGAACCTCGGTCAAGTGATGAAAACGATATCTGAGCAGGCACTTCCTCTCCTAACTTCCATACTTTGCTTTCGAGAGGATAATGAGTCTCGACTGATTTAACGTACATCAACCCCGGCTACACAAAGGCTCTTAAATGGCGTAAGGCTCGAACCAAATCCTCGACGAAAACTGCCTGTAGCTATTCCGTAACCATAATAACCATAACCACTAGGCTACCGCAGCCACAAATGCTAGAAGAATTGATTATAACGACATGGAAAATTTAACTCTATATTTGTAGCGCAATGAAGGTTTTGTACATAATCCACTAATCGATATTTTTTTCTGGGTTCTTTTCTAAGGAGGAGCAATTACGGATTCCTCTCAAATGTTAACACCGTATAGTGTGGATCAATCCATTTTTGGATTTTTTAAAATTTCAAAACTGACGTTTTTTAGCATCATTTTCTAAAATTCTCTGAAATAACTGGATAATTTACACATTCAAATGTTTTCTTAAAATAACCTAAGTAAAGCATGAAATGTAATTTTATGATGCGTTCGTTAACCTTTTGGGGACAGGTACTATCGTGAAGAAAATACCGAAGAGGGCGGGTGATTTTACTACATTGTTTACTCCTTTTCCTGGGCCGCGGTAGCCTAGTGGTCACGGCTCGGATTCATGGGCGACGATTTTCGTGCGGTCGCGGGTTCGATCCTTGGCCACCAAAGACCCGCCGTGTAGCCGGGGCGGATGCACGTTAAATCTGTGGGGACTCAAGGTCCTTCCAAAGGCGTGGTGCGGAAGTTAAGAGGGGGGTGACAGCTCAGGGGTCATCCTCGTCATTTGACCGAGGTTCAAAATTATGAGGTCCGTTGTCAATAGCCCTTGTGTTGCTTCTAGTGCGATGTTAATGAAAACTAAACTAATACTACTCCCTTTCCTTTCAATAATTGGCAGTTAACAGACTAAAGGAACAGAGTGTTGGTCCCATGCTGGAAAATGGGGATGTTTGCGGTTTACAAAGCCCCTATCAACTGATGATTCTGCTTTTCTATGGGAAGCTCTTTCTGAAAGTCGCATTGCGATTATCTGTACGAAATATATATATGATACACATATGTTACACAAAAGTAAAAATACATTAAATATATTTAAGTTTAAAAACTCTTTATAAGTATCCAATGTTTATAGGTCAGTCAATATAATATTTAAAAGAAAATCAGCTGAGCTTTTTGACATTTATATTACTGGTTCAATATTAATTGCTACTTATCGAATTGTAATAAATAAAAGAAAGTCATTATTCTTAAGAAAGTTCTTTCCGTTTCTTCCCCTAAATAAAGGAAATAATTGATAAACAAATATGTTCCATATAAAAAGTTATTCCTGATGAACATAGTTGTTTGCTTTTCATATATATTTTTAATAACATAGGCATGTTTTTGGTACGTTAGATAGAAAAATATTAATTAAATTTGAAGAGCAATACTCAGAATTTTGAATGATAAGAGAAAATAATCATAATAATAATATTAATAATAACAATATAGAAATAAAATTTAATTATCAACTCAGTTCTTAGAATAACATTTCTTTCATCGCAAAGGGTGATAATGTTAGAGGAGATTCTTAAGCTATTGAGGATCGGGTGGAAACTTCTCTGAGGTCCTCTTATTAGAATTATCTCCATAAAAAGTGTCATCACAAATATATAATAAACATTTATTTTATAAAATTAAATAGATAAAGTAATATGCGGAGCAAAAACATTTAAAACTAAAGAAAAAGCAACAAGTTACAGTTAGCAGATAAAATATACTTAGAGAAGCTCATTAATCTGCCATTTTTTAAGTTTTAAAAATGTTTTTATCTTTTTATTCACTAAAAAAATGGCGAGACTTTACCTTCTAAAGATTTTAAAACTTCATTAAAATTAATCATTTTATCTCCTTCGTTTTCAATGAAAAGAATTTCCGAACCGTTTAACCTGATTCATTGTTGATCAAAGATAGCTTTTAATCAGCTTTGAAAAGTTTCTCTCCCAAGAAGTGACTGAAACTCACAATGTCAAAAACAATATGTTTAGTCACAAACATATATTTAAAAACTTTAGATTTCATTGAGGTATAAGGTGGACTCCCCCGATGATTTTGTAAGAAAGGAATTGCTGACACGTCTAACATATATAACCTTACGGTAATCATGAATGAGGCATTTGCGAAATAATAGTGCCACTGAAAGCAGTTATTGCTTTTCCCTTTGATCTATCATAAGGTTTACTTCAGGAGATAGCAACCGGTACTATTCACAAACTACCCTTAGACATTTCATTGTGCTTTCATTGAATTAAAGATTCAGATAGATAGGCTTAGAATGGTTGAGCGCAAAAGATTTATTGACGTTTTTCTGATGTATGAGGTTTAACATTACTGTTTGCAACGATAGAGTAGAAAACGCGCGTCCACAGGTTTTTACACTGAAATATTCTAACAACCAAGTAATACAGCATGTAATATTTAATTAAAAAAATTTTTTTTTAGAAAAGAAGTAGCATGTTTCATTTACAGGCAATATCTCTAATTATGATAAAATCAAAAAATACAACACTCCGAAAAATTTTGAATTTAAATAAGCATCAAAAGCGCGCACTAAAATTTCATCTTTCTGTAGATTAAATATTGTATTTTTCTTATGCTTACATATTTAATTGAACTTATAAAAGCTTGTTTTTTTAAAGATTTTAGAAGAATAAAACAGAAAAAAAATGTAGGTATTGCTAATTTCTGTTTTAATATTTTTTTAAATTTCTCTCGAATTTTAACATTAACATATCAATGAGTTTAGTGTCAGTAAAAAAAAAGATTTAAAATAATTTCAAGCATTTCGTAAATGAATACAAATGAGGAAAATACATGGTTCGAAAAGTTAACTACTTCTGTAATATTGGTCAATTTTTAGAATTATTGGTATAAATAAACTACTGTATAACAATTAAAGTTTTCTAACGTTTTTAAATTCTGAACAGTTCGAATAAATTCAGCACTCATTCAATTGAGCATATTATGTTATATTTTCGAACTCTTCATTCAATTATACCTTATAATTATATTTCCCTCTTCAAGTACGGTTATTGGAGTATAACTATAAAATAATTTTTCTTCTTGAATAGTAATTAATTTTTTTGATAAAGCTTTAATACCCCCTTCCCCTATTATGAATAGAAATTATCAAAAATGAGTAGAATGCTGTTTCAAAATATACTTTTACCATTTTTGAATTACTTATTAATGCAAACTGATGGAAAAACGGTACCGTAAATATGACAAAATATTGAAAAAAAATAAATAAAAATATTACAGTTTTAGAACTTGTATAAATATGTATGAAAACTTTCATACTTCTAGCTGTATTATTTAGCATGCTATTTTAATTTTCTTTCATGGGGTGTGCTATATTATTTCATTGACTTTCAAAATTTTTAATTATTTTTTCTTAGATTTTTAATTTTTCAAGACGGTCATGTATTTACAATTCCAAGTCTTTTTCTATACTCAGTATAAGGTATCTAAATTATTTCTAATTGTTTTGCATAATTTGTTCAATAATTCTATGCATGAAGTACGGATTTAGATAAATAACTATTTTCTTAAAAAAATCAACAAAATTAGAAGTAACTATTTTTTAATGTTTTTCGCAGCGTCTATTAAAAAAAAAAAATTGCAAAACTGCTAATAACACAATTAGAATCACACCTATGCTCAGACATGTGAAAAATAATTCTGAGAAATTCAGAAAAAAAATTCCTTAAAAATACCAAAATTTAAATTTACTGTTGTAGGAACTTTAAGTCATTGAAATGTTTTGAAGAAAATTAAAATTTTAATTTGTTATTTATATGAGGATGAAGATTTTTCTTTCTTTCTGGAATGCATATTTTTATGTGAATCCAAATATGGTGAACATAATTATTTTCTTGTAATTTTACAAAATTGCGCTGCTCAATTTCGTAAAATGACACCAATTGTCAATATAATATGTAATGCCAACATTCTTTCTGAAAATACGTATAAGGAGGAATGAATCGTTTTGCTGATGCAGACTGAGTCAAAAAAAGGGAAAATAGTGATTTTTCTATAAGAGTGTACAAACCCCTCTGAATACAAGAAGTGGGGGTGAAGTGACTGACATTAACGAGCTCCCTCACGTTCCGAAAGCTTCAATGAAGGGAAGGAACTCGGTAATCGACTTTCTGGCCAATCCCGGCCTTTAAGACACTGTTCCTTTTGGTCGCGAATGCGACTGTACGTCCTCAAAAGTTTAATAAAATTGGGGGGTGGGGGAGGTGTGAAAATGAATAGAAAAATATTAATAAAAAATTACAAAAATTTTCAAGTAATTTGAAAAGAATTAAAATTAATTTTTCTGAAATTGGTTAAATAACATAAGCTAAGGGAAAAGTGTAATGGACAAAATATGCAGGATTAGAATTTCAAATTGCTTCGCAGACGCTAAATATCAAAATTTAGTGATTGTTTTGAATAAATCATTATCTATAATACAGATTATGTTATAAGAATTTGGAGTGATTTGCGGGAATGTTGTTTGATAGGAGGAGGAGAATGATTGTTTTCCTTTTCTTATCGCATACCATTTTTAAAGAATTCATTTGAAACTGAATCAAATCTACTGCAAAGAAATGAATGCATAAAAATGATAGCCTCTAAGCAACTAACAGGTCAATTGAAAAGTCCCCGGCCTACCATAGTAAAACACATTTTTTTGGCAAAATTAGTTTTTTTTTATTCAACATAATTCCCTTCAAGGGTGATACACTGATTATAGCGACCCTCCAACTTTTCGATACCATTTTTGTAGTACGATTTGACCTTTGCTTCAAAATAGGCCTCAGTTTCGGCGATCATCTCTTCATTCGACGAAAATTTCTTCCCAGGGAGCATTCTTTTGAGATCTGAGAACAGGAAATATTCGATGGGGGCCAGATCAGGAGAATACGGAGGATGAAGAAGCAATTCGAAGCCCAATTCATGGATTTTTGCCATCGTTTTCACTGATTTGAGACACGGTGCATTGTCTTGGTGAAGCAGCACTTTCTTTTTCTTCAAATGCGGCCGTTTTTCGGCGATTTTGTCCTTCAAACGGTCCAATAATGCTATGTAATAGTCGCTGTTGATGGTCCCTCCTTTTTCAAGTTAGTCAATGAAAGTTATTCCATGCGCATCTCAAAATACAGACTTGCCAGCCGACTGTTGCGTTTTCCCACGCTTTGGAGCGGGTTCATCGTGTGCAGTCCACTCGGATGACTGTCGATTGAACTTCGGAGTGAAATGATGGTTATTTTTTTCTTTTTTCTTTTTTTTTAGTTTTTATTAACGTCGCACTAGAAGCAACACGAGGGCTATTGGCGACGGACCTCGTAATTTTGAACCACGGTCAAGTGACGAGGACGACACCTGAGCTGGCACCCCGCTCTCCTAACATCCACACCACGCCAACGGGAGGAGTGAAATGATGGAGCCATGTTTCATCCATTGTCACATATCGACGCAAAAACTCGGGTTTATTACGCTTGATCATCTTCAAACACTGCTCCGAATCATCAACTCGTCGTTGTTTTTGGTCAAAAGTGAGCTCGCGCGGCACCCACTTTGCACAGAGCTTTCTCATACCCAAATATTCGTGAATGAAATGATGTACACGTTCATTTGATATCTTTAGAGTGTCTGCTATTTCATTCCATTTCAATTTAAGGTCATTCAAAATCATTTTGTGGATTTTTTAAATGTTTTCGTCGGTAACAACCTCTTTTCGGCGTTCACCGTCTTCGGTGCTCATTTCGCCTCGTCTAAACTTAGCATACCAATCCTTGATGGTTGAATTTCCTGGGGCAGTGTCCGGAAACTCGGCATCAAGTCAAGTTTTTGCTTCAACTGTATTTTTTCCCTTCAAAAAGCAATATTTTATCAACACGCGAAATTCCTTTTTATCCATTTTTTTCACAATAACAAAACCTCAAAATGCTATAATTCACAAACTAATGATCCGACAGCTGTCAAATTTATACACGCATCTTTTGAGGGTTGGGGCTAACTGAAAAACATATGGATTTAATTCTAGTAGTGCCATCTATGTGTCAGGACGGGGACTTTTCAATTGACCAGTTACATTCTGCTACAACGAGTTAACAAAAGATAGATATGAAAAAGAAAACTGTGACGTCATGCGACGTAACATATGCAAAAATATTTCCCAGCGAAAAAAAGAATCATCAGCATCTACTTTTAATTTTTAATTGTCCAAAGCTATTTGTGGAAAAAGATTTCGGAGTACACATTGTTGATACTCATACTTTGTTTCGTGTTCCATGCCTCCGTGATTTGTAATTTTTGTGGAATGCTATGGACATATAAACATTTAAAAAGCTTTCTTTCGTTAAATTAGATAAAAAGTTAACTTTTTTAATGATTTATGATGAATCTTAACATGATCTTCATTTCAAATAAGTAATTTAAAAAGTTCTTTTAAAAGAACTTAAATTATTCAAATGTTTGGTTTCAAAAACATGCAACATTTTCGTAAGAAATCTGTTATTTTGAGCTCTATAATGACAATTTATTAAAAATTATGTTTATATTAAAAGATTTTGAATTAACAAAAACGTTGGGGCATAGCATTTCTTAATGGATTTTCAAAAGGTTTCAGCTATTCCAAAAGTTACTTTAATAGCCAATTATATTTGATAATTTTGAGTGTTTTTTATTTCGAATAAATGTTTTTGAATAATTATTTTCCCCATAAATTCATGATGTTTAATTCAGTTGCGATTAGAAGATATCACCTCGTTTATCGGTCTGGATTGCTAATGATTTGATCGTCTACTAAAGTGAAACTTAGAAGATACATGGAGACTATTGATGAAGGATCTCGTAGTTTTGAATCTCGGACAAAAGACGAAAATGACACGCTATAGCAATCGAAAAATTAAGACATAATGCCAGATATATATTGAAAATGCCTATTCAATTGTTTTAGTTTTTATTAACGTCGCACTAGAAGGAACACGAGGGTTATTGGCAACGGACCTCGTAATTTTGAATCATGGTCAAGTGACGAGGACGACATCTGAGCTGGCACCCCCGCTCCTAACATCCACACCACGCCACGCCAATGAAAGGACTTTGGTCCCCGACAGATTTAACGTGCACCAGCCCCGGCTACACGGCGGGTCTTTGGTGGCCAAGGATCGAACCCGTGACTGAACGAAATCCGCCGGCCGCTAGTCCACAATCTTGACCACTAGGCTATCGCGGCCCGCCTATTCAATTGTATTACGCATCTTCCAGAGGAATCGTAAATCTAAAGAATTATACACCTAGTCACAAATTTAAGTACGCACATTAACAGTGTTGATGTTTTTCAAAGAACAAAGAGATATATAATCCTATCACATTCAAAATATAAATACATTTAAATAGCAGTTAACCTAAAATTAATTTTAAAACGAAAAAT
Source organism: Nephila pilipes (assembly GCA_019974015.1). Taxonomy (NCBI): domain Eukaryota; kingdom Metazoa; phylum Arthropoda; class Arachnida; order Araneae; family Nephilidae; genus Nephila; species Nephila pilipes. The sequence continues at coordinate 20,743 of BMAW01124678.1, forward strand.
ATCAAAATACAACCAAGTAATTTGTAAAAAAAAAAGTTTAATATTAAGATATAATTCATGACAGGAAAATAAGTATGCAGACAAAGATAGTATGTTCTGCTGCTCCTCCAAAAGTACTCTTCTGAGATCATTCTTATTTTTTGTCTCTTGTTTTCTAATTTGCTTCTCAAGGTAATCATGGAAGTGTTTAATGGGGTTCGTATCGGGTGAGGTTTTAGCTGTTTTTGAAAATTGTACAGCAGCCATTCTTGTACAGTTTGAACTGTATATTTTAAATCATTACTTGCTGAAAGATAACGATTTTCGAAGTCGTAATTTTTCAGTACTTTGACATAGATTATCATTTAAAATGTTCAGTTAATTGAATTGATTTCTAATTCCATCAATTATTACTAAATTATCTACACCAGCCGCTGGCATGCAATCCCAAACCATAATTGAACCATCACCTTATTTAACAATTTCTTTCCAGTACTTCGGTTCGTGCTCTGCATTTGATTTTCTCCACATTGTTGGAAGTCCAATTGATCCATAGATGTTGAATTTACTCTCGTCTGAAAAAATTATAGAAAATCTTGCCCTGTTTGGCGTTCTCTTTTGGAAAGATGTTCTTTTTGAGATTAACTTTGCTTTATCTAGTTTATTTAGACTTTTAAATGACTTTTACAGCCATTAAGTTTTCAGACTGCATACATACTTTTGCGATGCAAGTTTTTACTTCTAGATAATAAAATGGTCTATAAAATTGTAAAGTAAATTAAGGCAAAGTTCATTTTCCTATTTCTTGAATTATAATTCGCAATCAATAAGGTATATTCTCAAAAGATATATATATATCTTGTGTTATTTTAAAAATTTCGACTTTTTGACGAGAGACATGACGTACATACTTACTTTTGAGCCTAATTGTACATAGGAAAACATCAAACTTAAAATTTCGATCATTTATGTCGCACTTTGAAACAACATGAGTGCTTATGGCGATAAATTTCGTTCAAGTGATGAGTGTGAAAGTGAAGTTTAATGGCTCAAGAACCAGATATGGTTATGCTGCGCCAAACAAGAGTTACCCATTTCTAGAAGTCTTTAAAAAATGGCGGAAAAGATACGTTTGTCAGTATAGAAGGATTGCTAGCGTATTCTAGTCTATGAAAGTGTTTATTTAGTAGCACCAGTACTTTAATTCACCACGCGACGGAAACAACGCCTGCAGCGTGCTCACGACTATTAACACTAGCCTACCGAGGCGACGTCACATTTTGTTAAACACAACAAATTATAATCCTCATAATTAATTATGCCTCTCTCAATATTAAAATACAAGAATACAACAAAAAGGTAAATGTTAGACATTTTGTAATTTTCGTCTCATTAATACAAATTGCAAGATCCAATGTCCGTGTTTATTGATCAAATCAGATTAGTTGGAACACTCCAAGGATTGAAAATTTCCAGTAATGTACGCTTCCTTCCGCCTACCTCCCGTATCTCTTTCTTTCTCACATTGCTTATGAAGTTTCCGCAATCTTGTACATTAAAAGGTAGCGGAGCATTAAGCACGTAATTTACAATTTTATTAAGAATTTCGTTCTTCTCAATAAAACTACTATACTGGGAAGAGAATGCCTCCCAAAAGCTTTTTAAAAGATCTACATATTCGTATTCTTCATATCCACATTCTAATATATCAAGTAACACGCATATTAAGGAAAGAAATATTTCTCCATCAATATGCGTTTTGAAACTATCTGTCACATCTAGAAACATAATCTGTAAAGGCCAATTTAAGAAGGATTCAAATACGATGTGCAGTATTTGCTTTGGTAAGCGTGTAAACACATCATTTAATTCATCAGCGCTCAATTGATGGAGACATATATATAAATCGAAAGGACGTAACGATCCTTTTACTAATTCTAGGCCAGAAAGGATGCACTCATATCTAATTTCTCTGCCTTGCAGTCTCGGAAAAAAATAGGGTATTCCCATGGCATTTGAAATAAAGAATAGTTCTCCCGTAATATTAAGAGATATTTGTTCCCAATCTAGTGCAGTACGGTTGTCCAACGCGTTCAGCCAGTGTCGCATATCTTCTCTCTGCCATTTCATGCGATATTTTATTCGATAATATTCCGGCATTTTCGTCCACAACTTTTGCGCATCTTCTTCGAAATAGTATTCACATGCAAAGAGGAAGCGATATATGATGTGTAAGTTTTCATTCCGAATCAAACCACGAGCAGTTTCTAATCGATCTATGATTCCAGTTGAACGCCATGACAATATATTCCTTACAATAAAATTGGTTCTAGATTCTAAAAACCCTTCATGGTTAATAAACCACTTTTCAATTTCTAATCCTATCTCCAAAGCTACATACACCAACTTAGTTTGGATATTTGTAGGCAGAGGCAGGAGTTTCTGATGCTCAGTGGAATTAGTACACGTACTACATACGTACGGTCTAACTGATAAACGAATTCTAGAAACCTTTTCTTTTAATTGATCATTATAAAAATCACCGTTAGCGAGGGTTTCCGAGTCAAATGTGTACAAAATCTCCCGTGCAATTCTTGCATTAACCAAGAGTTGGAGAGGCGGCCAAAAAGATACATTCATAATTCGTATGTATTGAATCACCTACCAAAAAATGTTGATTTCTCTTGACAATATAAGACTCAGGCGTAATTCTCCGTCTTGTACTTTCTAATATATTGTGCGAGGCTGAAATAAATTAAAAAAAATTACAGTTTTATATAATATCTGTTTTACGAGATATTAAGTTTTCGTTTAGTTTGTTAGTTTCTTATTAACGTCGCAAAAGGAGCAACACGAGGGCTATACGAGATATTAGGAAAACATTTCTTGAAATTAAAAAAAAAAAAAAAAAAAAAAGTTTTAGTAATTTTTCTTCCTTTTCCACATTTAGGGAAACCATAATAAAGATTTTCAAACATATAGGAATTATAGAGTTATAATGAATTTGCAAGTATCAAACACTTTACTATTGCGTTCAATAGTCGAGCTCTAATTTTTTTTTTTTACTGTATTCGTGATTACTGAATTAAAGATGAAAATAAAATAAATAACCCAGTCGTTTCAGCTTGAATTTCTTTCATCTTAACGAACCATTTACAGTTTTAAAGCTGCGGCGTTTTTTTTCGAGTACGTGAGTGAAAATACACTCACGTACTCGAAAAAAAGAAAAAAAAAAAAAAAAACGCCGATGTTTATTTCGCCAAAGCCTAGTCTAGCAATAAACGAGTATAAGATATTTATGCATTGTAAAGGGTCTAAATTAGTTTTCAAAGAGCGTCTAAAATGGAGAAAAAAAAATCACTGGATTCCCTGGGAAACCGTTTTTACTAAAGTTAGTAATACCCATGAATGAGTGTGAATGAATGTGAAGGTTATTAGCGCAAGAGCCAGATGTGGCTGCGCTGTACCAAACAAGATTTAACTGTGGTTTTGGCATGAAAAAATTGGGGGGAAAAAAAAGACAAAAATCAGTTGACAAAAAAGAGGGTCGAAAGTAGAGAAGGATTCCAAGTGTATCCCGGGGGTGCGTTATTATTTAATTGAAATTGTAACGCAATTATTGATATTTTGAACACAAAAATATTTCTTCTCAGTACACACTTTCAAATAATCTTTTTCTGCATTTGAACAAAATTAACAAAAGTATCTAATACTAACATAAAAAAAAAGCATTCTTTAATTTGTTGGTTATGAAAACAAATTTCCCTTTAATAAAATTCTTAACGTTTATGAACCAACTTCTTAAGCCTCGTTAATAACTTAATATCACATATTGCACTCACATTTCTAATAAACTTAATTTAAATGCGATAGGCAATTCTGAAATTGAAGACCAAGTTTAAAAACAAGTTTGGCGGTGGGTTTTATTAACGTCGCACTAGAGGCAAAATGAAGGCTATTGGCGACGGATCTTGCAATTTTGAACCTCAGTCAAGTGTCGAGTCCGACACCTAAGCGGCTCTCCTAATTTCCATACCCTGCTAATGGAGGACTTTGAGTCACGACAGATTTAACGTGCATCAGCCCCAGCTACACGACGGGTCTTTTGCTGAATCTAGACTGGAACCTATAAAACCACCGGCCACGACTTTTAAGCCCTAACCACTCGAATAAAGCGGCCGTCTCAAAACATGAAATTCAAAGGCTATTTAAAAGATTATTTAGGGAAGAAATGCTTATTTATAAGAACTAATTATCTGACTTCTAGTTAAGGAATAAATTTAATATCGAAATTGAAAACAAACAGAGGGAAAATTAGCTATCTAAAAATTTTTTATTGGGAAGAATAACTTACTTCGCAAGTAACAATTATTTTAAAAATAAAATATTTTTAACCTTCTAAGCAATGATAAAGAATTCAACGCAGTTCCTAACGTTTTATTTCCTTTTACTTCGTCTTCAACCAGATGCCAATATCGATATACTAAATTTTATGTAATTTGGATCTAGAAACTTTAAGAAATGCATGGTATTTTAGGGGGAAATTGTAGTAATTAAATGACAACAAAGGATTTAGAAAATATCAGATTTTAAAATAATCTGCTAAATATTTCAAAAATGGTATAAATATTATTATTGAGATTTATAATTCTTTGAATTTTCTAATTATTTAAATATAGATCAAATATTGCAATCAATTAACACAAAAAAATTGCTTTTTAAATATTCGGGTATGATTTCTTATTCAATACACAAAACTGTCCTTTTTTGTCCCAGTAGCCTTGGAACTGGCTTAGGACTCGTGACCAGAGGTTTTCGTCGAGTCATAGGTTCGAGTCTCGAATTCGCCAAAGATCCGCCGTGTAGCCGGGGCTGATGCACGTTAAATTTGTCGGGGCCAAAGTTCTCCCGTAGGCGTGATGTGGAAGTTAGGAGAGGAGGTACTAGCTCAGGTGACGTCTTCGTCACTTGACCGAGGTTCAAGATTACGAGGTCGATCGCCAATAGCCCGTGTTGCTCCTAATACTAAGTTAATTAACCAAATAAACAAACGAAATATCAATTTTTCCATTTAAATTAATTCTATTCTTTAAATAACAGGAAAGTTCTCGACAGACAAAGTAATTTTTGATGCACGATAAATGACAACGTCCGGTACCTCTGTCTCAGTATTTCCACATAACGTTAGTTCCATTTCACAACTTTCATTTCTTGACAAGATACAATTTCTTAAATTATTATTCTCATTATTTTATCATTTGCCGTTTTTATATAAATCACCGCAGTAGCCGTGTGATCAGTTTGCAAGCTTGGATATTACAATCCAGCGATGTGATCGAGTGCCAATTGCAACAAAACTCCATCATGTGGCAGATGAAAGAATTAATTAATTATTATTCAATAAGAAATCAAAGCAACCAACGATTATGAGTGACAGACATAGTGAAGTTAAGTTTACGGCAACTCTATAAATTTCTAGATTATAGCAATGTGAGGTGAGTGAGTGAGTGTAAAGTTTATTGGCGCTAGAGCCAGATATGGCTATGCTGCGCCAAACAAGATTAAACTGTGGTCTAGACGTGAAGGCGAAAAAAGGTAAAAGTGGTTGACAAGAAGGAGGTCGAAAATAGAGAAAGATCGCTAGGGTATCCCGGGAGTGCGTCACCCGTGTTTACCGAAGACAGTAAACCCCATGGGAAAGAAAAAGATCACTAAGGTGCCTCGAGGTCATGATGCCGTACTTACCTGAAGAAGGCAAGTCCCTAAGGTCCCCTGATATAATCCCCAGGGGCAGGATGCCCGGCTACACCCCCAGACGCTGGGTACCCATTTTAGTCGCTTCTTACGACATGTATGAGCTACAGTAGGACTATTCTGTCATTCCCGGGCACCACACTGGTCATAGCAATGTGAGGACATTGAGCCCCTTACAAATTTAATGTACATCATGTACTTCGCATGACATGTCCTTAATAATCGAACCTAGCCTTGACCTCGTGACCATACCCACTCGGCTACCGCGTCCGTCTGCTCAACATTAAATCGGCTAGGACTGAAATTCAGCACTTTGGTGCGATAGTTAAACTAATGACAGATCTATTCACGAATGTCAAAGAAATTTTACAAAAACGTATATGAGAAAGTTCTTAACTATCCATGCTTCCACGAGTACGCCAACTTGATGATTTAGTTCAATATCATATTGTACATGCATCATTCCCGGCACAAGACGAGTTTTAGTGCTATTTAGATTCGAGTCTACCATTCGAGAAGTTGTTTGATTCTCTATTTACATCTCCCTTAGAAGCAACTCCAGTTCTAATGGGGATGAACCTGGTAATTTTAAATAAAATTTATTTCTTGACGAAGACACATTAGCTGGCACAACACTCGCCTAACTTCAACTCCTTGCCAAAGTGGAAATTTGGGATTACGACAAGATTCAAAGTGCTTCTTCTGTACGGCACGGAGCTGAGTGAGTGAATGTAATATTTATTGGCGCAAGAGCCAGATATGGCTATGCTGCGCCAAACAATATTTAACTGTAGTCTAGACGTGAAGCGGAAAAAAAAGATAAAAAGTTGTTGACAAGAAGGAGGGTCGAAAATAGAGAAGGATCGCTAGGGTATCCCGGGAGTGCGTCACCCGTGTTTACGAAATACAGTAAACCCCACAGGAAAGAAAAAGATCACTAGGGTGCTTCGGGGTCATGGTGCCCGTACTTACCTAAATAAGATAAGTCGCTGATGTCCCCTGATATAATTCCCAGGGGTAGGGTGTCCGGCTATACCTTCAGACGTTGGGTACCTAATTTAAATACGGCACGGTAGATCTTTAAGCATCTGCATGTGTCCACACGCATAAACATACCCAAAAACAGTGTCATAAAATTCAAGATACCTTATTTACAATCCTGTAGCGTCAGTGATAAAACTATTTTGAAAGTTCTCGATCAAGAAACTATGTCATAACTTGTTTCACATGTATGTTGTTCTCGCTGAAGTCTATTTATGTGTATAAAGAAGAGATGCTTGTATTTGGGTTTTTGTATTTTAATTCCTGACATTTCAAGAAGAAATGTACTGGTAAAAACAATTTTAGAAAGGTTGATTCATTGAAATAATTTTACGCGTTATACAGGATAAAAGACTATTATCTCTATTAAAATTCATAGACGCAAAATTGTATCTTGATTGGGCCTTAATGTATTTTAGTGAATCTAGGTTACAATGACGACAAAATTTCATTACATGTCTACATTCGAGAAGTATTTAAATCGTTTGACTATTGCCACATAGTTTCTGTAACCGAATGCTCATTGTGACACTACATGTCCATGCAACAAATTGGACATTCTCCGATAAGAACATTTGTTTTGGGGGGGACAAAGACGGAGGTTGTCTGAGAAAGTCAGTGACCGTCCAATCGAATATGAAAATGAATGGAAGGGTGCGTGAGACAACCTTACCCTGAAGATTTAAAAGGGACGGAAGAAAAGAAGGAAGCGAGCGAGGATCCTGCGAACAGAGCGAGAAGAAGGCGATCCCGCGAGAAGTTGTTGTTCATTTACTATCGCTATTCAGGCTATTTTGTCGGTAAGAGGGAGTCTGAACATTCATACTACCTTTGTCAAGCTGTATTGAATATTGGGAAAGTTATTAAGATAGTCTAAGTTTTCGATGTCGGTAATTACATAAAAACCATTTGCTGAAATTTTCTTACAATGGTAGCCTCTTTGCCACCATCACCTTAGAAAAGGGATGACGTTGCCCGGAGAACACCACTTAGAGGAGGCTACTGTAATTCCCAAGGGCTGTCCATTTTCTTTTTCTCAAACGGTTGAATCTGGGACTGCCCCGAGGAGACAGATTCTTGAGTCATCTGATTCCTCTGCACAAGCAAACTATGGTGGGTTTTTCTATCAGTGTCTTCCATAGTTCACTTGAAATTTCATCCAGGAGTTGATGGTGTGGGACGTGGATCAACGCATCCACCACTAAGAACTTGACGCACTTCTTGAACAATCATTCTACGTAGTATACCTTCATTGAAATACTGAATTTGGATTCGCAACCGATGCACGGTATAATCAAATACTTTGTTTCTTAAACACAAAATTTGGAAGTGGGTACCGAATGACAATTAATAAAGAAAAATGGGAAATGCGCCAAATGCCTTCCTGGCAGGACTTAAAGGGTAGCCGACTCACATTCGTGTTACACACGGGGAGAACCAGGAATACACCTTGCAGCAGGCACGATGAAGAATTTCATCTTCCAGTTCAAGCTTACACGCAATTCATTGGTGGGGCTATAAATTTACATTGGTTTATAGGGCATGGCTCAATGCTGCCATGTTTTTAAGTCTCAAAATTTGCATTGATTTTAAGGGCATGGCCCAATACTGCCATGTTTTAGTTACAAAAAAAAAGGAATACTAATTATTTGAGTGGAGGATCCCTGTTCTGCCATGCGTTTGTAAAATTTATACCTTAAGTTTTGCAATACATTAGAAAAATGGATTTAAGTTTATTTTTATTCAAATTTCTAATCTTATAAAATACACATTACATCGGTTCTTTTTTTTTTCACTAATTTAGTAAATGAAAATTGATTTAAAAATAATATTACAATTCGAGGACTATGAAAAAAATTATTTGTAATACAGTGATTAATTCAAATGCATTTGAAAACTCTTAATGAATTCTGACAATACTTGCTAACTTTACGAAGAATTTACTATATTTATTTTGTCTTTCAATAATAGATTAAGAAATTTATTTAATTATTTTTAAATTGACATTAATGGGGGATGATTATCAGAAAAATAAATCTTTCAAAAAAAGATAGGTTATTTTTCCACATTATTATAACTTAAATGGTAAACCTAATTTATATTCGTCCTTCCCATTGAAATTTAATTTAAATTAATCAGAATATCAATGAAATTTAGTGACAGATATTAAATTTAAAACTTTAGGTAATAAAATATGCAGTAATATATTTGATGAAAATTATAATTTTAACTTTCATGTTTAAAGAGTACTTTACTGGAATAATAATTCGCACAATTCAATTTATAGGAATGTTATTTTTAATTATATCTCATTCAACAGCAATTTAGCAACGTATCAACGAAATATTGAGCATTAATTTTTTTTATGAATATTGTAAAGAAGTTGATTTTTTAATAGTTTTTTTTAAATCGGCATTCGAAACTTGTTAATTAATAGATAAAACAAATACAAATATAATTATTAAAGGAATTGCAAGTACTTCTTTCATAATTTTATATTATTAAATACTTAGTACAACATTAAAGCTATTTTTAAAATGCAGATAGCAATTCTTGCGTTTAGTTCTAGATTTTGTATGTTGACACCGATATATGTATTCTCAAATATAATTAATTTCTTTAATCATCTTATGTTTTTTTTTTAAATAAATATCAATTTTCTTATGAAACATGGTGGTAATCTTACTATTTTATTTTAATTTTTATTTAAACTGTTATAATTTTTTCACTACGTTTCACATTAAAGAGACATATTTTCTAGGCTGAAGCCCATTTGCATTTTTCCTAAGGATCAGAGTATTAATGTTATGGTATTAAATAATTTTAATTTTTCATTCCTCTCTGTAATTATTAAGGATATTTGGGATTATATTAACAGATTTGAGAGTAAAATTTAGTAACTCTTATCGTTATTTTTAATTTGAGTTTTTCCTTCATGCATTCTTATGTATGCTAAGTTATTGGATTTGAGATATTCTTTTACTATCACTCTATTTTGATTGCTTAGTTTTTTCATAGTTGCCAATATTATTATAAATAAATAGTTGTAAAAGTAATTAAGATCCTATCAAATAATATTTAATTTGTTTCTCAGTCTGTATCCTAAGACAATTTATTTTAATTACTTTATAGATACTAATTATCAAAAAATATTTTCATGTCTTTGATTTTGGTAATATTATGTCTGTTATCCATTTTCGATCATTTCATTCTCGTATTCTAATTGTAATTAATAAAAATGCAATTTCAATAATTACTATTATGATTTTCATATTTCTAGATTTTAATTCATTGCCAAAATTTGTACTATATGTATAATTAGTGAACTATTAGTTTTTTAAATTAATGTTGTGGAGGAAAATGTCATGAAAGTAAACTTGTCTATATGGTGTCAGAATGTTTAATTAAACTTGTTGTTAAAATACTCCATCCATTGATTCATCTTTGGTTAGAAGTGAGCTTAAAAACTTTTGGAAGACGAACCTTCCCAACCAAAAACGTACCATGCCTTACCCTGGAAAGCGGAATCACTAAATTAATTTTTTTTATATATATAAGAAAAGAAACAAAAAAATTTTAAACATTCCTTTACGAATAAATTAGTTTCGACAAAGCTCTCACAGAATTACTATTTCACCAAAATTATATTTAAAAGCGAAGCTATTTTATTCAATTCAATGATTTTATGTTTTTGCGGTAAATTTTCCAATTAAAATACAATCACAGCATTTTGCACACGAATGAAATATAATTTCAATTTACTTAGTGCTAAGATGTGTTTCGAATACACGCGACAAATTATTTATTTATGCCTTTTGTTGAAAGTATTTCGTAATGAAAGGGCATTACATGAATGTTTCAAACATGGATAAAATTTATATACATTCCAAAAATTTGAGAACAAAAGTAGTGTCTATGTTAATAAATGAAGCCGGAGCAATTTAACTACATAATTTTTCACAAGGGCTTTAAAATAAAAATTTATCCAAGTTTTCTAGTTAACTAACGTTAAACATTAACCGTAAGTGTTTGAACGAACAAATAACTTGATTATCAAATCACAAATCTTCTTAAAATTTATAGGATGTTTTTGCATAAATATAGACGAGTAAGTTCATTTTCTTTTTTTTCTTTTCCCCCCCGTTCAACAGATATGATGTTATATTATACTTAATATTATTATTTTTGCTAATTAAATATTTAAATGAACATTGAGTATGCATTGGAAAGTGAAACCTGTTGTAGTAATGCAAGGAAAGGAGATCGTCGTCTATACGTGATCTCCATTCCGCGAATACCACAGAAGGTCTGGGATCTTTCGGATGCCACTAAGAAACGACCTCTTTGACCTCTTGGATGGCTCTATGCTCGGCGGACACCAAGTTGTAAGAATCCCGGTTCTTCATGCTGCAATGAGAAATGTCAATGATAAAGACGATTCACCAGAAAAGTACGGAAACTTACATATATTTTACGAAATGACCAACTATTATGGCTACAAAAGAACAAAACGGGCGTAAGAGATTACTCATGACCACCGTATCAATGATCAAGTGTCAAATCAAATTATAGCAATAAAGTTTTGTTTTCTAAATGTGGTCAAAAATGTATATAAATAAATAAATATATATAAATAATAAAATGTAAAGAAATAAAGTGTTCCTCTCTTTTTTCTTTCACTCTCTGCATTAAAAAAGAGAGATTTATTACAGCAGAATGTGTATTATAAAGTAGTATTTGAAATCGAAACGATATTAATTTTAATATAATGACAGGCGAGATGATAAAGACTACAATAGTTTTACAATAAAAGTATTTTCAGTTCGATTTCAAGAGAATACCATTTTAAGACAGATTTTTGGTTCATTTAGTTATAATTATTCTAAACATTAGTTCTAATCGTATAAATGTCTCAATACATATAATAGATACCTAACGCAGTACTGTAGAAACATTTCGATATAGTTACTTTCCTTTTCATTTATTAAACACAACAAATAAAGCAACATGTTTCCGAATTTGAAAAACTACATATAATATTGAAGACTGATATTAGCGAGGGAACGTTTCAAAATATTTCATAAAATCAACACTTTTCAGAGAGTACTTGAAATAGGGATTCATTATGGAATGAGTTTGAATGAATTATACAAATAAATCGATATAAAAACCAACGTTTTTATATGGTGGCAAAGTTTATTAAAGAAAATTATTGAAATATTAGTTAAAACTGTTAGTTATTTTTAAATTTAAAATTTGCTTAAAAAGAGACATTTGTGAGCATATTAAAAAATTCATAATACTCATAAAATCAAAACATGCATTTGAAAGTTTGTAAGTCATTCTATTGAAAAAAAAATGGGAACCAGAATTCAGAAAAAATTATTGTGATATGACATAGCGCTAAATATTGGAAACTTTCTTTCTTGCAAATGATTACTGACTAAAAGTCAGCAACCCTTACTATCTCGGAGATAGTAAAGGGGAGATAGTATCTCCCCTTTGTGAGTACAAAAGGTTTACGATAAGTCATGCGGCGTGGGGAGTGCCCAGTGTTTCCAGAGGGGGAAAGAAAACTTTTCCTCAATCCTAAAAGCGCCGAGAGAAAAGAATATTTTGACTTATTAAAATTATTGATATATTAGTTAAACCCTGTCGCAAACGTCTAAATATTGCATTGTTAGGCGAGTACGAACGATTCCCCAAATTTCAAAGCTCTAGCTTGATAGGAAGTTGGTTAAATTAACGATCGAAAATTTGATGACACACACACACACCAAGTGAAATTCAGAAAAACGTTTTAAAATAGGTTTCCTGTTATCAGCTTAACAAACAAAATTTTTATAAGAGAAAGTTCCTCATTTCTAAAGTATTAATGTCTTGAAATATGAACATGCACAACTCTCTCTAAAATAATATTTCTTTTAAACTAATTTGAATTTACGAATGGTTGAACAAATACATACGTTTTTCTTAAAATTTGCATGAATAAATTGAAAACAAGTGTGTACTTTAATCTATATATATCATATTGTTAACACATGATTTGAAGATATCGCAATTTAAGGCATGTATGATTAAGAAAATATACTTAAATCTCAACTTTGTTATGCAAAAGCAAATAAAACAATTATGCGAGATATAATTAAAAACCAAATTCTTTACAGCGTATTTTTTCCCTTTCTCCTGTTTCACATACGTAAGATAATTTCTATTTAGCAAAGAGAAATACTTTTTTGTTCTTCAATCAAATATGAATTGAAATCTTACCTTGAGAGCTTACCTGAAAATACTAATAAATCGGCCATAACTTCAAGCATGTAATTACTTTTTAAATACTTTATGTAATCTATGTTCTCGGAAGAAAATATTAGCGTAAAAATATGAAATAATAATTTGCTTAGTTAACTGAAAGAGAGAGAGAGATCTTTGTCTTTTCTGTAACGTTCCGAGAAAATGGTAATTAAAATATTAAAATCTTAGAGATCACACACACACAGAAAATAACAAGCAGTTAGATGAAATTTAATATTTTCTAAAATGCAATTCGAATATATATATAACTTTGTTTTTTGGAGGGGGCTGTGGGGAAAATTTTTAATCATTAAATTATAGATGTATGAATTTCAATTTGGAAAAGAAACAATAAGAATGATTTGGAAGGTCATCTCGAAGCATTTGCAATTCTAATGCGTACGACTTTTAAACACGCATATTATTTACGAGGGTACAAGATATTTCATATTAAAAACTTTTCTTTTCATAAACATTTACAGCAAGTGATTCGTATCATTTTAGTCCATATCATTTAATTATAAATTTTAATAAGAGATTTTACGTGAGTATGGATATTTTGGAATGAAATATTTTAGAATTAAGAAAAAACATCCGCATGGTATATTTTTAATAATTGTCTTACCGTTCCGTCTCCCTTATAATAATCACATTGAATAAGCATACATTAATGTTTATGGGAAATTAGATTTCGAAGGAATTGAAAGGAAAATGCATGTAATTCCCAAATTTAAGTGTACCGAGAAAACATTTTATAATTTATTGCATATTTGTAAAATACCTTTTAATTAAACAAACAAATTCTTCTGGAAAAAGCTCTGATTCCTGTATTTCCATTAGATGAGTCTCGGTTAAATAATTTTTTAAGATTTTTAAATAAAAATTGGGTAGTCTCATTTACTTTGAGATCGCAAGTATTAAATATTTGCATACGCAGAAGGACGATATATAATTATTTTTCAAATTTGGAATAAGGATTTGTATTTTCAAGTAAGTATTGTGTGTTCATTAAATTAACACTCCTGAATAGGAAAAGAAATTTGACTCAAGGATACTAATACAGTTAAGCTCAAAGCATAATCAGTTGAACTTTTTAAATTTTCAGAAATGTTTCTCAAATAATTGAATCATTCTTTCATAATTTAAGTGTTTTGACTTTATTGGCAATATCCCCGCAAACGTAAATGTTAATAAGTAATTTATTAAAATGATAACTGTTTTTTTTAAACGGAAAACTGTATTTTATAGTGCTGAAGTTGTTATAGCGGCATATTATTCAAATCGTTTTATATACGTTTTGAAAATTTAAAACGGATATTTAAAAAAAAAATCAAATTTTCTTAAATTTTACCAAAAGAACAATCCAGGGGGAAAGAAGATCAGGAAACTTTCGTTAAAAAAAAAACTCACAACAATTTCCGCAGAAAGCAAGGGTCACTTTCTGCAAGCTGTTCCTCAGGTCCATTGACAAGACTCCAGACAGGCTAAGACTCCGTGGGTGTAATGTCCGGGTTCCTCCGGGTAGTTAGCCCAAGCGAGAGCGAGTTGATAAGAACCGCGTCGCAGGACATGAAAATGAAGAAAGAATTGGGGCTGTTTTCCTAGATATCCAGAAAGCCTTCGACCGAGTCTGGCATGAGGGCCTAATTTACAAATTAATAAAATACAAAATTATTCCATACCTAATCAGCCTTATTAATTCTTAACTTAATAATAGAAATTTTACCATTAAAATTAAAAATACTTATTCCAGCAATAGAGAAATTAACTCGGGAATTCAGCAAGGCTCGCATCTCGGGCCAGCCCTATTCCAAATATTCGTGAACAATATACCCAGACACTATAAGACAATTCTCTGCATATACGCAGATGACACAGCGATACTTGCTAAACATAGAAGCCACAAGGTTATCACGCATCACATCAACAGACACATTTCAAACTTGGAAGATTGGTTCTTCAAATGGAAAATTGCCCTGAATGTTTCCAAAACGGAGGCCATCTTCTTTACTAAAGCAACCAGGACACTCATCCCAAATACATATATATATATATATATATATATATATATATATATATATATATATA
>BMAW01124678.1:56846-108806 GCA_019974015.1 Nephila pilipes
AATGCTATTTTCACCCACAAATTAGATTTTAATAATATTGTTCGCCTTTTATCTGGATGATTCTAGATCTTTCATTAATATTTAAATTGAATGCGTTTCATGAATTTTAATTTAATTTTTATTAACATCGCACTAGAAATAACATGAGGGCTATTGGTGACGGACCTCGTAATTCTGAACCACGGTTAAGAGACGAGGACGACACCCGAGCTCACACCCCTTCTCCTAACATCCACACCACGTCAACGGGAGGACTTTGAGCCCCGAACCGATTTAACGTGCATCAGCCTCGGCTACACGGCGGGTCTTTGGCGGCCAAGGATCGAACCCGCGACTGAACGAAAACCGCCGGCCGCGATACGACCTTGACGACTAGGCTACCGCGGCCCTGAAAATGTATTGTAAATGTATAGAATGAATAAAAGCAGCTTTCTAAAAAAATGATTTACTTAGTCTCAATTAATTTGCACAGATACGAACAATTCCATTAACCTTTTTTAAGTATCGCACAACTCCAGGACTGTATTTCGGAGACAAGACATTCCAAAGATATTTAAGAATATCTTCATAAGCGTAATCTTGCCATGGTTCTGATACTTTATCAATTAACTCCCTTATTAAGGCAAAATATATATCTTCGGTGATATGCGTTTGAAAACGATTTATTACTTCTAAAAATATGATTTGAAACGGCCAATGCAAAAAACTTTGAAATACTTTGCACAATATGTCCTGTGGCAAACGTGTAAACATCTGATTTAATTCATCAGCATTCAGCTCAGAGAGGCAACAATATAAATCAAAAGCATGTAAGCAATCGTGTTCTAGACAGGAAAGGATGCATTTATATCTGATATCTCGGGATAGCAGTTTTGTAAAGTAGTATCGTATACCGAAGCAATTTCCAACGAAGAACTCTTCTTCCTTGATATTTAGAGATATGTCTGTCCAATCTAGTGCACTACGATGTTCTAATGCGTTCAGCCAATATCGAATACTTATTGAATATTTCCCAATAATACGAACACTATGTCTATCACGTTCAGACATGTTTGTCCATATCCTTTGTACATCTTCTTCAAAATAGTATTTATAAGCGAAAGTAAAGCGTAGCATGATGTTCAGCCTTTCATTCTGAATCAATCCTCTAGCAGTTTCGAATCGATTTATTATTCCATATGAATACCATGACAGTGTATTCCGTACAATGAAATTTCTGCTCCACGAAAGAGTAAATCTATGGCAACAAAACCAATTCACAATCTCCGACCTTAAAATCATAGTCATCCCTAACAATAGTTTTTTAATTTTAGACAGAGACATTTGGTTATTTTGGTCAGTGGAATTTGTCGATTCTGATTGAAGTTGTGTAAAAGTTTCTACAGCTGATAAAAGAAATGTAGAAATCTTGTCTTCTATTTGTTGTATATAATCACCAGAGCTACGGGCTAGAGTGTCCCAGTCAAAAGTGTATAAAATTCCCCTTCCTACTCTTGCACAAGCTAAGAGTTTAAGAGGTGGCCAGAACCTAACATCCATAATTCGTAATCACACAAAACTTCAAAGAGAAGAAAAGTTTTTCGTGAAAATATAACACGTAATATAGATGTACTCTCCAGTTGTTTCTTCTTTTAATGTCTACGAATCTAAAATTGGGAAAATTAAAATGATATTACATAACTATTATACATGAAATCAAGAAAATAATTTTTTCTTATACAAAAAAATTGTTTTAAACAGTTTCATAGTTCTCTTTTCTTGATTTTTAGGAAACCTAGATTTACAAAAACGTTAAAATTTTTGAGAAAATATTATTATAGTATCGTCGAGGCGTTGAATTTTTCCTAATATGTTTGCGATTCATTCTATTTTAATATCGCTCTTAAAATTCAAGGCTATTGGTGACTGACCTCGTAAATTTAAACCTCGATCAAGAGAAGACTTATTCTCTAGCATTTGATTCGAATTTCAAACTCCTACTAAAATGCTCTGACAAATTTAATGTGCATTATCCTTGCTAAACAATAGAATTTTAGATGCTATAAGACTCGAACTTATGGCTAAACAGAAGATTTGAAGGTTTTAATTAAAGATCATGATTACTCAATGTATCAATTTAAAACACCTTTTCCTTATTGAATTTAAGTAATTTTTTACGCTGTGAAAGAGGATTGAGTTTTAAAAATTAAGTCATTTTCATGTAAAAATTAACTTTAGATTTACAGTAAGAACTTTTGTATTTTTATTTTACAGGAGAACTGAGAGTAATAAAACTTTGTTATATTATTTAAATAATAATGACATAACACAAAATGTTTGTTGCATGTGTAAGAAACATATGCTTGATTTATATTTAGCGGATTATTTAACATAGTTACTACAACATTTTAGAATTATGAGACATTCCTGACGTTATATTTATCAAGATAACCACCTTTCTAGTTTTTTTTGTTTGAATCAAATTATCGAAAGCACTAAGTAATATAATCGTAAAAAGTATTCTGTGATGCATCAAGTTACGAAAACAAATCCCTCTATATTAAATCAGTGCAATTGCTCATGAAACAAAGCAACTGTCAAATTTATTTCTTTTTCACGTCTCATTTAAGACTTAAAACATTTTACAGATGTTTCAAATAAATTTCATCTACTATCCTCGTTCTTAGTTATGGAAAAGAATTTAATTTTAAACTTAAGTATAAGCACAGAAATATAACTGGCTATTTTAAAATACTGCAATCGGAAAATAATGCTTACTTGTCAAGTAACAAATCTTTGAACGCCAATAAGTCTTTCTGTAGAATATTTGATAGAAAAAAAGATAGTTCGAAATCCTTAGAAGGAAGCTTTACTGCAGATGTAATTGTGTTAGTTTAAACTGATGTGCATTACGTTGCCAATTTTAATACTTTAAAAAAATTTAAAACTAGTTTCTTGATTAATTAAGAAATTCGTTGAAATTTTAGAACGTAATAATTAACATAACTTACTTCTATTATAAAGAATCGAGTGTGAAATACATGTAAATAAATAACAGACTGCTAAGAATTTTTGAAATGACGTAAAAAAGGTTCGAATTTTAATTTTACTATCTTCTTCTAATTAAAAAACGTGAAATTGAAAAAAAAGGTAAAAATGGTTGACAAGATGGAGGGTCGAAAATAGAGAAGGATCGCCAGGGTATCCTGGGACTGCGTCACCCATGATTACCAAAGACAGTAAACCGCATGGGAAAGAAAAAGATCACTAAGGTGCCTCGGGGTCATGATGCCCGTACTTACCTAAAGAAGGCAAGTCCCTAAGGTCCCCTGATATAATCCCCAGGGGCAGGGTGCCCGGCTATACCCCCAGACGCTAGGTACCCATTTTAGTCGCCTCTTACGACATGCATGAGCTACAGTGGGAAATGTTTTAAGGAGACCTATTAACCTGTGAGCATTTTTTAAATTTCTACTATTAACTCACACTTTATATACAGTGGCTCAAACAATTGAGGATACACCTTACTTTCACTTGATAAATCCAACTTTTAATAAAAATAACACATTAACTAGAATAGGAGACATGTTTTTAGTTTTACACGTAATAAAAGGGTTAATTTACAGTAAAAATAACGAAAATCAACAAAAAAAAAATACCTAAAATTAAAAGTTTCACAAATATTAGAAGTAAACATAGGCAGATCTGCACCTCAAAAAATTAAGGATACACCAATGAAATTTTTTCGATATATTACATGCATAGACAGGATCAGTATTTTGTTGCATGTCCTTTGGCTTTTATAATGTCCTCCAAACGTCTTGGTACCGATTCGACCAATTTTTTAGTGGTATCTGGAGATATTTTATCCCATTCTTCTTGTAACACTTGCTTTAAATGGGCTTTGTTTCTAATCTGGTGTTTTTGGACCGATGTTTCTAGTGTGGCCCACAAATTTTCTATGACATTGATGTCAGGGGACTGTGGCGGTGTGTGCAATTGCTGTTTACAATGAAAAAGACACCACATTTTGACATTACGTGCCGTGTGTTTGGGGTCGTTGTCGTGCTGACATATAAAATTTCCATCTAAACCCAATTTTTGTGCACTTTCTTTAAGATTGTTACGGAGTATGTCTATATAAAGCTTATGATCCATTATGCCATCTATAAAAACTAAATTTCCTACCCCATTTGCAGCCATACAACCCCAAACCATGACTGAGCCACCACCATGTTTAACTGTAGGACGTAAATTTTTTGGATCCAAAGCGGTGTTCGGCTTTCTCCAAACGGTGTGAAGACCATCGCTTCCAAAAATGTTGAATTTACTTTCATCACTAAATATAACTTTCTTTCAAAAGTTTCTGTCTTCAACTGATGAGTTTTTGCAAACTCCAAACGCTTTTTCTGATTTTGTAAACTTATGAAAGGTTTCTTTCTAGCTACTCGACTGCTATATCCAGCATGTCTAATCACATTTCTCACAGTTTCAGCACTTACACTTCTGCAGATTATTCGAGAAGTTTCTGCAGCTAGTTTGACTGCACTCAGTTTAGGATTAATCTTGATATCTTTTAAAATTTTCCTTTTAGCTACATCACTCAGAATACTTTTCCTTCCTCTTCCACTCTTATTTTGAATTAATCCATCGCGTTTAAATTTCCCAATGATTTTCTGGACACATGAGTGACTTCTACCGACAATTTCAGCTATTTCACGATAGGATTTTCCCTTCTTAAATAACCTTAATATAAATTTTCTTACATCAATACTAGTCTCTTTCCGAGGAGCCATTTTCCATTTAAAATTACAGCTTTATATTCTCATAACCAACTTCAAAAGACAGAAATAACAGTTGATAAAGTTTAGGATAAAATTTCCCAAACTTAGATTATTAGTAGCAAGCAAAAAGAAATCAAGTGGTAGTTAAACAAAAATTTCATTTGTGTATCCTCAATTTTGTGAGGTAAAAATCTGCTTATGTTTATTTGAAATGCCTCTAAAAAGTTTTATTTTAGAATTTTGTCGTTGATTTTTCTTTATTTTTACTGTTAATTAAACCTTTTGTTATGCCTAAGAATAAAAATTCGTTTGCACTTCTGGTTAAGGTGTTATTTTGATTGAAAGTTGGATTTATCAAGTAAAAGTAAGGTGTATCCTCAATTGTTTGTGCCACTGTATTTGTCAAGAAAACCACCTTTCTAGTTTTTTTTTGTTTGAATCAAATTATCGAAAGCATTAAGTAATATAAACGCAAAAAGTATTCTGTAATGCATTAAGTTACGAAAACAAATCCCTCTATATTAAATCAGTTCAATTGCTCATGAACCAAAGCAACTGTCAAATTTATTTCTTTTTCACGTCTCATTTAAGACTTAAAACATTTTACAGATGTTTCAAATAAATTTCATCTACTATCCTCGTTCTTAGCTATGGAAAATAATTTAATTTTAAACTTAAGTATAAGCACAGAAATATAATTGGTTATTTCAAAATATTGCAATCGGAAATGAATGCTTACTTGTCAAGTAACAAATCTTTAAACGCTAATAAGTCTTTCTGTAGAATATTTGTTACAGAAAAAGAATATTCGAAAACTTTAGAAGGAAGCTTTGCTGCACATGCAATTGTGTTAGTTTAAACTCATGTGCATTATGTTGCCAATTTTAACACTTTAAAATTTTTTAAAACTAGTTTCTTGATTAATTAAGAAATTCTTTGATATTTTAGAACGTAATAAATGTGATAACTTACTTCAATTATAAAGAATCGAGTGTGAAATATATGTGAATAAATAACAGACTGCTAAGAATTTTTGAAATGACGTAAAACAGCTTCGAATTTTAATTTTACTATTTTCTTCTAATTATTTACATTCATATTAAAATGTACAATATTTTTTTAGAAATACACAAAAAAAAAATCTTGTAATATTGTTTGTGTGATTATACGAATTAAAATTACAAATTCCCCTTTTTAATGCAAATACTTTCTTTAAACTTTATTCAATAGGGCGTATGTTAACTGACCCCACCAAACAATTTTCTTTTAGTACTCTCTTTATGATGCTACTTCCCGTTTTTAATCAAACGCCGACCACAGTGATAGCCTTGCGATCAAAGTCACGGTTGGTAGACTATGATATCACAGTCGAGCTGTGTGATTCGAATTCTGATTGCAATAAGAATCCGTCGAGTTTCGGGCTGAGGAACTACGATTATCGTTTAAGTATTCTAAATTCTTCTAAATTCTAAGAAATGTTGCTCGTAGTATCGAAAATTGTTTCTTTTTATTAGTTTAGTTTTATTAACAGTACTTAAGTTTAGTTTTATTATTAGAAGCAACTTTATTTTAGTAGTTTAGTTTTATTATTAGGAGCAACACGAGGGCTATCGGCGACGGACCTCATAATTTTGAACCACGGGCAAGGGACGAGGACGACACCTGCTCTGGCACCCCACCTCTCCTAACGTCCACACCACGTCCACGGGAGGACTTTGGGCCCGAACAGATTTAATGTGCATCAGCCCCGGATCGAACCCGATACTCAACGAAAACCGTCGGTCACGAATCCGAAGCCATGACCACTAGGCTACCGCGGCCTTCTTTTTAGTAAGCATCGTGACTCACTAGACAGCTGTCTAAGCCGCAGTTATTGGTATTCAAAATCATGAAGAATTTCACTTCTCAAAATTCTCGTCATAGCTTTTCCAGTCGATGAGATCATGCTCACCTTTTTTGGAAGATATTAACCGGAAGCAACCCTTTGTTCTGATTATTTCTTGATTTCCGGTGAAAAACGATGAATCTATTTACCATCGAACGTGCAAATTGTCGCAAAATAAAATCGACAAATCCACTCAACAGCAATCAAATTTTATTTTCTCTGCAAATAGCTATCAAATCAGAATTAACTTTTGAATCAGTATTATAATTGTAATTGTTTCGGCTCCATTTAACAGAATCTAGCATCCAAAGGCTATCGGCGACGGACCTCGTAATTTTGAGCCACAGTCAAGTGAAGAGGACAACACCTGAGCTGGAACCCCCCCCCCCCTCCTAACATCAACACACGCCAACGGGAGGACTTTGGGCCACGACTTATATAACGTGCATCAGCCCCGACTACACAGCGTGTCTTTAGTGGCCAAAGATCGAACCCGCCACTGAACGAAAATCGCCAGCCACGAATCCGAAACCATGACCACTAGGCTACCACGGCCACATTCTCGTCACAGTTAGAAACAACAAGAGGGATTTATTAATGGATGTAGAAATTTTGAGTCAAAAACAAATCACAAGGACAAATCTGATGTCACTTGGTAATTACATAGGTATCTTATTAATGTGTCTCAACATTGCTTAAAATGTTTTTTTTTTATATTTATTACATTTGTTTTTATGTTATATATGTATTATTGTTATTTATTGTTAAATTTATACATTTTTATTTTCATATTTTTTCATATTTATATTTTATTTTTTAAGAAATTAATATTACTTTTTTAGTTCATTTTTAAATAAAAAATTGATTTAAATTCTTTTCGCGACAATTATTAGCTGCGTAATATTTCAAAACTGATTTGATTTTGGAAAAAAAAATTCGTTTTATTTCTTCTCAAAGTATTTTTTTTCTTCTTGAAATCCTTGTTTTCATTTATTGCTCTTATAAAAGACTAGCATGAATTTCGGGTAATGAGCCACTCGAAGTATTTATTATTATTTCCTTGTGAGAAACACATGGGAAGTACAGAAATTGAAGATATACAATTTTTAAGATTTCATAAAATGCATTTTATTCCAAGTGTAAGAGAATCTCTACTATTAAGATGTAAAAGAAAAGTGGTAGTTGAAAGCGGTTTTTGGCACTTGAAGAATTAGAAAACTTCCGATAATGCGCATGAAATACTGTGAAAAACTAAATCTCGAGTAACTTGAAAATACCTTTTAGGACTGAGAGTAAAGAATTATTTATAATTCGTTACTTTTTTTGAGCTTTTTGATCTGTTTACATTTAAAAGAGGATTTATTGTTACGGATTTTTTACTTATAGCGGACAACTGTTTGAGAGTGTCTTAAAATTTAGTCGTTATCTAAAAGCTTATTGGCTTTCTAGTTACTCTTCGGACTATTTTGTTTTAATATAAAACCTCGAAATTTTTCACACCCAGAATTGGGGTATCATTAAAAGGGGATGGTTATACCTTTCTACAAAAGGAATTCTTATAGTTATATTTGCTTTATGAATTGTGTTGCTACAAAAGCCTAATCAATTCGGATAGCTTTTCAATTTTACGTATGCCATGAAAAAAGGAAGTTTAGTTTATTAGTTTTAACGTCGCACTAGAAGCAACACGAGGGCTATTGGCGACGGACCTCGTAATTTTGAACCATGGTCAAGTGACGAGGACGACACCTAAGCTGGCACCCCCCTCTCCTAACATCCACACCACACCACACCAACGGGAGGACTTTGGGCCCCGAACAGATTTAACGTGCAACAGCCTCGGCTACACGGCGGGTCTTTGGCGGCCAAGGATCGAACCCGCGACTGAACGAAAATCTCCGGCCTCTAGTCCACGATCTTGACCACTAGGCTACCGCGGCCCATGAAAAAAGGAAAGAAAAAGATATAGGTTGCAAGAGTATTGAAAAATATATTTAGAATAATAGAGATAACTTTGAAGAATGATTTGATTAATTGTGTAAAAAGTATTTGTTTCGGTTTTCATGTCAGTCTAATCTTAGTTCTTAAGATTATGAGGAAACATACTGCTACTCATACTCATATATAAATAACTGAATACTTTGCCCAAGAGATTAATCTACAAATCCCTTCAATATTTACTTTTCTTGTGACTTTTCATCAAAGTCATTGTAAATTAATTTGGTCGAAATTAATTTTATTCAACGATTTTTTTTAAAAAATAAATCAAAGAAATAAAGATTCTTCATGGCATTCTTCTATTTTCGAGTCCCATGTGTTTAACACATCGATGACTAACAATAATATACTACTATACAGCCCTTTAACATTGCTTGATCGCGAATCGCAAGTTTTGATTGGAATATTTTTTTTTTTTTTTTTTTGAAATTCGAAACATTTTTCTGAAAATTCTGATTTTGGGGTTTCAAAGACCATAGAATTCAAAATTATCGAATTTTTTTTTGATTTGTTACAAATCAGCTTTCTTCCATTGTTGTATTTATTAATTCATATTTGTAAATATTATTTAATTTTGATGTTTTGTACTTTTATAATGGAAATATAAGTAATTATCGATTGATGTAAAACAGTGTCAGAAATATTGAATAAAAAGTTTCATATCAAATATATATATATATACACTATTTGAGACTTATTTTAAATTGGAGCATCATTTTTTTAAAACTTGAGACACATAGTATATTCAGAAGAGCCACACGAAAATGATACTATTTCTGCGAAACATACGAAATAGCGTAGCAACGATCTTTAATTACTGTCTTCGGTAAACACGGGTGACGCATTCCTGGGTTACCCTATCAATCTTCTTTATTTTTTTTTTTTTTATCCTTCTCCTTGTCAACCAATTTTTGAGTTTTTTCATTTTTTTTTTCATGGATAGACCACAGTTGAATCTTGTTTGGCGCTGAATAGCCACATCTGGCTTTTGCTCCAATAACCTTTACATTCATTCATTCACTCACTCACCGATCATTAATTACTCATATCACGTGTTCCATGCCTTTCCGACTAGATCCGAACTGACAGCGTTCCTTTGCGAACAGCGTGTGTGTGCGTCAATGTCATTGAAAATAAACTGGATCCATAAAATGAGCATATTTTATTTTTAATTCGGAAAACCAGCCACAATAAATGTGCTAAAAATCTGCATATGGGGACGATGCTAGGAGATATTTCTTGGTATTGAGCGAATTACAAGCTTTAAAGCTGGAAGAGGCTTGACTGAAGATGAAGACTGGTTAAGTCATCTATGAATATATGGAGCAGATGAGGGAAAATGATAAAAATTTTAAGCGTGTGCAACATATTTTCGTCGTCAGGTATCCACTGTGACTGCAGTATTCTTTTAAAAACCCAAACAACCTAAAAAGTCCCCCACCCCGAAAGAGCTGGTTAAAGGGGAATTCACAATAGGGCACATGTAATGTATACAAAAATACATGCGCCTCAGAATAAATGTTTTGTAATAATATGATGATGTCTAGAAAATATAAAGAATAACAATTTCACTTGTAAGCTTATTTTGATCGCAAATCTCCCTCTTGAATGAGGGATATTTTTGCTTTTTTATGATTTTTCAAAAAATATTTGGAAGATATGTATTTTATTAATATTTTATAAAAAAAACTTCTAATTGTTCTTAGTTATAGTAAAAGAGCTATTTAACTGAACTAAGAATCGGTATTTAATAAGAATTTATTGAAAAAACCATGCTTTAAATTTTTAAAATAAGTTACGTATTAGAAAACACCATTTTCGTGGTTGGTGTATTCTGGATCATCTGCATCTCTAAAACCGATTCCTTTTATTCTGCCATAGAATAACTTCTGTGACGAATCATTTGCATTTGATAAATCAGGAAATATTTTAAGGGACATTGTAAAACACAACAAATATGATTACCGAACACTCACACATTTGAGTTCTGAATCTAGATCTTTTCATATACTTCTGTTTGGTGTTACTATCTATAATATTTTTTAAATAAATGTTTCTTAGATAATATATGAAAAGTCCGCGAACATATATATTAGGTACCTTTATGGCTCAGACAGTTAAAAGTTGACATCGCGATATTCTAGGGCTTAATTCGCTTCATTGAAACGACAACCCGAGTCATCTGGGGGTTAGTCCCGAATGTGATTATAAACATTTTGTTATTTTGAACATTAAAAGTAAAACCGATATTATATGATATGCAAACCTTTCAGTTAGAGCAAAGGTTATTTTTTTTTGTCAAAACTTATGCTTTGAAAATAAGACAAATATGTTCTTGATATACGTAGTTTTCCTTTATAATAAGTTGCAAATTTTACATAAGTTCCTTAAAATGATTTAAAACTTATTGTTAAACTAAAAATAATTAGATGTTTAAGAAAATTTAGTATCCTATCAATTATATAGGCAATGCGATATACTTCATATCAATTAGTTATATAGGCAATGCGATAAAAATACCTTCTGTTTTTCGAAATGTAAAACATACAAACTTAATGCTGAATTTAACCAGAACAAAATATTTCATTCTCAAATTCTTATGGATTTAGAAATAAATATTTGCAGATTATAAATTTTTTTTAAAATGTTTTAAGGAGTGAGTGAGGGAGTGAGTGAGTGAGGGAGTGAATGTAAAGTTTATTGGCGCAGAAGCCAGACATGGCTATGCTGCGCCAAAAAAGATTAAACTGTGGTCTAGACGTGAAGTTGAAAAAAAAAAAAGGTAAAAATGGTTCACAAGAAGGAGGGTCGAAAATAGAGAAGGATTGCTAGGGTATCCCGGGAGTGCGTCACCCGCGTTTACCAAAGACAGTAAACCCCATGGGAAAGAAAAAGATCACTAAGGTGCCTCGGGGTCATGATGCCCGTACTTACCTAAAGAAGGCAAGTCCCTGAGGTCTCCTGATATAATCCCCAGGGGCAGGGTGCCCGGCTATACCCCCAGACGCTAGGTACCCATTTTAGTCGCCTCTTACGACATGCATGAGCTACAGTGGGAAATGTTTTAAGGAGACCTATTAACCTGTGAGCCTTTTTTAAATTTCTACTATTAACTCACACTCTCTCTATATATAGATATCTTGTTCAAAATTTCAATCGTTAATAAAATACTTTTTATTCATCCACTCAAGTTCAAATACATTTTTTTAAACTTGTAGTGGATGACACTTGATGTTAATACAGGTTTTTCAAATATTAATTCATTTAATTAAATTTAATCGGTTAAAATGCAGTTTGGCCCAACCACTAAGCGTGATTTCAAAAATTGCCAAACTTAGCAATTTTTTTGTTTTGCCTGAACGTTAACTCTGCGAAACGGGCCAGGGTAGCCACATTTGGCAAAATAGCTCCAAATAATTTAATAAAAAGTAACTAAAATAAAAATTTTCATTGTTGACCTAAGTAGGAATTGACTTAATTTTTTTATATTACTTGTTTAATTATCAAGTATTTATCATAACAAGATTTTATTTACGATATTTGATTGAGCTCACATAAATATGATTTTCAGAAAACAAATTCATTTTCAAAAGACAGTTATTTAAAATTGTATATTTTTTCAAAACATTTCAGTATTTCGAAAAATTCGTACTGTTACAAATTTTAATATTTTTAAGCAACGTTTTCCTCTTTTAATTTCTCAAAAGTGTTTTTCATAATTTGTTGTGGCTTGAGTATTGGAATTATTTATTGTTTTACAATTTTTTTTCCCAATTAGAAACTACTTAATGCCATAAAACAACAGCTATATCTAATTTCTCAGATTCTTTGAAAAGTGTTTATCTTAATCCTTAATTCTTGAACAGATTTACGAATTAAATTATGCAAAAGTAAAAAAAAAAAAAAAAAAAAAAAATTTACTCTTTTAATTTCTCAAAAGTGTTTTTCATAATGTGTTGTGGCTTGAGTATTGGAATTATTTATTGTTTTACAATATTTTTTCCCAATTAGAAACTACTTAATGCCGTAAAACAACAGCTATATCTAATTTCTCAGATTCTTTGAAAAGTGTTTATCTTAATCCTTAATTCTTGAACAGATTTATGAATTAAATTATGCAAAAGTAAAAAAAAAAAAAAAAAAAAAAACTCAAAATTTTCTATTGATTACAAAAAAAAAAAGATTTAGAATTTTTAAAAATTTGAGCTTCATATATAAAAAATAAACACCTGAAAAACGAATTTCAGTCTATTAAATGTCAATGAAATGATTTAGCCTACTGTTAAAGAAAGTTTAAATAACACCCTCTAACTAATTAATTTAAATAAATGAAAGACGGGGTTCATATACACAGAAGAGTCATAGGATTAAAATATGGTGATAACCAAAATTTCGAAAAATATTTTATTTTAAGGAATTCTGTCCCCCTTCATAAAAAGTATTATACTTCTGAAAATTTATTATCATGTATAATACATTTTTTATAGAATAAACTGAAATATAATTAAAATGATAAATCTTTTCTTCTTCAAAGTAGTTTTTTATTAATATTCAAAATATATTTCCTTTTCCTTGGTGTGACTTTGTTTTTATATCTATATATATTTTGGATTATTCCCTTACAAAAAACGAATTTAGTATTGAAGATCATTTTCAGTGAAAATTTCCTTTAATTGCAATATTTCTATGTGGGATGGACTAGTGACTGTTTAAATGAGATTTAAGTTTTACTCGTCGCTTTCTCTATTTATGGTCTTGGTAGCCTATTAGTCATGGTCACCAGCTCACATCCGTTGATTCAGTGACATCGTGGGTTCAAATTCTGATGTAACTAAACTCCCGTTTACGTTTATGCCCATTAAATCTGTCAAGGATCCCAGTCCATCCAGTTTGCGTGATGCTGAGTAAGAGGGATGGTTCATATATACTCTTTGTCATTTTGTGACTTTGGGCTTTTCGAGATTTTCTCTTCACTAACCTTGGGGACTTTTAATTAAAATTGATTGCTTTTTCTAAACAACCTTTGCCCAACCAAAAATAAAACGTTAATATTTAAATTGCAAGCTGGTAGAAATAAAGTGAAACGAGGGAGATAAGAAATATATAAGTTAAGCTTGAGACACACGAAATTGTCGAGTGGTTCTAGCGTTTGGCAATTCTTCCAGAGTCAAAGACGGGGTCGAGAATTTAGTTTAGTTCTTATTAACGTCACACTAGAAGCAACACTAGGGCTATTGGAGATGGACCTCATAATTTTGAACCACGGTCAAGTGACGAGAACGACACCTGAGCTGGCACTGCCTCTCCTAACATCCACTCCACGCCAACGGGAGGACTTTGGGCCCCGAAAAGATTTAACGTGCATCAGCCCAGGGTACACGGTGGGTCTTTAGCGGCCAAGGATCGAACACGCGACTGAACGAAAACCGCCGGCCGCTAGTCCACGACTTTGACCACTAGGCTACCGCGGCCCAGACGGGGTCAAGAATTGCTACAAATTATCGACAGCTTAGAGATCCCAAGAAGTCGAGACTGCCTCAACTTTACGGTATTCTCAAGACTGTTAGTTTGACATTGGTGGAACAAGTTAATATATTTAAGGCAATATTTGGGAAGAGTCGATTATATTTCTCGTTATACTAGGAATTTGTCAATAAATATAGTGTGTGAAACCCGTGTAACGTCTTCTTGAACGACTTCTTGACTTTCAGTGTTAATACTTTGAGATTAGCTATGGCACAAGTGGCGAATAGGAATATTTCGCCATCACAATTTGACCGCGGTTTAAAATTATGTGGTTTGAAGAAAATAGACATCGCGCGCGAGTTGCTTCTAAGTGAATAAACAATGAATCATTCAACAAGAAATTATTTTCCCTTCTTGGTCTTACTTTATTTAGATAATTTCCATATATAGGAATCGTATGATTCTCTCTTTCATGGTATGTATTATTACTAAAGACAATTAACTCGAATTTTAATTATCTAGATATCTTTCCGTGTCTTATACTTCCCCCCCTCTCTCTCCTTCTTACGAACCCATATCTTTGTTTCTTTCCATAATACCACGTAAAGGTCACACATATACATTTCACAATTATTAAAATATGGGACTTTTTCATAAATTAATTTGCAAGTGTTTGGCTCAACTTGAAGAAATATGCAGGGTCTCTTGCGCCAAAAACTCCGCCAACCTGCTTTAATCTAAGTACTATAAACTTCAATATCGCTTTCAAGGAGTATTATTTTAATGAAAGGCGAAACGACCTTTAAATAGTGTTTGTAAAAGATTCACACATAATATCCATAATTCTTAACTGGAGGTCATAAAAAAACCATGACCTAGTTTATAGGAAATGACACTGGGCAGCGTTGTAACAGCGAAACATTATTTTTCATTATGATCTTTTCTCATCCTCGTTTTTAATGCCTTTTGTCTCTGCGAGACACCCATCAATTTCTATAGAAAACGTTAACTCTGAGCTTCAGAGAACTGCCCATAAACTATAAAACACAGCTATATATTCTTATTGAAAAGAAAATACAACCAAAAGCGGATAGTATACGTTTTATTTGTTTGAAAGATTATACCTTTAGAAGATATGTTTAAAGTCCTTTAAGAAATAACTTCAGGATAAGCAATTTTTGATGATTATTTTTTTATAGTTTCTTACAAAGGAGTTTAAGTTATTTTAAAATACTATTTGGTGAAAGGAGCTGAAAGATTGCAGAATATCTCCAGTAGATATTATTTCATAACCATCATGCGAAATAAAAGCCATTTTTCAGAAATTTTAAATAGAGAGCTGAAGTTTATGAGCTTAAATTACGTTACAGTTGTTTAAAATTAGCATGTGGAAGGAAATTTGGCCACCATTTTACAAAGTCTTATAAAATTAATTAATTTTAATTTTTCACCTATGGCGCTTCAAAAGGAGATTAATGATATCTTTTCCATTGAAAATTCCACGAGTCTTTAAAATTCGTTTGGTTTTTATTAACGTTGCACTAGAAGCAATACGACGGCTATTGGCGACGGACCTCGTAATTTTGAGCCACGATTAAGTGACGAGGACGACATTTGAGCTGATACCACCTCTTCTAATTTCCACACCACGCCTGCCGATGACTTTGGGCCCCCAACAGATTTAACGTATATCAGTCCCGGCTACAAGGTGAGTCTTTTGAGGCCAAGGCTCGAACCCACGACTCGACGAAACCACTGGCTTTGAGTCCGATGCCTCAGCGAGTTAGGGTAAATCTTTTTCGCACAAGAGCCAGATATGGTTATGCTGCGCCAAACAATATTTAATTGTGGTCCAGACATGAAAAAATTGAAAAAAAGACAATTGGTTGACAAGAAGCAGGGTCGAAGATAGAGAAGGATCCCTAGAGTAACACGGAGGTGTCCGATGCCTTATCCACTTTGCTAGCCCGGCCACCAAGTCTTTAAAATTTCATGAATTACTAAAAATTACTTAATTATTGAAAATTTAAAACTTTTCTGGTTCCTGCTTTGCGCTGAAGGGAAATTCAAATCGTGTACGACTTATTAATCAGCCACCCACTGGGCAATTATTTTATGTGGATAACTTTTCAATTTTTAACCATTTGCTTCAATTTTTAACCATTTGCTTCAATTTTTAACCATTTGCTTCAATTTTAATTAGATTTCGCTTAAATATATTCAATTTAATAATTTATCGTTTCCTTTTATTTTAATATCGGAAAAGTTTACAATTGTCTATTTTTCGATACTTCATCGTTTACTTTAATTTTTATATTTAAATGAGGAATTTAATAATTATAAAAAAAAAAGTGCGCCTTGGGTGGCTAAATCTATTCTTTGCAAAACTTGCCACCTGAGGCGTCGTTCTCGTCTCTTGACGGATGCTCAAATTGAGAGGTTCGTCACCAATACTCCTCGTGTTGCTTCTACTACCACGTTAATAAAACCAACAGTTTTGTCGTAAAAGTGTTAGCTGTTAGTGATTACTTCTATTATGAGGTACGTAAATGTAAAATAATGGAAAGCATTGACTTCCAAAATTTTTGAATTAGAAGGAGTTGCTCCCAATTTCATTTAATAACTGTTATGCTATCCATATTGATGCGAAATTTCGTAATACGTGAAAAACATAACATACGAGAATATCACATGAAATTTTTATAGTCTCTAGAAAATTAAGAAAGTTTCAACACGTAGTATTTAAGTAATATACGTACAATTTATATATGAACGTTGAAGAGATAAGTGAAACGTAAACAATTTTCTACGAATGGTGTGAGTGAGTGAGTGTAAAGTTTATTGGCGCAAGAGCCAGATATGGCTATGCTGCGCCAAATAAGATTAAACTGTGGTCTAGACGTGAAGTTGAAAAAAAAAAGGTAAAAATGGTTGACAAGAAGGAGGGTCGAAAATAGAGAAGGATCGCTAGGGTATCCCGGGAGTGCGTCACCCTTGTTTACCAAAGACAGTAAACCCCATGGCAAACAAAAAGATCACTAAGGTGCCTCGGGATCATGATGCCCGTACTTACCTGAAGAAGGCAAGTCCCTGAGGTCCCCTGATATAATCCCCAGGGGCAGGGTGCCCGGCTATACCCCCAGACGCTGGGTACCCATTTTAGTCACCTTTTACGACATGCATGAGCTACAGTGAGACTATTTTGTCATCCCCGGTCACCACATGGGTCTTCTACGAATGGTGACATTATTTTGAAAAGTTTATAGTTCTCGCCAAAGTTCCTTCTACGCATACTATGTGGTTATATTTCTCTACCAATTAATTTTTATAATTTTAATAAAGTATAATATGTACTCCACAATTTAATAATGTACACAATATCTTATTCCCTTTGGTTTAATGCCTTCTGTCCACAAAAAATTAACTGAAACGTCTATTTTTCTTCTTTTAGTCTTCTATGATTGTTTCACAGAATTCACTTATACCTTCATCTTCGCACTAGTAGCAACACGAAGGCTATTTGCAATGGACCTCGTAAATTTGAGCCCCTGTCATGTGACGAGGATGACAGCCTAGTGGGCACACCTTCTCCTAAATTCCACTACATGTCAATGGGAACACTTCCGCGAGGAGGGAAAAAATAGAGTTTTGTTACGAGGAAGTTGAGAAAGTTTTTGCAGCAAGTGATTAATTACAGTAGGCAACCCTGGGAGTGCTACAAGTATTTTGGTCGAAAAATAAAACTTTTGTTATAGTGAAATGAATCACGAAATTTAAAACATGTTTTCGAACCCCAAACAAACTCGACATATTTATTATTTCATTGGATGATGATAGTGAAGTTCTATTGGCGCAAGAGCCAAATGTGGCCATATTGCACCAAACAAGGTAAATATATGATCTGGAAGTTAAAATAATGAAAAAGAGTAATCGACAAGAAGGGTCTAGTGAAAAAGTAGTTTATTGGCGCAAGAGCCAGACATGGCCATGCTGCGCCAAACAAGATTTAACTGTGGTCTAGACAAGAAGAAATTGAAGAAAAGACACAAATTGGAGGACAAGGAGGAGGGTCGAAAACAGATAAGGATCTCTAGGGTAACTCGGGGGATTATTTCATTGGACTGTAAATTGAATTCTTGTATAATTTATTATTCGTACACTCCGTTAGATTCAACTCTTAATGCATATTTACTTAGTCATTTTACGATTTTATAGCCTTTATTTATACATTAATTAGAAATACATATTTCCTTTTTTTTATTTTGTATTGGGAAAAAAAACCATCTTAAAAGCTTTGCAATCATATGTTATTCCACTCATTAAGTACAGGAACAATATATATAAATTAAAATATATTTTGAAAATGGAAAAAAATAATCAGATATTGTATGTGAATTTGATAGTTTTATTTATATAAATGGACATATATTTCCTGAAAAGGAAACCAAATAAAATAAATAAAAATATCGGAGGTTTCCATTTCTTAGCGTGCTCAGTTTATTTCACCTAATTCACAAAAGGAATACTAATAACAATGCAACAAAAATGACGCAATTTAAATCCACATAGTTAAAAATTATGAAAAATTACATTTTTGTGAAATAGCAGTACATATGCCATGTACACCATGAAAGCAAGTGCTATATGCTGGTATGTGTACCATAAAAATACTAAAGTCACATATTCAACAATATTTAAATATATAGGTAAAAATTCTTTCATAACACACACATTTAGGACGCAAAATTGGTAGTTATTGTTCATTTTCAATGAAAATATTTCCTACTGTTTAATTTGTATTCCATTGTTACATATCTATTAGATTTCCATAAAAATATTATTCTAGGTTTTTAGCAGCGTTTAATTGCTTTACACTCAATACCTTGCTTTCTGTTCGTTGCACAAAATAATCAGTGCCATAGATTAGACATTCTTTGTCAAAATGGGTGTACGATTCTGAGAAGAATCCTTGCATAAAGCAAGACTTGAAGAAGCGGCCAAAAACAAACACCCATAATTCCCAAGATCTGAAATAACCTTAAATTAAAAGGTATTATGGAAGTTATAAATCACAGATGTAATCCCAACGCTTATATTTTCTGCAAATTAGTATGAAGCTAAAAAGGTCAAAAACATACTTACCTGGCACTGGAGTTATCCTTGATCAAGGTTAAAAATTTATTTTACATTGTCACTGTTACGCAGAAAATGAAAATATTTTTTCTCAAACCAAAATATTAAACGTTAGGAATTTTTTCCCCTTTCTTTCTTCATTTTTCAGGAAATTAAGTCTAACAAAAAAGTTTCACAAAAATGTTCTCGACCACCTTGGCGCACAATGTCACGAAGCTGTGAGCATATACTAATGTGCTCCTGAATCATTATATTTTAACATTGTACTTTAAATCAACATGCTTATTGGAGACGAAAACAGTAATTATGAACTTCGGTCAAAAGAAGAACACGATTCCCGAACTAGCACTTTCCCTTCCAAAGTTCCACTAGAATCCAATGATCACACTTAGTGTCCCGAATATTAAACGAACATAATCCCCGCTTCTTACAAAATTTTAGAAGAAACAACACTCGTCCCATCGATTCGACAAAGACATTTTTGTCCATTATCTCGAGATTATAATCATTCTCTAACCGCAGACTTTGGTGTTTGGGAGTGGGATGAATAACTCGTCATTATAAATGAATTGAATCTATTATCGCATTAAAATTTAAAGCTTATTTACATCTCAACATTTCACTGATAAATTTGAGCAAAGTTTTACTCACAGAAACATGATTTAGTCGGTTTAGTAACAGAATAAATTATTTTCTTCACGTAAAAATCGATTTTATACATTCGAGTAAGAATTTTTCAAATTGCTTTTTCGTCAGAAACCAGAATGATAAAGTTAAATTACACTCAAGAAAACAAGTTAAATGTCGGAAAAGTCATATGCGTTATTTTTATGGCAAGTGTAAGCAGTAGGTGTACTTACAATTCTTAAGGGATACCTCCCTCCAACACAATTATGATGGCATTTTCGGCTCAAAAATATTTCCGTACATTACACACTTCAAGATAATCATCTAGCTTGTTTTTATTTGATTCAAAGAAAAAAAAATCAGTATTGACGGGGGAAAACTATTCTCGAATGCATAAAATAAAGATTACAAATCACCCATTACAAAAGTTGTTTTTAATCTGTTACGAGTCGGGTGTCCCTTGACGATGGCCAATTTTTGGGTGCGATAAAGATTTAAATGTGGCGATATAGGTTATGGTAACTGTAAACATTGGGTAGCTTTTTATTTGCAACGTCTTCATTACGTCACTACTTACACAGAGCTGCATTGGTGACCTTCCTTCTAAGGTAAGGTGACCAGACGTCCCGCATTTAGCGGGGCAGTCCCAAATTTTAACAATTTATTCTGCTTCTCGCGGAGTTTTAAGAAAGTCCCGATTTTTAGAAAGAATGCACGACAAGCAAGGGAACGGCTTGAGAACGGAAATGAATATATGGTTTTCGACTTCCATGTACCTATTTCACCAGGTCATGAGCTTTATATTATTTTTATATATTTTATAATGTTAAACTTTAATAATAAAAATAATTGTTGAGAACTGCTTATCAAAGTTCGCCTTGATCAGTTGCTAGAATACGACCACCATTGTTCAGACTTAATGAATAGTGGCAGTTTTCGGCATTGGAAGCGACGAAAACATTTTGTAGTTGTGATATGATGAGATAACACTTTGTACACTTCCACAGATTTCATTCTTATGACGACATGTTCCTCTAGCATCATTTGGAACATTGTTGCAAAGGAATTACATCTTGTATAAAAATTGGAAATGGAGGGGAATTTTAGAGAGGAGAAGGGTCAGGATGTAAGGAGTTTGTTTCTAGTCACGAAGTAACACCTTCGCATATTGAATTTTGTAACAGTGTCTCTCATACGATACACAACGTACTGCGTGATTTAGTTTAGTTTTTATTAACGTCGCACTAGAAGCAACACGAGGGCTATTGGCGACGGTCGTACTGCGTGATAGTGCTAGTTAACCAAGTAATGTCAACAAATAAGCTATTCAATTATTTATGATTGTATTTATTTATTTAGGTACCAAAAGTAGGTATCTTTTTTAGATACCAAATTTTTAATCAAGACCCCATTCCCTGCCAATAGTGTCCCGCTTTTCGAATATTAAAATCTAGTCACACTATTCTAAGGGTCACCCGATACTGGACTTTAACCTGTAAGGTTAATTATTGTATTTGGCAGTTCTTATGTTAAAGACCATGCTCAAACAGATGAAACGGATTGGAGTTTAATATTGACTAGAGTGTGTGAGTGAATATAAAGTTTATTGGCGCAAGAGCCAGATATGGCTATACTGCGCCAAACAAGATTAAACTGTGGTCTTGACGGGAAGTTGAAAAAAAAAGGTAAAAGGTGGTTAACAAGAAGAAGGGTCGAAAATAGAGAAGGGTCGCTAGGGTATCCCGGGAGTGCGTCACCCATGTTTACCAAAGACAATAAACCCCATGGAAAAAAAAGATCACTAAGGTGCCTCGGGATCATGATGCCCGTATTTACCTGAAGAAGGCAAGTCCCTGAGGTAACCTGATATAATCCCCAGGGGCAGGGTGCCCGGCTATACCCCCTGACGTTGGGTACCCATTTTCGTCGCCTCTTACGACATGCATGAGCTACAGTGGGATTACTCTGTCATTCCCGGCCACCACACTTTGGTCTAATATTAACTAGAATAAACACGCCTGATGTAGGATTTATATCGCTTTTAAAGAATTTAAAAAATTATACATAAAAGTGAAGTGAACGTTGAAAGTACTCGGAATTATATTCGTCCATCAAACAATTTCTGAAAATTCGTTAA
This sequence comes from Nephila pilipes, assembly GCA_019974015.1. Lineage (NCBI taxonomy): Eukaryota > Metazoa > Arthropoda > Arachnida > Araneae > Nephilidae > Nephila > Nephila pilipes. The sequence continues at coordinate 78,856 of BMAW01124678.1, forward strand.
TCTAACCTGAGCGTTCTTGATAGTAAACACATGAATAATTCTTCAATTAAACATAGGGCTGTGTTTCATTACTTACCTAGAGAGCTAAATAGTAATACATACCGAAAGGAAAAAAAAGTCTAGTTCATTTTTTCTGATTGGTGGAACGGAGATTTTTGATTTTTAATCCCATTAGTTAGAATATCAGTATTTTACCATCATTTATTCTAGATAAATGATGATTATGAAACAGAATAATTTTGTAAACTGCTAGAAATAGGTAGGCCATGTACACCACGAAGTTTAGTTTAGTTTTTATTAACGTCGCACTAGAAGCAACACGAGGGCTATTGGCGACGGACCTCGTAATTTTGAACCTCGGTCAAGTGAGGAGGACCACAACTGATCTGGCACCCCCTCTCCTAACATCCACACCACGCCAACTGGAGGACTTTGGGCCCCGAACAGATTTAACGTGCCTCAGTCCCTGCTACACGGCGGGTCTTTGGCGGCCAAGGATCGAACCCGCGACTGAATGAAAACCGCCGGTCGAAAGTCCACGACCTTGACCACTAGGCTACCACGGCCCACTTGTACACCACGAAATCGTGCTGTGTTCTGGTCGGATCTCGACCAGATTTAACCTTGTATTATTTCCGCTAAACGGCGTTGCCGCAGTAACCTAGTGGTTGTGGTAGCGGACTCGCGGCCGGCAGTTTTCGTCGAGGTGGAAATTCGAGCCTTGTGCCACTAGAGACCCGCCGTGTAGCCACGGCTGATGCACGTTAAGTCTGTCGAATCCTAAAATATTGCCTTGGCCAAATGAGGACGACTACATATGATCTGGTACCTCCTTCTCCGAAATTTCGCTCCACGCCTATGGGAGAAATTGAGCATTTGACAGATTTATTGCTCATCAGCCCATCTACACGGTGCATCAGGTTTTTTTTTTAGTTTATATTAACGTCGCACAAGAAGCAACACGAGGGCTATTGGCGACGGACCTCGTAATTTTGAACCACGGTCAAGTGACGAGGACGACACCTGAGCTGGCACCCCCCTCTCCTCATCCACACCACGCCAACGGGAGGACTTTGGGCTCCGAACAGATTTAACATGCATCAGCCCCGGTCACACGGCGGGTCTTTAGCGGCCAAGGATCGAACCCGCGACAGAACGAAAACCGCCGGCCGCTAGTCCACGACGTTGACCACTAGGCTACCGCGGCCCCCACGGTACATCAGGTCTCGAGCCCACAATTCGACGGAAACCATCGGCCACATATCCCCGACCATGACTACTACGGCCCACAAATATTCGGTAAAACTCGCACCTTACTTTATTCGTAATCAAAAGGTTACAAAATAAAGTAAGGTGGGAGTAATAATGGACTATACCTGAAATTTCAAATCCCTATCTGAATTTCTACACCACTCAGTCTTGAGAATTCCGAGCATCGGCAGATATAATGCACTTCGGCCGTATTACACGATGTATGTTTAGTTGGATTATCACTCGAACGAATTAACGCCAATCTTTTTTTTTTCGAGCGAGCAGTGAGTAAGTGATAGTATTTTAATGAAGAAAGAGCCAGGTGTGGTCATGTTGCGCCGAACAAGGTACAGCTATGAAAGTGTTTGAAAAAATGGTACTAATTAGTTTACAAGGACGATCAAAAATAGAGGGAATGATAGTGAAGTTAAATGATGCAAAAGCCAGAAGAGGTCATGCTTCGCCAAACAATGTAAATGTGATTAACGTTTAAAAAACCAGGGAAAGTGTGAGTGAATAAAGTTTATAGGCGCAAGAGCCAGATATGCCTATGCTTTTGCCAAACAAGATGTAACTGTGGTATGGATATGATGGAATTAAAAAAAAAAATAAATTGGTTCACAAGAAGGAGGGTCGAAAATAGAGAAGAATCGCTAAGGTAACCCGCGGGAGCGTCACCCGTGTTTACCAAAGTCAGTAAACCCCATAGGAAAGAAAACGATCACTAGGGTCCCTCGGGTTCATGACGCAAGGACGAATCAGAATGAGGCAAGTCCCCGAGGTCCCCTGATATAATCCCCAAGAGCAGGGTGCTCGGCTATACCACCGGACGCTGGGTACCCATTTTAGTCGCTTCTTACAATATGAATGAGCTACAGTGGGATTATTCTGTCCTATTTGATCACCACACGGGTCTAAAAAATCAGGGAAAAAGAAATTGGTTGATTAGTAAGAGGGTCAAAAATAGAGATGGATCGCTAAGGTATCCCGGATGCACATCATCCTCATTAAACGAAGATATTAAACCCCTTGGGAAAATAAAGAGATCACTAGGAGGCTTCGGGTTCATGATGTCCATACCAACCTAAAGACAAGCCCTTGAGGTCCCCCAACCTGGTGAACCAGTGCAATGACATAAGGGCGTTCGACTATACCCCAAACACCGACTATTTTAGTCGCCTCTTACGACATACACGAGCTGCCATAGGACTATTCTTTTACATCCGGATACCACACGAGTAATAGTACGCAAGTATGAACCCTCGCTTACCAAGGTAAAATTTTCTCTCTTATTAATTATTATTATTATCTCTAAAATTAAAAACTCTTGTAAAATTTCTTAAATACAGGTTCTCTAAATATATTTGACGAATATTAATGCGATGTTCTTTTTCCCCCTATTTGTGCTAATAGTTACATTGAATAATTTTAGCTAGCTGATATCAGAAGAGATTCTTGTTTTCTACACTCAAAAGCCAAGATAAAATAACGAAATCCTAAGTGAATCAAGATTTACTCCTCCAAAATTGGTTTACTTTTTGTAACAAAATCTACCAAAAGATATGTCACATTTCTTTTATTTTATATCTTCGTTCATTTTATGATTTTAGCCGGATAATATTAAATTAATATTTTAAATAAGTTTACGTATTTCAAACAAGTGTTTCTACAACTGAATTGTTTTTCCAGGGCGTTGCCTTTTCTTCCTACATAACACCAAATAGGCAATTTGAATTTACATCTGTACGTAAAAAATATATAAAATTAATTTACAATTCTTTTCCAAAGCAATTACTACAATTTATATTAACTTAACCAAAATGAATAAACGTATAGTTCAAAATTTGAAGAGAGAGACAAGATCAAAATAATAAAAATGTGCGAGTGTGCGATTTCGGATTTTAATGGCTCAAGAGCCAAATAATGCCCTACTGTGCCAAGCAAGGTTGGTTGGTTGGTTTTTGAAACATCTCACAAGAAGCAACACGAGGGTTACCGGTGACTGACCTCAAAAGTTTTACTTCAGGCAAGTGACGAGGACGACACCCGAGTTGGCAACCCCCTTTCCTAACTGTTACACCACGCCAAAGGGAGGACTTTGATTCACGACAAATTTAACGTGCATCAGCCCCACCACATGGCAGGTTTCTGGTGGCATCAAGGCTCGAACCTACGACTTGACGGAAACCTCCGGTTACGAGTCCACTGCCTATAATACTAAGCTACCGCGGCGACTGCGTCAAGCAAATTGCAACTGATCTAAAACGTTTCATAAAAAAAAAAGAGGAAAAAGTTAAAAATGATTAACAAAAAATATGATCAAATATAGAGAAGAATAGTAAGGTATGCCTGGAGAGAGTACTCGAGTTTCTAAAAGACAGTAAACCCAAAAGGAAAGAAAATGATCTGTGCCGTACGGGCAAACTGGTAAGAGCACAGAAAAAAAGGTCATAAAGGCATATGAGCAATCCAAGATGAGCGTTAAATACGAGTATATTTGCTTTTAGCATAAGGGTGGTGATAGTAGGGTTTATTGGCCAAGAATCAAATGTGACCATGCTACGACAGACAAGGTGTAACTGTGATTTAAACGAGCAAGTGAGTGATAGTACGAGGGCATTCTGTGTATGGATGGTGGACAATGAGATTTTAGTTTTAGTTTTTATTAACGTCGTACTTGAAGCAACACGAGGGCTATTGGCGACGGACCTCGTAATTTTGTACCACTGTCAAGTGACGAGGACGACACCTGAGCTGGCACCTCCCTCTCCTATCATCCACACCATACCAACGGAAGGACTTTGGGACACGACAGATTAAACGTGCATCAGCCCTGGCTACACGGCGGGTCTTTAGCGGCCAAGTCAGGATTAAGAAGCTTAATTTAAGTTATAGATAAAGTTTATAAATAGTTATAAAGTTATAATTTATAATTCAAATGACCTTTTCAGGAGAAAAGTCTCGGATTCGTGAGTTTCAAACGTGAACATTTAATAAAGTACTAGGGAGCTGAATCTAAAAAAAAATTGTGTCAAAAAAATGTTCTTAAATATTCAAAACACTTGAAAAAGACATCAACTCTTTTGTTCGTAAAATAAATGAAATATTTCACTTCAATAGCGGAAAGACATAACAAAAGAAGTTTTACCTTACTTTAATATTATTTGTAGGTCAAGGAAGAGAAATATAATTTCCAATGGCATGGAATGAACAAAGAATTTCTGTGAAAAAATTATGAAATCAATTGATAATTTAATTTCTTCCATGCATGTGTGTGTGTAAGGCTTTATTGATGATCCTAGCATTCATTTTACTTTGATTGTAAACGTTTCTACATTATCCGGCTAAATTATAAATAGAACAGCCAAATAACATACACTAACGCAAGACATTTTTAAAAAATAATGCATTAATTTACATTGCCCATCTTACAAAGAAATTATAATTAGAAACATTTTGCTAGAAATGCATCAAAACCATCAGTCATGAACAAGTAAATGATTCCTCCCTGAAATTAAATAAAAAAGGCGAAAAGATAAACATTAAAAATAAATTTTAATTAGGATTGAAATATCCAACATTCATACCTTATGAACAAATCAAGTCAAGTTTAAAACAAGAATATAAAACATCTCTGAATACACGTTCTTTGTCACATTTGATTGGTGTCATCTGGGAGTATAAAATTCCGGTAATCTTGTTCATCAAAAGGTACTCTAGCTTCTAATGCGTATTTCATGATTCTCTTGAGAGTTTTGTCTTGTTCAACACGTTTAACATACTGTGAAGTCAGTGCTTTCCAAAAGTCTAAGTATATCTGCATACGCATAATCTTGATGTGGTTCTTTTTCTTTCTTCTTCAAGAAACTTATTAAATCATGAAGTATATCATCTGTAATATACGTTTTGAAACTGTTTAGTATGTCTAAAAACATCAGTTGAAACGGCCAAAGTCGGAAGCATTTAAACATTTTGCACAGTTGGTACTGTGACAAGCGTCTGAATACGAATCTTAATTCATCAACGTTCATTTGAGAGAGACAATAATATAAATCACAATGATGCATCCATCCAGATATTAGACCGGACTCGATGCACTCGAATTTGATTTCTAGGCCTTGCAATCGTGTAAAACAACAGCGAATACCCATTAAGTTTCGAATAAAAAATGTCTTATTACTAAGAGATATTTGTTCCCAATTCAAGGCAGTACCACCCATTAATGCGTTCTTCCAGTATCGAGCACTGTCAGTCCAAATACACATAAACTCGAGAATATCTTTAGTTTCAGGATATTTTTTCCATAACGCATGAGCATCCTCTTCGAAGTAGTATTTACATGCGAAATAAAAGCGTTCGCCAACGTCTACGTTTTCATCTCGAATCAAAATTCGAGCAGTTTCTAATCTATCTATTATACCAGATGATAACCACGATAATGTATTCCACACATCAAAATTTAATTTATACAAATTAGTATCAGTGTGGCAGTCAAACCATAACTTAACCTCTGTCACCAATGCCAGAACTATCCTCACCAATTTCTCCTGGATTTTCTTTGGTAGAGGCAGGTAGATTTGTTGATTAGTAATATTTATTGGTTCAAGAGCAAATCGGGTAAGAATGGTCTCAAACGCCGGTATCTTACATGTAGAAATCTTATCCTTTATTCGTTTAATATAATCATCACTGATTATGCCGTCAATCTTGAAATTACATTTTAGAGTCTCAAAGTCAAATGTATATAAAATTCCTCTAGCCAACCTTGCATAAGCTATCAGTTCAAGAGACGGCCAGAAACTAACACCCATGTTGTGTAAAAAAATTCAAATGCCTTACCGAGAGATTAAGGTGATCCTGGAAAATACAAGACACTTGCAATCGTAGTTTATATATTTTCTGAAAATTATACGAGGCTAAAAGGAGGAAAAAAATAATTTTATAAAGCAACCATAATACAAGAATTGAGAAGGTTTTTTTTTTACGAAACGAATTGTTAAATTTTAGTACATTGATTAATTTTAGTTAATTTTTTCAATTTTCACTTTTCCTGAAATTAAATTTTATAAAACCCTTTCTACAAATATTGTGCTGCGAATCTATAGTTCAGTTATTTATTGATTGATTAATAACTTAACACTTAAATGAAACAAGATATCTATTGGTAACGAATTTTGAATCTTGGTCAAGGGTCTCCCTCTCCAAACTTACACACAAGGGACGACTTGGGACTGCGACAAATTTACCACCACTATAAGGCGAGTCCTAAATGGCATGACTCTAATCTACGAATAGATCGAAAGAACGCCATTTGAGAGTTCGCGACAATGACTTCTAGACTACTGCGGCCATCTAGCGTTTCCACTCTCAAAGCATGGAACGCTTCCAATTACATTTGTCGTGCACTTTTTAAATTGTTTATGTACATTTATATACTTCTACAAAAAAAAATAATGGGCCGCGGTAGCCTGGTGGTCAGGGTCATGGACTAGCGACCGGCGGTTTTCGTTCAGTTGCGGGTTCGATCCTTGGCCGCCAAAGACCCGCCGTGAAGCCGGGGCTGATACACGTTAAATCTGTTCGGGGCCCAAAGTCCTCCCGTTGGCGTGGTGTGGATGTTAGGAGAGGGGGTGCCAGCTCAGGTGTCGTCCTCGTCACATGACCGTGGTTCAAAAGTACGAGGTCCGTCGCCAATAGCCCTCGTATTGCTTCTAGTGCGACGTTAATAAAAACTAAACTAAAAAAAAATAATTACTCATGGAACGAAACTTTTTATTGCTTATTAACGTCATTGAAGTAACGTTGAGAGCTATTGGTGACGGACCTCGTAATTTTGAGTCTCGGTAAAGTGACGAGAATGATACTGAGCTGGCGACTCCTTTCTCCAAACATTCATTTCGCGCCACAGGCTGGATATGCAGACGTAACAGATATTTTATTAAAGAAGGAAATTTTAAGATGAGTTTTTAATCAGACATTTTTTGGCAAAAAGCAATCAACCGGAAAATAATACAATCTCTTAAATTTGAAATTCTTCGTTTCCAAAACTTCAGAGAACATAATAATATGAACAATAACTATTGTTCATTTTAATAGTTGATTATCGGGTTGGACAACTATTTTTCTCACAGTATATCAGGTTATATTTCGTGTGAATGATATCTTGGGAAAATATATTAAATTTTATTTCAATCCTTCTGATTACCGTGCTTTAAAATTTGGTAAATTATGATGTTTCAAAAATCTTATTGATGGGAACTCTTGCTTCAATACCAGGAAATGCGGAACATTTCCAGTCGATCGCGGGGACTTAACAGGTTTTTTTTTTCAAATTTTACAAGTTATTTTCACTGAATAAATTCAGTTAAATTTCACAATGAAAAAAGATCAATAAAAGCTAATTGCATTTGAAATGCCTACGGTATCCTATTGGATCTGGACTAATCAGAGTAAACACAGACTACCGAATGAAAGATTGTTATTTAACGTAGCAATCGGAAGCAAAATGAGGGCTGTTGTTGACGGACCTCGTAATTTTGTATCTCGGTTACATGTGATGAGTACGTCATCTTAACTCAAACCTCCCTCCCACAACTTCCATACTCCGAGATGGGAGGATTTGGGATTAAGACCAGATTTAACGTCCATCGGTAATAGAATTTGAAACCCCAACTTGACTGACGCAACCGCAATCTAGATCTAATGTCGTCTAACATGGCATTAAGCGGCAGGGAGTGAGATTAAAGAACAACAGAACCGGATAAATTTGTTCGCTTTCTCAAAACTCAATGTTCTACATTATTCATTACAATGATTTCTGATCTATTCAAAGTTTGGTATAACATTTTACACACTGAAAGTAGGTAGCGAAGTTTGAGAAATTAAATAAATTTTTTATATAAAAACTTCAAAACTGTGATAAAATTTTTGTAATTAATTTTTGCTTTTTTGAAGAAACGAAAAAAAATGGATAACTTACTTCCCAAATAACAACACTTTCAATGCCACTAAAATTTTTCTGTAGACTTGTTTGAATCATAAAAAAGAATATAACGATACAATTAACATCGAAGTATGATTTGCTGTATCTGTAACTGTACTTACTTTATCTAGTTCTTCAAACTGTAGCCAAATTTATATTTCTATCTTGAAAAGTTCACAAAGGTGACAGTATATTAAAAAGTAATAGAAGCAGAAATTACTTAATGGAAAATGAAAAACGAGTTAAGAAAAAAAATTACTTTCAAAATAATCTGCTAAACTTTTTAAACTGTCTTTAAATATTTTAATTATAGCGAATTTTAATTCTCTGGTTCTTCTAATTATTTTAATTCATATAAAATTTTACATTAAAGTAACCCCCAAACATTTCTTTTTAAAATAATTGCGCAGGATTCCAAATTCTGTATACACAATAAGTTTTTTTTAAAGCTTTAAATACGTTATTCTTAAATATTATTCTAAAATGCAGTAGCACGATAGCCTAGTGGTCATGGTGGGAACTCAAGGTCAGAGTTGCTTTCGCCCAGTCGTGGGTTCGGAGCCACTAAAGATCCTCCGTGTAGCTGGACAGATGCACGTTAAATCTGGTCCAAGTCCCAAGTCCTTCCTTGGTATGGTTAGAATATTTGAAGAGGATGGGGAGTGAGTTAAAGGGAAGTTTAAGGGTTTTAAAGCCAGATGGAGCTATGCTGCACCAAAAAGGATGTAGCTGTGGTCTAGACGTGTGAGAAAAGTAGAAAAAAAAGGTAAACATTTTGACAAGGAGGAGGGTCGGAAATAGAGAAGAATCGCTAGGGTATCTAGGGATCTCGGGGCGTATGACCGTTATTACCAAAGACATTAAACCACATAGGAAAGGAAAATGCCTCTTGGGTGTATCGAGGTCATGTTAACCATACCTACCTTTAAAAGGCAAGCAATGAGGTCCTCTGACATATTCCCCAACTGCAGGGTGCCCGGCTATACCCCCAGACACGGGGTAACAATTTTATTCGCCTCTTACGACATGCATAGGCTGCAGTGGGATTATTCTTTCACGTCTGGTCACCACACGGGTTAGAAGAGGCTGGTTCCATCTCAGATGTCGTCTTCGTCAATTACTCGAGTTACATATTTACGAGGTGCGTCGTCAATAGCCCTCGTGTTGCTTTTCAACGGGACATTAACAAACAAACACAATCGCATGTTCCACAAGATTATTTTTTTTATGTTTGACATACAGTTTTACAATTAGGATTCTCAATATTATATTACTGGCCAATTTTAATTAATCGCTGGTCACTGTGGTAGGCATGTGATCCCGTTCCCCAGATTGCGAACCCGCGTGTTTCAGTCGCGCCATGTGTTTGAGTTCTGCTTTCTTTAAAATTCCATTATGTGACAGGCTAAGGAACTAATTGATTATTTATTAAAATCACATTCAAAGCATCATTAGGGCTATTTCTGACGAATATATGTCACATTATGTGGAAGACGCCAAAAATGGTACAGCCCTCTATAAACTCCAACACAATTCCTCCATAAAAACATTGAGCCTCTACAAATTTAAAGTTCATCAGCTACGCTATATGGCATGTGCTTAGATTTATGAGAACTCGAAGCCAAGATCGTTGGACAGTAGAAACGCTGACTATGACCTCACAATAAAACCCACTCGGTTTCAGCGGAAGACTATGGAACATTAACCCGTAACAGAGGGACTGAAGAAGTAGGACTTAACAGTGGACGTGCGGGCTCAGATATCACGCTTCATTATTTAAAAAATCGTTTAGTAAATATATGACAGTGTTATTCCGCTAAAATGTTTTTTTGAATTTAGAAATTTCAAAAACATCACATGTTACTACATCTAACATAGAACTACATCTAAAGATATAATTTGAAAGTAAGTAAATTTGAAATACTCGTACACTGGATTCGGTAATAAGTCTGTAAACATGACTTTAAATTCATCCGCGTTCTATTAAGAGTATAATCATGTAATTTTAGAGAAATAGTTTTTCACTAAAATTAAACGATATTTGTGCCCTATGAAGTGTATAGAACAATTTTCTAATGTGCTCAGGTAGTATCACGAATTTGTGGATCTTTCACAAAGTGTTCTAACGTAAATTCGAACAAATTTAGACATGTTTGTCCAAATTGTTCGGGGGGCCGCGGTAGCCTAGTGGTCAAGGTCGTGGATAGCGGCTGGCGGTTTTCGTTCAGTCGCGGGTTCGATCCTTGGCCACCAAAGACCCGCCGTGTAGCCGGGGCTGATGCACGTTAAATCTGTTCGGGGCCCAAAGTCCTCCCGATGGCGTGGTGTGGATGTTAGGAGAGGGGGGTGCCAGCTCAGGTGTCGTCCTCGTCACTTGACCGTGGTTCAAAATTACGAGGTCCGTCGCCAATAGCCCTCGTGTTGCTTCTAGTGCGACGTTAATAAAAAAAACTAAAACTAAACCAAATTGTTCGGTCTTCTTCCAAACAGTATTTAAAGCGAAGTAAACCTGTAGGTTTACATCCATGGTAATGTACACTGCTCATCAACATTCGCGTTATAAGGAATTATAAATGTGTAACCACTAAACAACATCACAACCTCTACCCCAATACCACAAATTTGCCTAAGAACTGCATTTGGAGTATAGTTAGCAGAGGAAAGTAGTTTCATTGATAAATGGAATCTTTGGTCTCAAGGGTAAGCCATGTAAAAGTTTTTTTCTAAAAGCTTGATAATAAATTGAAGAAAGCTTTCTTCTATTCGTTAGACGTAATAATCGGATGCGAAATGTAGAGAATTATGTTTCAGATTAGTGTAAACTTATCTGTGCGAAAAAAAAAAACCTCTTTTGCATAAGTAGGAGAGAAGATCCAGTTCTAATAACAATGATTCGTCAAAGGCCTGCAAAATTATTCTAGATGGCTTTTGAAATCATAAGTCTCAGATGTTTTTAGCTTAGTTTTAGTTTTTATTAACGTCGCACTAGAAGCAACACGAGGGTTATTGGTGACATACCTCGTAATTTTGAACCTCGGTCAAGTGACGAGGGCGACATCTGAGCTGGCACCACTCTCCCAACTTCCACAACATTCCAACGTGTGAACTTTGGGCCCCGACTAATTTAAAATATATGAGCCGCGGCTACACGGTCTGTCTTCAGTCGCATCAAGGCTCGAGTGAGTAAGTGAAAGTGAAAGTTATTGGCGCGAGAGCTAGATGTGGCTATGCTTCGCCAAACAAGATGTAATTGTGGCCTATACGTGTGAGAAAATTTGAAAAAAAAAAAAAAAAAAAAAAGTCAAATTGGTTGAAAGAAGGAGGGTCGAAAATATAAATGGATTGCTAGGGTAACCAGCAGGTGCATTTCCCGTGTTTACCAAAGTTAGTAATCCCTGTAGGAAGGAAAAATATCTCTAGGGAGCCTCGGGGTCATGATACCCGTACTAACCTGAAGAAGGTAAGTGTCTGAGGTCCCCTGATATAATCCCCAAGGGCAGGATGCTGGGCTTTTCTCCCATACACTGGGTACCCATTTTAGTCGCCTCTTACGGCATGCATGAGCTACAGTGGGACTATTCAATCGGTTTGGTTTGGTTCAGTTTTTTTTAACGGGGCATTAGAAGCAACACGTGAGCTATTGGCGACTGACCTCGTAGTTTTGTAATTTAATCAAGTGACGAGGACGACACCTGAGCCCCTCTCCTAACTTCTATACCATGTCAACGGGAGGGCTTTGGGCCTCGACAGATTTAACATGCATCAGGCTTCGCTTCACAAAGTTTCTTATTGGCATCAAGGCTCGAATCTACGACTCAATGAAGATCCGCTACCATTACCTTTGGGCTACTGCTTCCACTTCGAATTTTCACTCCATAAGAACTTAGGACTGTGATTCCTGGTTGTGTGAGTAAGTGAGTGAGTGAGTGAGTGATAGTATTTGTAATGGCGCAAGACGCATATCTGGTCGTGCTGCCTCAAACACAGTAAGTGAGAGAATATAAACCTATCAAAATGTTTTATATAAATTTGTAAAAAAAACTATTTCTCCTGACTCTTTTGATTTTCCTACCACTTTATGTCAGGATAAAGAAGAATAATTTAAGTTATTGGCATAAGTTTAGTCTAAAAATTAGACTAAATTTAAAGTGTGGACTCAAATCCATTGCTGTTGAACGTTAACATTTAAGAGAGTGTATAATGCGGCATTGTATCTTTTAAAAACTTTTACATAATCAAGAGATTGAAATTCATAAGTTCAATGATAATTTGAAATTGATATAGGTATGTATTTCTATGTTTACAAAAACACATTCTTAAAAATATAATTTTAACCTTATGTGATGTGTAATTCAAATAATTTGCTTTTCGATACAGGAATTGTTTTTCGAAGTTGACAGCAATCCCAATCAAGGGGCACGGAGACAAATCTCTTAAATTTGAACTAGGATCAAGTTGACTGGAGCGTCATTTTTTACTTCATTTTCAGTATCGCTCCGATTCTTTGAAACCAGTTGAAGTTAAGAACCCTTCTCATACAACGTTTTAGTTTAATCAGAATTCAAAAACATTCATCCAAGAACATGTAAATATAGATCTGAGCTATTGTTAACTATTTGTTTATTAAAAGATATTCATTGTAAAGTTTTCTCTGTTATTAAAAACATTTAACTTTTTAAAGAAAACTACTTAAGAAATTTAAAGTTTTCGTCATCGATAGGAAAAAGATCACACCAAAAGGGAAAACAATATGTAATATAGATTTCCATCTATGTTAAAACTCATGGATAGGAAATATTGAAAAATTTTTTTTATTGTTATGAAAATAAAGCATTTCTCCGGAAAATCTATGAATGAATTTGACAATATAGTTTTTCCAATTAAGGCAAGATTCAAGCGATCATCCTATAACAGTTATTGAAAAAAAAAATTACATTTTTCTGCAGAGTTAATGAATATAATTGAGAAGTAAAAAAAAAAAAAAAATCTATGCAAGATATTTCTAGATAATACGGATTCTGTTATATTTCGTATATTACAAAGAAATCGTAAATCATAAAATTTCACCAGAAAGTTTCACGTTTAGTTCTTTAATTTATTGCTTATTTACATCTCACTTAGAAGCAACACGAATGCTTTTGCAATGGACTTCGTTTTAGTGATGAGGAGCGAGTGAGTGACTGTGAGGTTTTATGGCGAAAGAGCGAAGGTAAGCTATGCTGCGCGAAACATTTGTTAAAATGAATTAAAATTTATAATTCTTAAACAGAAATTCATAGAAAGTAGAAATACACGTTAAAAGTTAAAAATTCAAATTTGGTGTAAAAGGCCAATATGTCTTAAAAAAGCAAATAAGTTATGGTGGGGGGAGGTTAACCCCACCAAATCAGATAGGTTTAAAATAGATGATTGAAAAAAAAAATACGACGATGATTAAAAACAGGACACATAATTAAAATGTGATGAATCGTTTAAGGGACATGGCAGGAAGGACACTCGGGAGCACCCTCCCCAATTTAGAGATGAGGAATCCCGAGGTGGCATCCATCTCTCACAATTTCGAATTCATGGGAAAACTGAGAAACTCAGAACATTTAACGTGCATCAACCCCACCGTTCGTATGGGTGTTTAGTGGCATCAGATTTGGAACTCATGACTCACCTGAAGTAAAGTGTTCGTGACAATAATCACCTTTTGTGAAACATCAAAAATTGTGAATAGATCACCAAAAATAATGCCTCCCCCCATTATTATAATATAAAAAGCAAACAAACATGCACATGTTAAGAATTCAACAATTTCCTTTTTATTAATGCAGTTTACAAGATCCAGTGTCACAGTATATCTTAAACAAATCAATTTCACTTAAGCATTCCAAGGATAGAAAATGTCTGAAAACTTTCGTCTTTCTGTTTTCTCTCCCTCTATCACTCTCAACTTGCTTATAAAATTCTGGCAGTTTTCTCTATTAAACGGCACAGTAGCACTAAGAACATATTTTACAATTTTATTAAGAATTTCGTGCTGCTCAACAAAATTACTGTATTGTGAAGACAATGCGTTCCAAAGGTTTTTAAGAAGGTCTATATAAGCGTTATCTTCGCCTCCAGATTCTAGTTTATCAACTAACACGCATATTAAAGCAAGAAATATATCTCCATTAATATGTGCTTTAAAACTTTTTACCACACCTAGAAAAACACTTTGTAAGGGCCACTGTAAGAAATATGCAAATACTTCATGCATTAGGTCCTTTGGTAAGCGTGTAAGCACGTCAGTTAATTCTTCAGCTTTCAATTGAAACAGACAAAAATATAAATCGAAAGGACATAAATATCCGTGCTCTAGCCAGGATTGGATACACAGATATCTGATTTCTTGACCTTGCAGTCTTGCAAAATAGTAAGGTACACCCTCGAAATTTTTAAAAAAGAATTCATCTTTCGTAATATTACGAGACATTTCTGCCCAATCCAATGCTGTACGATTTATCAACGCTCTCAGCCAGTGTTGCATATTTCCAGAATTCTTCCATTGTATACGAACTCGTAATCGATCTTTCTTAGACATGACTGTCCATAACTTTTGAACATCGTCTTCGAAATAGTATTGACAAGCAAGGAATAAGCGATCTTTGATGTTCAAGCATTTATTTTGAATCAAAACTCGAGCAGTTTTAAATCGATCTATTATACCGATTGAACGCCATGACAATACATTCCGTACATCAAAACTAGCTCTAGATTTTAATGGATTATTTTCGTGCCAGCGAAACCATTTCTCAATTTCTGACCCTAATTCCGAAACTATACATACCAATTGCGTTTGGATTTTAATTTGTAAAGACAGGCGGTTCAGTTCGTTATTGGAGTTCTGCGGTTCTGAAGCCACTTCAGTAAAGGTAGATGCAAAAGCTGGTAAAATAATTGCAGAAACCTTCTCTTTTACTTGCTTCATATCATATTTGCCACTGTTTAGAGTTTCCGTGTCAAATGTGTATAAAATTCCCCGTGCTAGTCTTGCAGAAGCTAATATTTGAAGAGATGGCCAGAAATATACATCCATAATTCATAAATGTGCCCACACCTACCGAAAGTATATAGGTTTCTCTTGAAATAAAGGCGCAGTTATATTCCCAGCTATTTTTAGTTCAATTTTACGAAGCTGTAAAGAAAAATAGGATTTTATATAATTAGTATTATACAATAAATAAATTATTTCTTCTCAATCCAAATAACCAAGTTTTCAAAAATTCTATGTTTTCTTTTCTCGCTGTCATGGAAACTAAGTACTACAAATATCGCATCGAAGATCTAGCTTTATAATTTCATGAAGTGAAATATTTTCTCATTGTGCTTAATAATCATACATTAGAATCCTGTTATTTGCGAACTATGGACAAATAAAATCACTCCACGAGTACTGAATTGAAGAAAATCTCTACAAGAGTGTCTAATCAGCGAATTTTGGTGAAATTCAATGAGTGGTAGATAACTCTATCACTTTAGCGAGCTTGGTCATCTTTATTCTTTACAAATGATAACGAACAAATTATTTAGAGCTTTCCACAGATATTTGGGGGGAGTGAGTGAATGTAAATTTATTGGTGCAAGAGCCAGATATGGCAATGCTGCGCCAAACAAGATTAAACTATGGTCTAGACGTTAAGTTAAAAAAAAGATAAAAAGTGGTTGACAAGAAGGAGGGTCAAAAATAGAGAAGGATCGCTAGGGTATCCCGGGGATGCGTTACCAAAGGCAGTAAACCCCATGGGAAAGAAAAAGATCACTAAGGTGCCTCGGGGTCATGATGCCCGTACTTACCTGAAGAAGGCAAGTCCCTGAGGTCCCCTGATATAATCCCCAGGGGCAGGGAGCCCGGCTATACCCCTAGACGCTGGGTACCCATTTTAGTCCCCTTTTACGACATGCATGTGCTACAGTGGGACTATTCTGTCATTCCCGGTCCCCACATGGGTCAGCCAGCCAGGGGAAGCATGGTTATATCAGTGAATCATTTTTCATAACTTTAGTTTTTATTAACGTTGCACTAGAAGCAACACTAGGGCTATTGGCGACTGACCTCGTAATTTTGAACCACGGTCAAGTGACGAGGACGATACCCGAGCTGGCACCTCCCTCTCCTAACATCTACACCACGCCAACGGGAGGACTTTGGGTCCCGAACAGATTTAACGTGCATCAGCCCCGGCTACACGGTGGGTCTTTGGCGGCCATAGATCGAACCCGCGACTGAACGAAAACCGCCGGCCACGAGTCCATGACCATGACCTTTAATCTACCGCGGCCTCATTAATGGGGGAAAAGAGCTATCGGAAACAGAACGCATAATTTTGAACTATGGTGGAAAGAACAAATTGGTATCTTACCCAAACTTCATCATTACTCCAATGGAACAATATGGAGCCTCGACTGATTTAACATGCATCATTTCCTG
The DNA here is from genome assembly GCA_019974015.1 of Nephila pilipes. Classification (NCBI taxonomy): domain Eukaryota; kingdom Metazoa; phylum Arthropoda; class Arachnida; order Araneae; family Nephilidae; genus Nephila; species Nephila pilipes. The sequence goes on from BMAW01124678.1 coordinate 95,547, forward strand.
TTCCACAAAAGAATAAAGGAACAAGACTTGAACGCATGACTCGACAATAACATTATCCGCCATGAAGCACATAATCATGATATTTAGTTAACGCGGACTTTAGTAATATATATATAAAGTGAGATAAAATATACTCATAAATGTGTTCAATCACTCATATATTGGTAAAACATAGCTCATTTGTATATCATTCTGTCATTGGTGAATTTATGAAATAATTTACACAGATAAGGAAGTTTAGGTAGGTTTAGAAATTGTGAAATAAAATATTTTCTTCACGAAAAAACTGATTTTTGAAATTCGAGTAAGACTTTTTGTAATTGCTTTTTCAGAAGAAACTTTAAGGATAAAGTTTAATTATGCTACAAAAATAATTAATACATTTGAAAGAGTTAAAATGCATTATTTTTGTGGCATGTATAAGGGATATGTATGTTTACAAATTTTAAGAGACCTTTCAACACAATCATGATAACATTTTTGACACAATTGTTTCCTTTCATTACAGTTTTCAAGAATTTTCGTTTCAATCAAAGAAACAAAGATACCGATCAATATTAAGGGTACCAGAACATGCAGAGAAAAATAAAATACCAGATTAAATATAATTCCTTTTTGTGACATTTACGCTTTAAATATTTGAAGATCTTACAAATTTTGTGAGCCTAATAAAGGTATTCAAGAAAATGATTAAAGTATAAAAGAATTTTTTTGGTCAAAAAGTGTTTCTTTCACTTCGAGTTGAATTGAACATAATTTTTCAGATATATTTGCATTTAGGTGCCATTTCTTATAATATTCCACAAATATACAAAATATATTACTCCTTATATAGAAAACAATGCAAAAAAATATAGAGCACCAACTTTTTAATGGTATTACGGTATATTTTTTTGAAAAAATTGTAGAAGTTTGTAATTTTAGAATTTTTAAATTTTTTTTCGTGCAAAAAATTATTTCCTTTAAAATTAGATATTACGTAGAGAAATATTTTAGTTCACTATACGAATAAGCTCTCTTTATAGAAGCATAAAGTATTTGAAACCATGTTGTATAATAATTTTCGTTAAAATGTTACTTAAAAATGCGAATATATCTCACAAATTATGTCTATATTCAACTTTGAAAGAATAAAACATGTCTGACAAAAATTACTTTTTTTAGTTCTATAGAATGCTTAAATTATCATTAAGCATACAAAAATATGAGCTCTATAAATAATTGGAAAAGATGTATATCACAAAACCAAGGAATCTTAGTTCAGTTTAGTTTTTATAAACGTCGCACTAGAAGCAACACGAGGGCTATTGGCGACGGACCTCGTAATTTTGAACCACGGTCAAGTGACGAGGACGACACCTAAGCTGGAACCCCCCTCTCCTAACATACACACCACGGGAGGACTTTGGATCCCAAACAGATTTAACGTGCAACAGCCCCGGCTACACGGCGGGTCTTTGGCGGCCAAGGATCGAACTCGCGACTGAACGAAAACCGCCGGCCGCTAGTCCACGACCTTGACTACAAGGCTACCGCGGCCCTCCAAGGAATCTTAGATATGATGCATGATGTTTCACAATTCCTCATATGTCTTGATACACTTAATGTAAAATCCTTTCTTGAATGCCTTAAGTTACAAATAAAAATGACCCTTTATTACAATAGTTTTTATATTTATGAATCAACATTATTGTCGATTATTTTTATGTTTTCTAAAATGCTTATTATTGAGACACAACTCTAATAAACTACATTTTCTTCTATTCTTCAGTTCTAGAAGTTCAAAATAAGAAATTAAGAAGCTAATTTTTATGAGATTTTTAAGGAAGAGCTGTTTATTTATAAGAACTATTTCTATCTTTTTTTGATATGGAATAAATTTGATTTTGAAATTCGAACAAACAGGAAAAAAACTAGTTATATTATAATATTGCTATTAAAATGGAAACCATACTTCACAAAAGTAACAAAACAAAAGTGTCTATTAAATTTTTCCTGTAGACTCTATTTGAAATATATAAAGAATATAATGATAAACTCACTTTAAACGATTCCCTGCTGTACCTGCAGTTTCTTTTGTGTTACTTCGACTTCAATCTGTTGTCATTTTTTATGCTTCAAAATTTTTTTAAATCGATATCTTGAAATGTCGACGAAAGTTACTGCATTTTAAATATACCTGTAGTAACTTACTCAAATAGAAAATAAACGATTTAGAAAAAAAATTCTGCAATAGAAGTAAACTTTCGAAAATGGTTCGCAACATTTTATTGAGAAGGATTTATAACACTTGGTATCTTCTATGTGGCCGCAGTAACCAGGTGGTCATGATGAGGGACTTGCGGAAAGGCGTTCTGTCGTGTTTCAGTTTATATACCGTTAAAGACCAGCCTTGTAGCAGGGTTGATGCACGTTAAATATGTTAAGGCTCTAAGTCCTCCAAATGGCCTGCTGGGGAAGTTTAGAGAGAGAAAAGTCCCAGCTCAAGTGACGTCGTAGTCATTTTGACCACGGCTCAAAATTACGAGGTCCATCGTGAACAGTCCTCGTGTTGCTTCTCGGTGAGAAATTAATGAACTTAGTACCTTTCGAAATCAAAAGTAAAACATTTTGACAAATTTTTTTCGATTCATCATAAATCAACAATTTTTACTCATTTCAATATGAAACTTTGCCAGTTTGTGTAATAAAAAATATTGGGTCAAGTTTGCCAGTTTGTGAATAGTTAAAAATATTGGGTCAAGTTTTGATATTAATTTAATATATATTTTTTAAACAATAAGAAATATACGTACAAAAATTTAAAAAATAAATTAATTTACCTTACGTTACCCACAAGATAACATTTGAAAGATGTACAGTAGAACCCTAATTCGTATACCAAATTAAAGCTAAATAATACTCTTATTCTGTAAACCTCAAATTTTAAATTTATCTTGCAGTAAAAAAAATTTAAAAATTTAAAAATGTTATCAAATTTGTATTTAGTAACTTTTTTTTCATGTATCATGCTATAAAATAAAAACTAATCCTTCCATCAACAAAATTGAGGTTCACAGAATGAAGATCTAAAAGTACAACATTCATGTAAAATTTTAAGGCTCTACATGCAAAACATTTTTTTTAATACTGCGGGAAAGTGGGAAAACAAGAAGCTGAGAAAAAGAGGTTTCTTTACATTGCATTACATAGAACAAGCCACTTTAGACATTTACATTTTTTGTTGCACAGGGCGTAATAATTGTCGGATCTTGACGCGGTTTACTTTAAAATGCTCCTAACATTCAACACTACTTCTTAAAACAAATTGAAAAATATAATTTTTGAAGGTGCAAAGATACTAAGTCCCCTTAAATTAATCCCAAGATATTCCTTTTAAAATTAATTTTGTATGATTCGGCATTCAATACACAACACTGTTTTTTTTTCCATTTAGTTTAAGTTCATTCGTTAAATATTATTTCTATACAGAAAATTTCTTTGAACCGGACATACAATTTTTTAATTAGGATTTACGTTATTATGTCACTTACTATCCTTAATTAGACTCGACCACCACGACAGCCGTATGTTCATATACACCAGTTCAAAGACCCTGATGTTAGAATCGAACCATGTATTCGAGCTCTGATTCCATTAAAAACCTGTTGAGTAACAGGTTATAAATATCTGATTACTTATTAAAATTTTATTTAAAGCAACACAATGACTATTTGCAACGAACCTTGGTGAAGTGATCTGAACGATACTATAACTGATATCCAACTCTACAATTTTCTACATCATCCTACCGATCGAACATTGATCCCAAACAATTTAAAGTGTATCATCAGAACTGTCGGACGTGATTTTATAAGCATCAATACATGATTTCACGTCTCAGGGGAAGATACAAAGGTCATGACCCCACGAAAATGCTCACATGACAATCATAGGCGCATGGGGGTTAAGGAACATTATGTAGGATGAAAATCCTCACGTGAAGGTTGAGTGTAGCTAGAAGCACCAAAAGGGCAAATGATAACGGACATTGTTATTTAAAGAATGAGAAATCGTGGGTTAATGGGGAAACAGCCAGATGTGTCTATGCTGCGCCGAACAAGATATAACTGGGTCTAAACGTTTGGAAAAGAATAGAAGGAAAAGATAAAAGTTGTTGGACTAGAAGGAGAGTTTTTTTGAAGATAAAAAAGGATCTCTAGGGTATCCTGAAGATGCGTCACCATGTTTACTACATTCAGTAAACCTTATGGAGGAGGAAAAGTTCATTAGTGTGTCTCAGGATCCTGATTCCAATACCTGATTGAAGAAAGTAAGCCCTGAGGTCAGTAATTAGAAACATGATCAAGTTCGGATGTGTCTACTTTGATTTGAAATGTACCTCATGCTCCAAATTTCCATACCACGCCAATGTTTTTTCCCGACAAATTTAATGTACATAAGATTTGTAACACGGCGAGGTTTTAGGTCAGAATTTGAAAGGTTTGGTATTCTTAACGTCGCACTAGAAGCAACACGAGGGCTATTTTTAACGGACCTTGTAATTTTGAACCTCAGTCAAGTGAAGAGGACGACACCTTAGCTGGAACTCACCTCTCCTAACTTCCCTCACCAAGCCAATGAGAGGACTTTGGGCATGGACAGATTTAAAATGCATCTGTCCCAGCTGCCCGCCATTTTTGTAGAGACATCAAGGCTATAACCCTTATCTCGACGAAAACCTCCGACCGCGAGTCCGCGACCATGACGACTAGAATACTGCGGCCAATCGTGGAATAGGGACTCGAACCTTCATTCAAAAGATTGGTTAATTGTTTGACTTTGTACTTGGAATAAACATGAGGCGACAGCCTTCTTAGTTTTGAGCATTGGTGAAATGACGAGGATGACACCTGAGATAGTCCCCTCACTCCAGACCACTTGAATTTGTTGTTGTTTTTAGTTTATTGTATTAATATCGCTCCAGAAGTCCCACGATGACTATTGGTGACGACTTCGTAATTTTGAACCTCGGTCAAGTGACGAGGATGACCTTTGAATGGGTACTGTTCTCTCTGAACTTCCACACCAAGTGAAATGGAGGACTTGAATCCTAGACAGATTTAATAGGCATCATACCCGCTACACTGCTATTTTTGACTAAAACTATCTAAAATAGCTAGAAATTAGAATACATTGAAAAAAGCATACAGTAGACTTAAATATTTTTGAATTTTGATATTGATTATAATAACCAATATTGAAGTTGGATTTATAACGTTTTCAAAGTATTAAAATATTGTACATAAAACTGAAGTTAATACAGAAAATACACGGGTTATATTTGTCAATCATACAACCTTTAAGATTTCGTAAATATAACTAAATCTATCATTATAATTAACACATAAGCAATTATTCAATGAAATAAAGGATCTAGTTTCATTATTTACTTTGCGAACTAATTAAAGACTTAATATAATAAGAATATCTTCTGAAAAAGTAATGATCTTGTTTCAAATTTAACTTTCAGAGTAAAAGCATCTCCCATTTTAAGTTGATGTAATAATATGTTTATACATAAAATATTTCTGCAAACAATTGTTAGACAAATAGACTATAAAAGTGTTGCCAAAACTCAAAGGAAAAATATTTGAAAGAAGGTTCAAGTTAATTAGATGTTGAAATAAAAGTCATTTTATGGAATGAAACAAATACATAATGGGCTCGGATATCAAAAGAAAGATCCAAACGGGTCCTTACGTGCAATAATGGTAAGTTTAAAATGAAATAACTTTTTTTTATTTCGATTGTAGTTAATTTTATAAGAACTTATTAAAATAGAGTTGAAAAAACTGATTTGGTAGTCAAGTTGCACTTATGCCCACAGCAACTCCCCATATGCTAAAAGAAATGAAATGTCAAAAAACGAAAGTGTTGCTCAATGTTGGTAATATTGCATACCATGTTTATGATTTCTTTGAGTTATAGCATTCCAGGCATCCGCTTGTAATTTAATTTCGATACTTTCAATGCATCCAATTTCTCCATACTTTCTCTTTATGCCTCCAAAAGCTGTAAATGGTAATTTAATCGAATTTCCCTTTTTTTGGTATGAATTTTCATTTTTATGGAAATCAATGATACATTTTCTCTCTAATTGCCATTCTCAATTATTTCGAGAACGGTGTAAATAAAACGTCAAACTATTCAAAAATAATACGAAGGAAACAAATATTTACAGCTACTATATTATTAATTCTTTCAAATACCCTGGAAAACTGTAAAATGAGTAAATATCTGCCTGAGGAAATATACAAAGTCATCTTTTTCAAAATTACTTAATTTTTTTTTGTTAGAAGCTTATTTAACATCATCTCCATCTTTTGGTATTTGATCTCAATTTTATGGTAATTATATGAAAACTATTTTTGTTAAAATATCTATTTTCACTCAGTTAAAAATTAAAAATGCTAAAGTTAACAAATAATTATTTTACCGAATGTCAGCGTTATTGGTTTTTTGTATTGAATTATAAATCGAATTATTACATTGAAAAATAAAGTCCAATTTTTCAAAAATTAGATTTTCTGTTAAATTACATGCATCACGCGAAACAATTATTCTTCCAAAACTGATTCGGAAAATCATCACAGGTAGGTAAATACTACACATTTTTAATAAATTATGTAATTAATAAATCGATCTTGAAAGGAAAAATATAATAAAAAAGAATTAATATAAAATTTGCAATTTTTATAGTAAAGTAATTTCATCTCTGTTCATAATTAATTCAAATAGAGTACTCTTTTCATTAAATTTCTACCGAATTTCCCGTTATCGTAAAATATTTTTTGCGTTAACTGTATGATTCAGAAATTAGTCTTAAGAATTATTTTATACATTCCTTATATTCTTTTTTCTGGAAATATATGATCATGCGGGTCCTTTCTATGAACACGGACACAATACTACCTCATAAACCTTCCGACTGATATCACTCAGCATTTTCGTGGCAGTAACAGCAAGCCATAGCCGCGAACTTCTTTCTAAGTTGCTTCTTCGTGTTGTGGGTTCAAGTACTAACAGCCACTGATGATCCACCTGTAACGGGACTGATCAGCTCTAAATCTCTGTAGTCTTCAAATCCTTACATTAGCATGGTGTGAAAGATTAGAGAGAAAGGGGATAACTCACTTATCGTTTTCGTCAATTGACTAAGGTTCAAAATTATAATGATCACCAGCAATTGCTCCTTTGTTGATTCTAAGTGCAACGTTACTAAAAGTTTTTCAAGCACTTGTCACTTTTAATTAATATGGCATTCAAACCACTCGGACAGGCGATGAAGCTCAATAGTTGCAATCTACACATAGAACCATTGCTGATAAACTACTTTTTTTTTATCCGTGTTTCAAAAGTACTATTTACTGAAAGATTGTTAACTTATCTTAGCACTAAGAAGAGAGCCCAATTACGAAGTAACCCGTAAATTATTACTCATATCAACATGACGAGGAAGATATCTGAATCGGCATCTCACTTTCCAAATATGCACACCATCTCAAAGTGAGAACTGTGCATTCTGGCTAATTATCATATTCAACCCTGCTGCTTAACGGATATTTAGTATCATAAAGACTCGAACCCGAGATTCGACGGAAATAACCCTGGCTATGAGTGCAAAAATAATTGATTACATTCTTGAACTGCGTTTCTGTAATTATTTTAATTACCTCATCTGTGCTTGGAATTAAGTAGAAAACCTTAGTTTGTAACTAAACTAATATTTAGGATGACAGACGAGTCGGGTAATAGAGATACGCCACACATTTTAATCATCTCTTCATACCAAATACGTTTGCAACATGAAATAATTCGAATAGTATTTATCTCAAACAAGACACATTCATGAACCTTATTACATTTATTATACATCAACTACATGTAAATATAGCAATGAAGGCATTTTCAATATTTCTGTAATCAACTATGCAAATTGCACTGCTGTTAAATGGATTTATGGTATAACATATATCATACTAAACTATCTAATCAAGAATACCTTAAGTCGTAACTCATGTTATCCACCATAATTAATATACTTACGAATAACATACACGAATAGATGAAAAAAGGAATGATAAATGGTACATATTCTTTGGTTTTTAAATGGAGAGTAATCCAAATTAATCTCTAATTCAGTTCATAACATTTTCAAAAATATGAAATAGTAAATTTAAACTTTATTTTAAGGATCGAATTGATTTAATTTTCAGAAAACTACCGCATTGAAAAATAAAACTAAACTCTTTGATACTATATAAATAAAACAGGTTGAAGAAATCTTTTCTGGTTAATTGCTGCTATTTCCTAACTTTAAAAGAGTATTTTTTTTTCTTAGATTATACACAATACCGTTAAAAAGTTTCCAACTTTTAGTTACACTTTTACTACATGAATCCTATTGAATTTATGACTAAAAATAGCGCAAATGCATGAATAAAAATGAGTGGAAATGGTCATTAGATTTCCATACGGCGTTTTAGGGAATAAACTCATAATTAAAATAAATGCGCTTCTAGATCAAGAACAAAGACAATTTCGTTTAATCTTATGTTTGTTTTTGCCGAGATATTTTTTTCTTACTTATCACAAAATGCGGAAAAAACGGTTAATATTTCTCCAAATACAATTGTATAGTTAGAATGAAATTTAATACTTCCGGCGTATATTATAATATATGGTGTGTTTACGAAAGAATATACCAAAATTAAAGAGTTACAATTACTAAAATAAAGGAGTTACAATTAATAAAATAAAGGAGTTACAATTACTAAAATAAAGGAGTTACAATTACTAAAATAAAGGAGTTACAATTACTAAAATAAAGGAGTTAACTACAATTACTAAAATAAAGGAGTTACAATTACTAAAATAAAGGAGTTACAATCTTTTTGGAACAAATTCATTTAAAAAGTAACACTTGATAAAATATTGATTACATTCATGATTTTATAAAATTATGAATGCTTCGTGTTACCACCAGCAGAAACACGAATTATATATAGTGGTATGATGTGTCGGATTAGGCGCAGAAGAGATAGCGACTTTGCACTTAACGGGTTCCCTCTCCCTCCTTCAATCCAAGAAACTCTGGTTGAACTCTTTGCTATTTTTTCCCTTTTGATGTACCTTAAAAGTAAAAATATTTTACTGCCTCTTCCGACAAACATTAATAGAAAACTACAAACATTCGAGCTGAAAAAATGTGGGGCGTGTTCCATTATTGACTGGATATCGTTTGTGTTCCTGGTGATGTGCAGTCACATTGAATATTTATAATTGTATAAACTTTAAAGCATTACTTTTAATTAGATTCATCCAAATAGTTACAACTTCTTTAATTCTGAAACAGTCTCTCTTTAAATTTGAAATATTCTTGTGTAAAGACCGTGTATTTATTTAACATTTTTTTCAACCTCAAAATTGAATCAGTGTACGTTTTGTTTGTTTATGTTTGAGAACTAAGTGAAACCTATGTTTCGAGTCATCCATATGCCATATTAAATGTAAACAGAAATAGCCGTAGAATGGTAAATAAATATTCAATGCAAGGGAATATTTACATAGTGTTCTCCCCATGCTTTTGAAATCTTTTAAAGGTTTTTATTCCTATAAACGGCTTTCAGAATATGTAAATAGTTTCAGGGTACATAAATATTTTCTGATCCCATATTGTATCAAAGAAAGGGATTGTCTTGTCATTTTAGAATATTTATGCAATGGGGTCAAAATATAATTCCCATGAAAGTACAATTCTAATGAACCAGTTTTTGATGGATGCATATTTCAAAACATGGCAATTATGAAAAGCCTGCTGTCGTCATTCCCACATTTGATTTATATGAATGGATTTTAATAATGATGTCTAAAATATTTTATACTCTCTCTGCTAAATATGCAAATTTTCTTCATTATGGAGAGAATGCTCTGGTAGAGAAAAAATCGAATGCAGTCTAGAAAAAAAATCTTTAGTAACACATAAATTAATGAAAATTGAGAATTTGATATTTTACGAAACACAAAGTTACATCAGGTGATCTCTGAATTATACATTAAGTAATTAAATTCTTATTTCGAGTACAGGGTATTCGATTAAACTGAACTATATTGATTATGGTAAATTTTCTTCGCTAGATTATTGAGTGGGGGAGAAAATTGGGACTTTTTTCCTACATGAAATTTCGTTACTTATAGATTTCACCGGTTAGCCGGCGCTAAGGTTTTCTAGAGACTTTAATTATTGTGCCGCTGTTACAATATTGTCATTTTTCTTATTTTCGTTGAATTTGTTGAGGAAATATTTTTCACGGTCATCCTTAAAATTTTGTAACTAGAGTCCGCTAGAATAAATGAAACAGCACGGCACACCTGTTTGCTCCTTTTTTCAACTGAATGACACATACATAGCTGTTATCAATAAAACAGTTACCAAAAACTCCTGATCAAGAAACTATCAGCCATGCACCTCAGTAACAACAATAATATAAACAAAACCATTTAAAAGAAATTTAAATTAATATAGAAATAACAGCCGATGACCTGATACCTGAAAAAAAGAAATGAGAACCGATGTCAGAAGTTTAAGTAGATGTTAAAATTACTACATATATAGTTGTTGTAGAAAAACTTGAATTTAACTTTTTTACTGTTATTTGTTTCAAACTCAGCCGCCCATATTCAAAGTGGTTAGTGTGAAAGGACAGGAAGACACCCCACATATAGTATAAAATTGATGTGTTGACAAATATGATTACCGTTCTATGATGTCAAAACATGTAAATTGAAGTCAATTTTAAATTCTTATTCTTCGTGTGAGTTTTGTTTGGGAAACCATATACATGTAAAACGGAACAGATGCAATTATAATTAAGTATATTCGTATGAGGGGAAAACTTTTTCATACTATTCAAATTGTGAGATGAAGAAGGAAGTGTTCATAAATATATTCAATGTCAGTGAAGTTTCAGAGGAAAGTTACAACTTATCGTTTAGAAAAAATAATAACCAAGTAACAGAACTGTTGGGAAGCTGCAGAAGTTTATTTTATTATGCAACTTAAAAACTGTTGACACTGCAAGCTTGGGAAATAATGGTTATTATTTTTAAATAAATGGATATTGTTGCAAAACTAAGCAAAAATTTAAGACAGTGCTTATAAAATTATATTGATTTAAAAGGAAAACTTTTTACGTTATCCTACAGCCCGTCTCGTCTTTCATCTTAAATATTATTCAAATCACAAAATCTCATTTTCAACTTAAGTTCAAGCACAGACAAATCAACTAAAACAATTAATTGAATTTCAAAATACAGTTTGTTAAACTTCTAATAAGGGAGATGTTCTCAACTAGTTTCAAGCTCCTTGCCACAAGTATTAACAACTTTTATAAATGTCAAAGAATACGCTTTCTGGAATACGATACGAGTAAATCCATCAAATAGTCAATCGACCAGACAGCGTTGGGACCTAATCTCCCTAGATCAACTCGACAAGCGAGAAGACTTGCGCTCACATATTACGCACTATTACGCTTTCTATTACTATAACCTTATTATTATATCTCAATTCAATTTTATTTCGCTTTTATACGAGTTGATTATATCTATTCACTCCACTTCCAAAGGGTATTCAATTTACATCATTTCATTTAATTTGATTGAGGAGAATCTGGAAACTTAATTATAAAGTCAAAAAGAAACCTCAGGTGTTATTTAAGGGAAGTTTCGTGAAAAGCCAATGTTACACAAACTTTTTCGTTTCTTTCTTCTTTCGAGAAAAGCTCTTCTTATACAACTGGATATCCTTCTATCCAAGTATTTCCAGTGTCAAAAAAACACAGAGTCGAAGAATTGTAAGAAGAAATGTCAGCGTTCACGCAAAAGGTCAAGGAGACGAAACGTTGTCTACAGAAAAGAAATATATTTTCTTAACATTTGGAGAGCATTATCGAGAGACGTGTTGGGTTTTATCAATGAGATGATAGGAACAAAAAACAAGTGCTTACCGAAATATTCCCTCTAAGTTAATTCTTTTTTTTAATTACGAAGAACTAAAAATGTGACACCAAAGTTGTATTTAGCTCATAAACATTTGGGAATAAAATAATGCGAAATAATGGACTTTATTCATAAAATGATTTCAAATATTTTCTGAGATATAAAAGTCCCCAACTTGTGCCTAAGACATTTGAAACATACATGGCTTTGTAAAACAAAGTCAGGATAAACAAACATCCGGCTAATAGATTCCTTCGTCTACTAGACAGATTATTGTTAGACAGCTTTATTTTTAATTATTCTCAGAGAGAAAAAACATGAAGTTCAAAATTTGCCAGTCTGACTATTTCTTGACTGATTACTTAAAGAATTTATATAGATCAGATTCTAAGTAGCAAAGATGGAACATCATATGTTCCCTTCAATTTTTAATTCATTTGCATAGACAGCATCGAGAAATGAACCAGAAAAAATACTTAGTAATTGAAGCAACCGAAACAAAAACAAGACTCATAATCTTTAGAGCTTATTTTTTAATTCTTTTTTTATTAGGGCGCTATAGTCTAGTTGTCGAGATAGCAAACTTCGACGTCAACTATGCACAAATTGACTTACACAATGTATTCAAAATGTTCTAGGCCATAAATCAGACCTTGGCCTTGGATAATCCAGCGGATGTATCCCACACACTCCATAGAGCCCAGAAAATGTACTTACACTTAATATTAAACTTTTACATAATCTTTTCACAATTTCATACAACACTTGAAACGAGATAAACATCTTTTACCACTCCATTTCTATTGAGTTCCGATGTCATCGCCACTTCAATCTTCTCTGTCGACTCGTAGCACCCCTTACATCACCATCAATTGGTGGGGGAAAACCTCCAATTCATGGTGATGTAAGGGGTGCTTATTTATAACTTATTTGCTTTTTTAAAACAAATTGGCCTTTTACACCAAATTTGAATTTTTAACTTTTAACCTGTATTACTAATTTCTGTGTATTACCTGTTTAAAAAATTATATATTTTAAATTATTTTAACAAATGTTTGGCACAGCATAGTCTATCTTGGCTCTTGCGCCATTAAACCTCACAGTCACTCACACTCACTCACTACATCACCATCAACTCGGGTAGTAAAAAATATTTTTGGAGGATATATGGGTGTGATTGCTGAACACAATTTACCTTTTATTCTTTTTTTTATTGGA
>BMAW01124679.1:0-16505 GCA_019974015.1 Nephila pilipes
TCTCGAATCCGTCTTAATTCGCTTAATGCTAATTTACGTTCAAATAATAAGGAATAATGGTTTTAGTCAAATAATAATAGTTTAACAAATCACACACTCTCTTTTCAATTCAGACATTTCTCAATTGCCGCAGATTCGTCTCCTGTTATTAAGATCGTGGGTCGCTTCCAACTACTATTAATTTAAACGAATAATTATAATGACTCACTCCAATCTACAACAACTATCAATTGGTCGTTATTATCTGTCTCTCTTCTATTTTCTTTTAATTCTATATCGATATTCCAAAAATTCAATTTATTACACTTCTTATGTTCATCTAATTAACCTATTCGCGTTTCATTTTGGTTGAGGAAGAATTGTAATTTTACGCAATTCAAATGACTAAAAAGTCCCCGAGGTTTGTGGAGAAAAAATATCTGTAAAGATACTATAAAATAAAACTGTAAGAATATATATATATATATATATATATATATTCTTACAGTTTTATTTCATGATGATACAATCCAAATTATTCTTTAAGTTATGCGATCACGCGCTCATAAATATTTGCTGAACATACAGTTCTCACGATTGAATACCTGTAGGGATAATCCCTACTAGGCTGTTGGAGGCCATGTAAATTCCTCAGAATCCCTACACCTATTCCAAGTGATCTATTACGAGAAAAAGACAAAACTACCTTGCATTAAAAGGAAATTTCTGAAAATTTTTCTCTCTTCTGGCTCTTCTGCGTTCTAGTGCTGTGCATCAAACGGTGGAGTTGTATCTCCAGCCGTATGGATATGCTCTCTCTCAGTTAAAGTGAAATAAACAACAAGTAAATTTGAACTTTGTCTCAATTTTTTATATTTAATTAATTCAAATTTTCTAAATCATTATATCAAGTTCAAGTTCAACTATGGTTTAATTTACTATCCCAGAGATAGAGTGAGCATTACATTCTCATGAGCTAACCATTCGGCCACCAAGGCCGAAGCGAAATACAATTTGAATGTAACAAAATAGCAGAACAAAAGAGGTCAGAAGAAAGCGCCAGCAGCAGCCTTTGACATTGATGTTGATTATCGACGGGCGCCTAGAGAGCGGAGCTCTCTTCTAGCCCGAATCTTGTGAACAAAAGGTTTCTTTGCAAAAATGGAGTTTGCATTCTATGGAAATGAGTCTAGAAAATAGGTAGAAAAGTTTTTGAAAAAATTAGAGCAGTAGAACTTTGATAAAAGGCAGAAAAAATGAGTTGATGCACCAGTATCACTAGTGACACCTAATGGAGGAAAAGGTTTCTACTAGATAGAATGGTGGGTAGCACGACTTGGAGGAAGTTTCTTGACTCTTGAAGTGCAGATGGATGCTTGAATTGCTATTGGCTGAGAGGTGGAGTACTCAGATGCTGCTATTGGCTACCCTCAATGGAGTTACACTGAGTATATATAGGGGAGGAGGGATTACCACCAAAGCAGCAGCCTTTTCGCAGTGCATCCAGTTTTATAACAGGGATTTTCCACCCTCGATGTAATAGATAACGTGGCATAGAGTTAGGGATTCTCAGGGACTTAACTATGAACATAAAGTCTAGTAAGGATTATTTTTGACAGATTTACGACCATGGGAAAGCGGATTAAACACATTGTACGAGCGCGTGAAATAATAAATAAAAGGATAAATTTGGAATTGGACCTGGAAATAAAAATGAACTTTTTGCTTTTGAATTAGAGAGGATGGGACAAAACAGAAAATTAAATTATTGCTAAAAGGAATTACTAAATTAAAGTTAAATCATTACATACACATATTAGTTTTCTTTTTCAAAACAAATAATCCTTCAGTAAAGTAAGATACAATATTGCTTTTACAATACTGTGTTAATCACTATCATGTTTAATTTTCGTTAATTTGATGTTTTTTAAAAATGAGAATAAAAATAAAAACTAAATTATAATCAATGTTTCATTTCTTTTACCTTATTTAATTCAATAGCTGACGTAATACTTTATCACTCTTCATACTTCGTGGTTTCTTTTTCGATTTTAATAACAAAGTTAAAAACAATATAAATATTTAATAATGATGCAAAATACATTTTCGTGCAACATCCGCTGTTTAATGAAAACTCTTGTTGTCATTGTGCAACGACATGCTTTGTTTTACGATAAAAAAAACGAAGCTAAAAAAAAAATTCAATTTAGTGGAGGAAATTCTTAGACAGAGAAGTAAGCTGCATTTCCAAAGTTTTCCCCCTTCTTTTTAGAAGTAGTCTTGCATGACATTTTCTACTTTTTTTGGAGGGGAAGAAAAAGACTTGAAATACACGAGAAAGAATTCTCCCATTTTCTCGAAACTATTCAGTATTCTACAGATTAAAAAAAGAACAAATGCTGATGCAAGCTCAAAATTATTTAATGTCGCTTTCGAGCTTATTATTAAAAATATTAGCATATTCAGTTAGTACCACTGTTATTTGCTCGAGGAGAACTTAAATATGGTGTTAATGTATGAGCTAGTGAACTCAGTTAACATAATTAATTTTTTACACAAAATTTTTCCTCGATGGAATCTGGTTCTTTTGCAGAATTAGGAAGAAAACTGTCTAAATAGTTTACGTTCCAACTTTTTTTCAAACCCGATCTTAAACTCTATAGTTATTCAGAAAAAATGTCAGCAAATGTGAGGTTGATTCTAAATATTCTTAATACTACACGATAGGTGGATCGTTAATTAATCATTATAAATTTGATAAGTCACATAAAAATTACGAAATTTCCAAACTTGTGTATTGGGTACATAACAACTCCCCCCCCCCTTTTTTTTTCCTTTAATTTTTCTTCATATTATTTAAATCAATTTTTTATATGTTTTGAGAATTTCAAATATATATATATATATATATATATAAACAAAACATCAATACTATAATTCAGAAAATATCACATCATAAAACAAACTAATCAAATCAAACATAAATTCATTATATTAATGTTTAAGAAAATATATAATTAAAGAAATCATTAAAAAACTAAAGTAAAAATAATATAACTCAAATAAAATTACCATAATTAATTAAACAAACTAAAATAATATAATATAAAATAATTATATAATGTTTGTTTGTGTAAATATCTCGCATAAAACTAATTTAATTTTCTAATTTTTCCATTCTATACGCCATTAGTATAGAGTTCATCCTTATTTGCTGATACAATCCCAAATTATCCATTAATTTCTGAGATCACGCGCTCATAAAATTTGTTGAATCAACTTTCCCATAGTAATAAATCCGTTGGAAACACTCGTTACTAGACTGATAGACGTCATCAAAATCCCTCAGAATCCCTTTATATTATACCACGTAAACTGGAGGAATCCCTACCTATAAATTTGAAGTTGAGATCTCTCTTCTGCTGTAATCGAGATAGTGGAGCTAAGTCTCTTGAATTATCCATTTTAATAATGTATATTTATTGCCTCTTTCTCTCGACAAAATGAATATACAGTCCTAATTGAAAAAATATGTTCTCATGGCAACCCTGAATCATAATGCATTTTTACACGTCAATTACGGATTATGTTATACACACACAAATATGTATATATCGGTTGAAGCAAACATTTTTGTAAAGTGTTGAGTAGAAATTTTTTTTTATGGTCAACTATTTGAGACATTCACTAACCATAAGGAAACTCGTTTTTTTAAACCCCATAACTCAGAAAACGTTCGAGTCAATTTTTCGAAACTTTAAATTTTGACTATATATAATATGAAAATCAGCAACATAAAAAAACACACAACAAAAAAGAAAAAAACTAAAATGTGCTTGTGAGTGTGCGATGAAAATTTTCTATTTTTGAAGTTAATTAAAAATGTAAATTAAATTAACTAATTGATGTAAATTAATTAACTAAATCTTTAATTCATAATTTATTTCCATTCGAATCAGAAACTTTTAAATCTGCTTTGTTTGACTGCAATTAGAACTGTGGAAGCTATTTAGAGTTAAGTTTTTTTGACAGCAATACAAACAATCGCCTTTCTCAAAAGGGGGCAATATGTTTATTATCTTCTATTTATATACAAGAAAGCATCAGTTTTTGCCCCTATTATATATATATATATATATATATATATCCTCAGGAAATACTCAACCTGAGAAGCATCACTTACATCCTTCATTTTTAAGAAAGTTTCAAAAAGGCTTTCGCCGCAGATCTATATTTCTAGCTATAGCGACGAGACATTTTACTCGTATTTTCCGTTAAATATCAAGATGAAATGCGTGTACGTTCTGTATTTAATAATATACTGAATATGGCTTTTCTTTACAATCTTTTCTCAAAACACTCTTTTTTCTTATATAATTTTATTACTTTTTCAAAATTTCCCGACTCTTAAATTACTACCCCTCATTTTAAAAAGTCAGAGAAATTAAGTAATACATAAAAAGTTCTTTTCATGTGTATATATATATATATATATATATATATATATATGAAAATATATACCTTACATACACCTTACATATATGTATATATATATATACATATATGTAAGGTGTGGCTATTAAATAACGAGACGGACGTTGTAAAACATTTTATTTGATTTGGCTCTCTCGGTTAAAGATGGGCCCTTCCTGTGCATGGATTGACACTCGTTTCAGGATCATAAGTATTAAAAACCCGAGATTCATCCCACGTTATTATCCTTTCTAATAAATTTAGGTCATTTTTAATGGAATTCAAATTGTCAAAGTGCGAAATCCCTGTTGTGTAGACAAGATAATTTTTGGCACCATTTTGGCACACAATTTTTGCATGTTACAATTTGTTTGCAAAATTTGCCGTAAGGATTCTTAGTCAATTTCTACAGACTCAGAAATCGCACGAATTCTGAAGCGATGGTCAGATCGAAACAAATTATTTTCAATATTGTCATTCGCTTCTGACGTGGAAGGGCGACCCAGGCGTGAATCGCCTTTTCGGCCATCTTGAAAGCGCTTAAACCACTTAAAAATACGCGCACTCGGTAAAGATTTATTGCCATACAGTTATTTCATAAAGTTGTAAATTTCAGTAAAGGTATTTCCAAATTTCATGTGAAATTTCACAAAAAATTGTTGCTCACTTATCGTTTTCCGGCGAATCAAAAAATAATTAAATAAATAACTCCAATGCGAAAGAAGGATACAGCTATAAGGATTTGTTTACAGAATCGAAAGGCAGAGCATTCGAAAGAGAAGGCTTCACGCTAAACAGATGTCGGTTGCTGGCGTTTGGTGCATGCGTGCTTCTGTTAGCAGCGTCAGTCAAGATATTGAAATCCCTTGTAAACACACACACACACACATATATATATATATATATATATATATATTCTAATTAATAGTTCAATATTTACTAATCCTTTCACTGCTATTTTTCTCATCGGTTAGAAAATCGGTCTCATTTTCAAGGATTTTGTGATAAATAAAAAGCACTTAAATTACGCAATAATTAACAAACCTTAATTTTTTTGATCATATTCAATTACCTTAAGATTCATTAGGCAAAGAAGATTTTTATTACCTGTAAGATCCCCTCCGTAATAAAGTATGAAAGCATACGTATGAGAATTGTATGGCGATAAACATCAAAAAAGCACAAATATTTTATGCACGAAAATTAATTTATTCTAAAAGACAATTTATAAAATCATATTCCTTTTTAAAGTTTAGTAATTTTTCCCATCAACCTCATTGTTTTGGATTAAGAATGCAACTTAGATTCACCTCTTAACTCTGAAATGTATTTCAGAAAAATGCATCAAATATAGAAAAACTTTTTCTGGCTTAATTTTGTGCATTATATCTATAATAAGGTTTAAGAAAAATTTTTAATGCAGTGGATATTTTAAAATGTTTCAAAAATACAAGGGGGAAATGGATTTCACTTATGTTTTACTCGAAATATTTCAATAATAATAAAATTAATCAAATGGCATTGTAATTTTGTAGCGAAATATGATAAATAAACGCTAAATTTGATACAACGATATGAATTTAAATATACAGATTTCACAAACCCTTTGCAGTATGATATATACCAAAACATGGCATTGCATATCACCCTTTTTCTATAAATTCGTGTTTTACACGTCGCATCTTTTTTTTTTTTTCCTCTTCTTCTTCAGTTAATGCGACTGCACACAAAATATAATCTGGTTGGAGTAGTCTTTTTCTTCGTTGATAGAATGTGCTCAGGAAATGACGACCTGTAAGCCGCAGTAAGTTTACACGAGGGTGACGTGATCTCGGTAACTGAATATGCCATCAATGGTGAAATGAGTTATTTTGATTTGATTGTTTGTTAATGTCGAGGGCTACAGGCAACGGACCTCGTAATTTTGAGCTTTGGTCAAATAACTGTGGTGAACCCAACGGACTCTTAAACAGAAGGTAATTGATATCACACAAGATTGGACGCTACACATTCTAACAGCAACAGTTTATTAAAAAATTTGAAAAAAGTTTAAATAGAAGAAAATCATAAGCTGACGACTTGACAGCTAATAAAATAATAAAGAAGAAAGTCCCAAAATAGTTGAGAGTACAGGGTAACTTCCTCGGCGGTTCCTTTCTCTCTGCCTGCTTTCCATTGCTACCTTAAATAACGGTAGCAGAAGCACTCTAGTTCACTTCAGCGTCAAGTCGTTTTAGCTGGCTGGCTTTGCCAGAATGGCCGCCTCGTTCTCGCAGTGGTAGAGTGACGACTAAATGGAGAGTCACCACAAGTCGCGACATAACGAAGACGATACTTGAGCTGGAACTTTCCTCTCCAAGCTTTCACACCCCGCCGAGGAGTTGGGGATCTAGAGAAATTTAACGTGCTTCAGCCCCGCTACACGGCGGGTCTTCAGTGGCACCAAGGCTCGGACCCACGACTCGACGGCTACAACGCCGGCCGAGAGTTTGCGATCATGATTACTAGGGTACCGCGGTCACAATAAATGAGTGAATTACATAACAAATGTCAATCAGATATGAAAAACAAATTCAGTTCAGCCTTCACGGAATTGAGACATTAATATTTCTCGTGCCCGAGCTCAATTCAGGCACCACGATTGTTGCACGTTTGAATTTGTCTTAAGATTCGGGCGACACTGCCAAAAGATTAATACCATACCATATGTATCTAAGAACATTCCCCACTAAAAGACATTAAAAACCAACATTTTAAATGTGAAGATATTGAAAAAAATTACTGAAAGAATAACTGTTACAAGAATTTACATTAGGATTAAATTATAACATTGTATTTTTAACAGTCAGAAGTACTATAAAAGATTCCGAACCCCGATAAAAGAGGATAAAGAGGGAAAGTTTCGAACATGGGAAAGTAGATTAAATTTAGTTTCCCCTCCGAATTTTAATTTTTGATATACTATCGGATTTTGGCGAAAGTCGTTTCTATGTTAAAATCATTTTTCTTTAAAATCATGATAGCTTCGAATACAACGTCTTATTCAGTTTGAGTATTTCGATCATAATAGATAACGAAAGAAAGATTCTTTATTTTGATACGATATACTTCTTTAGAAAAACTGCCACTGAAATCAAAAATACTGTTTTAAGAAAAGTTTAATAAAATTATAGCTGGTAAAATTATTTGTAAAAAAAACTTTTCCCCTCTAAGAAATCGATAAAAGAGTAAGCCTTTATATTTTTGCAAAATTCTACTCAACAAGTAATTTATATCCTTGCAAACATTACTTTACGAGGAAACATCGTTAAAATTTAATATTACCAAGAAATAACCGAGATACCTGGATTAAATTTATTCTGTAAATTTATTGATTCTTTTTAACATAATATTGTAAATCAGAAGGTATTCAACCTTCTACACTTTGGGGAACTCTTTGAGCTTACCGTTTTGTTGAAGGTACCCCTTGAACAAAGAGCAGTAAAAAAAGGATATCAAAGCTTTATCCTACTCAGATTTACAAAATTATTATTGCACATTTATTTTATCACAATACAAACATCTTAAGATAATGAATGGAGACGTAGCTAATGGCGTTTTTTGGTTTTCTAAAATATATTCTATGAATAATAAGCAAATGCAACAATATTTTAAATTATAAGAAATTATATTAATTATAAGAAGTTAATTTGACTTGGCTGTGATTGTTTTTCATTACAAAGTATTTTTACGTCTGGAATAATTGTAAAAATATGCAACCTTATGTCCTCTTCAGCAACCAATCTGTTTCCGTATTTTGTTTTTGTCGCAGCATACCAAGAGAAAGATTTTTCACCTCCACAGGTTGAAACAAATGACATTAGAAGTTTAACAGATATTTTGGCAATTTCAGGATATTCTTTTCTGATGTCAGTCCAAAAATGCATTATATCAACTTGACTAAATTTTAGTTTCAACGGAGTGTCTTTCGATATATCAATTTAAGATATAGATTAAGCCAAAGAACGGAAACTAATTTTTGTCCTAATGCGTCTCGATTAATGTATATGAAGAGAGTAAATTTTACGAAATCTAATATTTTGTTTTGTTCCAAAAATATTTATTTATATTTATTTTTACAAGCAAAATGCCTTCGATATTTTATAAAAATTAAAGTTTTAGTAAAATTTTGGGGCTTTGATTAAGCAAATAAAGATAGCTTGCTGAACCCTAGGGTTCCGCAGAACCCAGGTTGAAGACTTCTGTTGTAATCTTAGCTACTCATATTGATTTATTTAATTTCCGAAACTGTATATTGAAGTTACCCGCAGTATCATAACGTTTTCTATATATTCACCATCCAAAGTTATACATTTCTCACAGTTTCTAGCCCTTTCGAAGGCCACCAGCATAGAGCCCTACAGATTGAACTCTATCTTCTCCACCGTACGGAGAAGATAGAGTTACTTCAATCTACGACTTCTAGAAATCTAACAAATCAACATTAATAGCTGTAATTTACAAAATTATGTATAAAACGATCGATTAATAGGCAGAATAAATTACATTCGGATATATCTCGGAATTTATTTTCCTTACTAAAATCCACCCTTCTTATTTTAAACACACAATAAAAATTTTCATTTATAATAATTGAATATTTTCCCCCTTGTCCTAAAAGTCAAAATGTTATATCATCAACTTCATTTACTTATTTCTAGCTGGAGTTCCCGTACTATTCAGGGATGTTTGGCGAGGTGTGGAAGTTTGGAGAGGGGGCTCCAGGTCAGGTGTCGCCCTCATCACTTGAATGAGGATCAAATTACGAGGTCCGTCTCCAATAGCCCTCGCGTTGCTTCAAGTGCGACGTTAATAAAACCAATCAATCAATTGCAGGGGTGAATTTTGAAAGAAAAAAAACCTCAACAATACACAGTAAAATACATAAGGATCTACTATCAATCATGAATTCCGATGAATCCAAAACATTTCCAAACATTTGATTCCCTAATGTCAAGAGCTCAATCGAAGCAAACACTTGTTGCATTATTCGGTTATATGCTCATTAAATTAAGCAACAGTATAACCATCTAAGCAATCAACATGAAATATTGTCATAAAATACTCTTCAATAGTAATCAATAATATACAAACCAATTTATCTTATATATCATAACGCCATCACTAAGCATTAAAAGCAATACAATGCATAAAATCTTGTCATAAGTTAATAATCAATAAAAAACAATTAATTAAAATTTAGATTTTTAAGGAATTCTTTTAAAAGCACCGATTCGTTCGAAAAAGAATTAAAATGGTCATTCAGAAACAAATAAATGAGTAAATACCAAGAGTACCATGAAATTCCATGAAGAATAAATACACGAAAGCATAGATATATATATATAATATGCACCAGAGCCGGGAGAAGCGAAACTGTAATCTTCTGGAGGAGAAAATTAGAGTAAAAAGAAACTTATTCATTAATTATGCAGTTAAAAATTCGAATAAAATCCACTAATAAATATAAATATATATATATCTGTTCTTCTTTTAAAGAAAGGCCAAATATTCGTTCCGTATGCCTATGAATATCGAGTCATTTGGACTGATAGATTTCATGGAACAGTTTTAAAATACAAATTCGGAAAATGACACTTTTCAGAGGTATTTTCAAAAAACTCTCCAAGAAATCAGTTAATTACTTGACGTGCTCAAAACAAAATTTTCGTTTAATATGTGTCGGGGGGGGGGGGCGGATTTCAAATCTCTCGTACGACGTAAGAATCGTGATACTGCAACGTTTCGTTCGAGATCTAAACCCATAAGTGTACTACAAAAAGCTTCAACATTGAATTTAAAAATCAAAAGCAAATTTCGAAAAAAATTACTTCAATGTGCGCCCCATCAGTATACCAAATTTCGTGAGTCTGGGTCTATTCGTTTCTGCGCTACGCCGTCGATACACGCACAAACTCTTGTTTAATAATATAGATTTCTAAAATAATAATAAATATAATAATAATAATAATAAATGGGCTTTATAATAAAATATTCACTTCGAAATTTTACCATTTAAAAATCTTAACAGTTTTGATCTAGAAATTTTTTTTAATTAAATGCAATTTAACAAAATACAAAAACTTGATAAATTACATGCCAAAATATCATGTTATTATCAATATACATTCTGTTTTATTTTAAAGTATGTTTAAATAATCTCGTAATACTTGAAACTATTTGTATTATATTTTTCCATTAAAAATAACGAGCTTTATCCGTTTATATAAATATTTTTGTTTAATTTGAAAAAAGCAATACATGGATATAACATTCATGCAATCCTTTCTCTTTTCAGCATCGCGTTCCTAAAAAAAATCCTCAATTTGAAAACTAAATAGTATCAATAAACAAAAATAAGAAAAAATAAAAAAAAATAAAACGTTCTATGCAAACTTTTGCAAAGAACAGATTTAGCCACTCAAAGAGCGCTTTTTTATAATTATTATTAAATTACTCAATTAAATATAAGAATTAAAGTAAACGACTAAATATCGAGAAATGGACAATAGTAAACTTTTCCGATATTAAAATTAAAGAAAACGATAAATTATCAAATTGAATATATTTAAGCTAAGTGTAATTAAAATTAAAGCAAACAGTAAATTATTAAAGTGAATATATGAAAGCTAAATATAATTAAAATTACACCAAACAATAAATCATTAAAGTGAATATATGAAAGCTAAATGTGATTAAAATTGAAGCAAACGATAAAAATTGAAAAATGATCTGGTAAGCCAAAAGTGATCCACTTAAAACAATAACCCCTTAAGTGGCTAACAAGCATAAAATATTTATATATATACGAAGTTTAATTGCGTGAGTTTTGGTTTTTTATTAACGTCGCACTTGTAGCAACATGAGGGCTATTGGCGACGGACCTCGTAATTTTGAACCTCGGTCAAGTTACGAGGGCGACATGCACCATTTAACGTGCATCAGCCCCAGCTACACGGCGGGTCTTTTGTGGCTAAAGCTCAAACCCGCCATTCACGAGTCTGAAATCATGACCACTATGTTACCATAGCCATTTAACTGCGAGAATATATACCATCTATAATTTCAAGCATAAGGATGTTAATGAATAGAAAGGAAGTTATATTAGGTATTCAATTATTCGCGTTTCTATTTTTAACTCTTCTCTAGATTTTTTAATTGGAAAAAAAAAAACCTGTCTTTTCAATTTTTGTAATTTTATTCATTCCATTTTCTTTTTTCTTCGTTGTAATCATCGACTGTTTTCTTATCTGACCTTTTATTTTTCAATCATCGAACTTTTCTTATCGTCTGCGTTCAAAAATACTTGTGATCACCTTCTGTGTCTTTTAAAACCAATTTTTCCAAATCTTTCTTTTCTTGGGTCTCTTTTCTATTTGTTGTTATTTCTCTTTTACTGTAGAAACTTTTACACACTTTTAAGTTTCGGAACAAAAAATGTCATTGAAAGAAATCATCATCAGTACTTTTTCTAGTATTATTATATATGAAACAATAACGGCCTCCTTCGATCCTAAGCTGAATGGATATGATCGACTTATTTTTTAATAATAGTTCCTATGGGTTTTAATTATTTTATTTTTAAGTGTTCCTTAAATTGATAAATTTCTTTAATTCATAAATTTTTCAGACTTGTAGAAATGTTTCTTAACAAAACAAGAAAATAACAATTTTACTTGATTGGGTCGATCCATATCACTAATATACTTAGAAT
Organism: Nephila pilipes; assembly: GCA_019974015.1. NCBI lineage: Eukaryota > Metazoa > Arthropoda > Arachnida > Araneae > Nephilidae > Nephila > Nephila pilipes. Next base: position 12,206 of record BMAW01124679.1, read on the forward strand.
TACAAATAAGGATAAACTTAGTATTTTTGGCTGGTCTGCATTTCAAATACCACTCGATTGATGTCAATGCAATTTGCTAACTCTATCTGTCTGTTACTATGGTAACGAAGAAACTGTTTCCGAATCTAATGGAAGACGTGTGATGAAATGCATTTATATGGATTCATTTAAAGACAATTTGATCGCATGCTTTTAAAAGTTGAAAAGTTCTTTCGCAATATATTATAGTTAAACGTCAGAATAAATATGTCGTCATTATCACGTTAAACATACCAATGTGAGTCACATAAATTCCTTTCTTTAATATTTTATTTTTATAAGCTCATCCCCTACAGAAAATGAACTTAGTCCCGTTGCCATAGCAATAGACATAGAAGCGGGACTTATTCTAGTAGTAGACACATTACAGCATCATAAAAAATGTTGCCCTGTAACTAATTTTGAAAATAATTATAATCGAAGTTTTTCAATCATTGTAATATTTGCGTGAAACTTCGCATTTTCTGCAGCAAAGAAACCTCTCTTTTTTAATTTTTGTTATACATCACAACATTGTTAGCTCTAAATGAAAAAATTTTTAAAATGTAATACTGTTTTAAACAGTCAAAGAAACTGTTGCAAGATTCACGGATGAAAGTATGTACTTCAGTAAATAAATTGATAATGAACAGAAACATATGTGATACACAATTCACTGCAAAACGCCATTCTCTGAATAAGAGTTTCTATCATATTATGAAAGTTTGAATATGTTAAAATAATTATAATGCCTCTTTCTCTTCCAAATCCCGAATCAATTTACAGTCCAACTCATTTAAATTAATTATAAGAATATGCTAAATTAATTATAATGTCAATTTCTTCTTCCAAATCTCGAATTACTTTACAGTCTGACTTCAGAAAATATTATCTTTATCGTAAATGCGCATGTGCGAACTAAAAGATCTTAGAAGTATAACAATGAAGGAAATAGGATACGATACTTTTTGCATCATAAAATAAAAGGGCCGTTATTTCATATAGTAATAACGAGAAATCAATTTAAAAATTAAAAAATCAACATTTTCAATGGATAAGAACTTGATATGAATTAACAACCAAAACAGCAATTTAAATTGGAAAATATTTGCATTGGTTCATGTATTTTTCTACTTTTTTTTCTCTTTTAGTTCTGGGTTGGTTCACTGAAGAATAACGTACTTAGATTGGAACTTATTAATTACTCCATCGGATACTGCTTTATAACTTCATATATTTTCTAATGTTAAATAGGAACTAAAGATTTTAGAAGCATCATCTGAAAAAAGGTCACGGATTATGTAATGAAATCGCAAACATACTTCATGTACATCGCAATAAAAAAAAATGAAAACATACATAAATTAATTATAAAACTTGAGTTGTAATGCTTATTGAAGTCCTTTTGTTAGTAAAAAAGAATCTTTTTCAGTGAAGATTTAATAAGCTTTCTTATGGTTATTTTCTTATTCAATTTAACATTCAAGATTAAAAAAAAATCTTTGTATAATTTAAGTACTTCACACTTTTTTGTTTCTCTTTCTTTATTTTAATATATTCTTTTGTGGAACGCATAATTATTCATATTCTACGTCAAAATATAACTTATTAATTCCAAGCCTTTAAAAAAAGAATAATTAATTATCTTCAATGTCAAAATAAGAATTGAATATTTATTTTTATTTTTACCACTTTTCCCTTGCATTTTAAAATTTATTAGTTCTTATTTTCTTTTTGGACAAACGCATTTTTTTTTTCTTGCGCGTCATAAATTTGTCAAAGAAATTAAAAGCTTAAGTAATACGTATTGGCAACTTTAAAAAAAATTTTATTTATAAAAATTTTTTTTCTTCGTGTGTGTTATATTTACTAATCCTTTTATTATATTAAACATTTTTCCTAACTTTTAAAAAAACGCGGTCTTGTTTTTAAAATCGAACATATTGATAAAAATATCTAGCGTTTATAAACCTAACAACTATTTGTCATATTTCCTTAATTTAAAAATACTGAAGCAAGATAGCTTATTTTTCCGCCTAAATTCATGTGGAATGAGTTATGGTATGCAAAACTTTATTTTATTTTACGAACAACTAAAAAAAATATGAATACTTCGAACACGAAAATTAACTTATACCGTCAACGCACTTTTGAAACAGTGGATTTTATTTTCATTTATTCTTTTTTGAAATATACGGATATTTTTTGTTGTTGTTACTTTGCTATTTTGTTTCCAAGAACATAACCCACATTAATGCTAAGACACACAGATCTAAAAGAATGTTCTCTTATGAAAGAATCTAAAATTCATGATTTAAGATTTGAAAATATTGAAGGAAAAAAGCTGGAAGAAAAACTGAAGCAAGAATTTTCATTGGATTAACCACAGCTATATGGCGGTTCTTTGAGGTACAGGCAGAAACTATAAATAAAAGACACGGCTTCATGTAAAATAGGATGAAGAAGGGAAATTTTTCGAACATGCAAATTAGATTACTTTTACCTTTGCCTGCGAATGTAGTTCTATCGAATACCGCAATCGGAATTTTGTAAGATAAAATTCTTTTTGTTTCAGATTACTTTTTATTCAGCTGCTTTCTTAGAATTGAACTTATTATAAATGAATATGTCAGTTAAAATAAAGTAGAAGAGGAAAAAGATTCTTTATTTCAGACGATATTTTTCCTTTGAAAGGCAGTTTTAAAATTAAAAATACTGTTTTAAGCAAAACTGCATAAAATATATTGCCTGTATAAATGCCTGGAGGTATGAATTTTATAAATATTGATTAAGGTTAGCGTTTTTGTATCTCTATAAATTAAATTTATTCCATATGCCACTAATATCGAATTGATACATACTAGTTTCTTTTTATACTTCCAGTTTTCTAGTTAAATGCTCTATCTAATTAAAAATAATTCTTTAATTGAGTATATGTTGTACTTGTTTTAAGGAAGCGATTGATTGCTCAAACTAAGTTACTAAATTCAAATATTATTCGGTGAAACTGCTCGTTTTGTCAGGACCCTTTGTTGGGCGATTAAGAGGTCAAATGCCCTATTTACTTCACTTTTAAATCAATATTCTTTTGTGTTTTCACAATCAGTGATAGGAGTATTTAGAAATCGAGCAGAATATTTAATGTATCGTCAACTTTAAGTACTTTCAAAGAATAAAATTGCATTTTCTATGAACATGAATTAATGTGTTTTCATTATTCTTATTCATTATTTCGTTATTGCATTTATTATTTTTAAGTACGGTTTTATATACATTTATTTACTCACGTAATCATTTTTTTATTGAAGTCCCACTTATGTTAAATTTAAGCTGATCAATATCAAAACATTAAAAAAAATGTAGCTTATATTCTCCATCACCACGAAAAGAACTAGTACATGTCATTTTTGCAGAGTTCAGCTCTTCCATATCTTAATTTACTGAATATTATCGTACCTTAACTCACCGTAACTACCATACAGATTTGACAGTTATATCCAAGCCTTTCCGGATTGTATATGAATATCCATCAAAGATGTCCTCACTTTGTTCATCAATATATTCAAAAATCATTTTTTGCTAGCTCATTTCAATAATCTTGCTTTAATACTTCTCTTTCAGAAATGATATAATTTTCCATGCTATTTTTTGTGTGCGAGATATTTTTCTGCGATACATATCTTAATAAAACATTTTAGAAGTTATTTTTATTATTGACGTTACTTTTGAGTCGCTTGAATCGCTTCGAAATTGTTATCTTGTGATGAACTTCCAAATTTCTTTTATTCGTTCGTTACAAGAAGTTAAAATTACAAAAAAAAAAAAAAAAAAAAAAAAAACATTAAAAAGTATCTTTAAAAATCTTCTTCAATAGATTTCAAACTAATTTTATAAATACTTCTCTACTTCAAAAATTCTCTAGTTCACAAAAATTTAATAACATTTTAATACACCATCTGGCAAACGTCTGGTCTTCCAATAAAAACACAAAGAATTCAAACAAAATTAAACGAAAAACGGATGGCATTAGATGAAAATACTTATGTTTCGCAACGATATGAAACCAGATACCAGCATAAATGACAAACCTTATTAAAACAAACTTTTTTTTAGAAAATATTATCAATTTATTGTTTCGACTAATTTCATTTTTTTTACAAACGAATCGTATAATAAATGGATTTCTTTGTTTATTCTTCAAAACAATCCTAAATATTTTTTAGCATTTAAAATACAATGAATAAACTCGGGGTTTTCGATTCTCGAGTGACGTTATAAAGAC
>BMAW01124683.1:0-26510 GCA_019974015.1 Nephila pilipes
AGCGTAACATTTGTTGCCGTTCTGTAAGATGATTATTTAAATATAAGTGATATTTAGGTTCCACGAATTTTATTGTGGAGTAAAGATTTGCAGCAATAAGTTGTGCCCAAATTGAAATCAGACTGTTATTGATTGATTAATTGTTTCATTAACTTCACTCTGAAAAGCAATAAGAAAGTTTTTTGCGACGGACCTCGTAATTTTGAACTTGATCAAGTGACGACGATGACAATTGAACTCGGTCCCACCAAACTTCCACACTACGCAAACTTGAGGACACTGAGCCTCGACAGATTTAACATGCATCAGCCCAAAATCTGCAGGGGGGACTGGAGGTTAAGTTTTACGCTTGGGGCTTGCGATTCTATGATTTAAAGTTGAGTTTACAAGGAACTGCAATAAATGCAATTTTTTAAGATAAGAATAAATAATTAATTGATCAGTTTACATTGTACATACTTCATTATTTGGAAATAAATTTTTAACTTCTCATTTATGTTTAATTTTTCTATTAGAGGTTTTAAAAAAAATTCATGTTGTATAAAAATGTTATCGAGGAAAGTTTTATAAATTTAACAAGTAGTTTTTAACATAAAGCTTTCAAAATTTTCTTTAACTTAGATTGTATAAAATAGGATAATTTCATGATTTCATGTCGCAAAAGAAAACAAATATTACCAATGCATATAAAACCATACTTAAAAATAGTTCAGTTCAATATTTCTATTATCAATTTAAACTATGAAACTACTTTAAAATTTATTTGTAAGTTATAATGCAATTCGCGAATAATTTACACACAAGTAAGTATCCGTAATTTGTTTGAACAGTACAAAAATGTATTAAAATTATTTACTAATATTAGGATTACTAATGGACAATTTTTGTGATTTTACATATACACAATATGTTCAAATTATGTTCCATTACATTACCTAAATTTAGGAAGAATGTGTGTATTAATTATTACACTGACAAATGGTGTCTTTTAACAAAATTGAGCTGAGCAATTTTATAAAATTATAAGAAAATAGTTATGTTCACCATGGACACACATGGACACGCATTCCAAAAAGAAAAAAAAAACCCTTCTTCTTCCAAAAAAATAATTATTTAAAATTTTAATTATTTTTAAAATATTTTAATGTTTTATAATTCTCACTACAGTAAATTTTAATATTTTTGAGTTATATTTTTCTTAATTTCGTCGATTTTTTATTCACAATTCAGTGCGTGTGTTTGGTTCTAATAGTGTTTTTTACAGCTTTGCAATTATTTTATTCTATCAGACGTTACGAAAAACATTAAAAAAAAAACAGTTATACGTAATTTTTTGGCGTTTTTTAAAAAGGAATTATGTATCAAAATCCTTATGGTACACTGCGAAAAACGGGTATGCAAAATCGAGTAGAAAGTGCTCACTTTTGAATACTTCACATACTCAAAATGGCTCCGATCCCAACGTATTCAAATTTGAGATTCGCACATACTCATTTTTAGTAACAAGCACATACTCAGAATGGCAACTTCACGTTCTCACTTTTGAATACGTCACATACTCAAAATAGTTCCTATCCCAACATACTCATATTTGAGTCTCGCACATACTCATTTTTGTACGTACTCAAAATGGAAACTTCACATACTCATTTCTGAATATAATCTTGTATCAATTATGAGTGTGGAATAGCAAAATGAGTGTCATGTATTTATTTATGAATCTGTTACTGCATCAAATATGAGAATCAAACAATCCAGTGAGTATGTTTTGAATTTATTTTCCGATACTGTTTCCGATACTGTTGTTGTATCGAAAATGAATTTTAAACAGAAAAATATATATCAATTAAAATTTTCAGGGAAATAAATAAGCGCTCCTTTATTTGCAAGTATCATTTTCTTCATCTTATATATTATTTAACACTTTATGAAGTTTTAGTTACAAAACTTCCGATTCAATTCGGTTGAATCGAAGTTGGAGGGGGCCTGGCGAACTTTAACTTTCTTTTGGCGATAAATCGCTAATGTGGTTACCATGCAGGTTTGTTTATGGTAACCCTATAAAATCTGTAAAAGGGGATTCGACGTCAACGTCATTCTGGTACTTCATTTGCCTTCCAGGCACGACGCAATCTTTTTTTCTCTCTTTCGGAAGCTCCGAGTTTGTAGTGACTGTAGTGACTGTAAGGTTTAATGGCGCAAGAGCCAAAGTAGGCTATGCTGCGCCAAACACTAGTTAAAATCTATTTAAAAAGTAACAGCTTTAAAAAACGCAAGACAAACACAAATAACACACAAAAGATAAAAAGTTAAAAAATCAAATGTGGTGTAAAAGACAAATATGTCGTAAAAAAGCAAATAAATTATGGTGCGGGTTTTCCCCCACCAAGTCAGATAGATTTAAAACAGATGAATGAAAAAAAGTCCGGCGATGATGATCAAACACCGGACAGTCAATTAAAATGTGATAAATAGAGTAAGGGACATGACAGGAAGGACACTTGGGAGCATCTTCTCCAAACAAAAGATGTTTGTGTGTAAAACGAGTATGTCCAATGCGAAGGCGAGTCAGTCTGATATCGGCTCTTCGCATTGAAAAAACAGGCCATTCTCCAATTATCGGCTTCACCGAGTGTAATTTGTTGTTAATTTGAAGATTCCACGATTCCTGCCATGTCTGATGAATGAAGCTCCGAGTTTGAAACACCTGCTTTGGCGCCATCTCAAAAAAATCGCCAAGGGGATCCATCAAAGTTCGATTTTACCGAAAATAATTTTAATGCAAATTAAAGTAAGAAGTCACTAAGCTACGATTACGATGTAATATGAATACAGACAAAAAAACACCTGCAAAGCACAAATAACTACTCACAGAAAATCATTTTCAAATCATAAATCAGAAAATCATGATCAATAACATTTCAACAACATTTTTATATCTTATTTAAAAGAATCTTTCTGTAGTTGTGAGCGAGTCACTGGGAAAAAAAATGTAAACAAACACAGACTCGAAAATGAGTATGCGTACATACTCATTTTAATATTCCTGTATTCTACCGCGTGTAGCGTGGTAAATACGAAATATAGTTCGAAATATTAAAGCAAACCATATTTGTTTTTGAAACCCACTTTGTAAAATACGCAGTCAGTATATAAAAGGAACTTTTATAGTCCTTATATCTGTAATAATTTTTTGAGAATGCTGATTTCCCATTTTTTTTTGGTTTTGAATACTTGTAATGTTCACATTTGATAAAGGTATACGCTCAAATCTGATACAAACATACTCATTTCAAAATGAGTACGTCTAGGTATTCATTTTTGAGTATTTCTTTTTTCTCCGTGTATGAGTAGAATAATTTGATACATTATACTGATAGTAAAAAAAGACTTGGAATTGTAAAATTGTAAATGTATGACAGTCGTGAAAAATTAGAAGCAAAAAAAAAAAAAAATTCAAAAATTTTAAAAGTCAATGAAATAATATGGTGCACTCTGTGAAAGATAGTTAAGATAATGCGCTAAATAATACAGATGGAACTATGAAAAATTGCGTATAAATTTATAAAAGTTCTAAAATTAAAATAAGGTGATAATTTTTTTTTGTTTACATGCATAAGTTATTCAACAATGGAAGAAATATATTTTGAAACAGCATTCAACTCATCCTTGTTTGATAATTTCTTTACATAATAGCGGTAAAAAATTAAATCTTTATCAAAAGTTTCAATTACTTCGCAAAATACTTTATGCAGAAGAAAATAATAATACTTTTTAGTTATACTCTAATAGCAGTACTCGAAAATGGGAAAAAAATGGGTTTTTTTTGTAACAAAATTTAAACAAATACTGAATGAAGTGAGTGTTAGAAAATATTGCATACTATGCTAACTGTTGAATGAGTGGTGAATTTATTCGAACTGAACAAAATTAATTTAAAAAAAAAAAAACTTTAGAAAACCTGAGCTGTTATACAGTAGTTTATTTGTATGTTTGCAACAGTTTATATATATCACCATATATTTCCTTCGTTTGTAGTCAATTATAAAATCCTTTAAAATATTTTAAGAATCTTTTTATTGATATTCAACTTATTAATATACAAATGTTAAGACTTCGAGAGAAGCTGAAATACTAAATATATAATTTATAGTAAGAGGCCAATCTCTGTGTGCGCTTTCATTGTTTATTCTAATTCTAAAATTCTGCCGAATGTGTTACATTTCTCGACTTTATCACCACTACAGAAGTTGCTTTGAAATAAAATATTCTACTTCGTTTTTTCTTAAGTTTAAATCTAAAAAATATATTCTGTCATTCTTGGCTGTTAGAATACTGCTGTGGAAAAACTAGTATTTTCTTTTTTTCGTGTCAAACATTAGAGAGTTGAAACTCACACGACAGATAAAACGTCACTCTTTAGTGTTCAACCATTCTAAACTTATCTATCTGAATCTTTGAATGCGTAATGTGTTTAAGTGTCGCGTACAATGTCCTAAAAAAAAGTTACAAGTCGTAACAAACCTTATAGAAAGAGAAACGAGATAATTACTTTCAGGGGCAATATTCTTTCTCAAATGTCGCATTCATTCTCGATTTCCGTATGATTATACATCATTCTTATCAATTCCTTCCTTACAAAGTTGTCGTAGGTGTCCAGCTTATACCTCCATAAAACCTTAAATTTTTAAATATATGTATATGATTTAAAATTTTTTTTGACAGTGTGTTTCAGTCGGTTCGTGAGAGAGAAACTTTTCAAAGTTCATTAAACACTATCTTTTATCAACGATGAATCAAGTAAAACGGTTCTGCAACCATTTTCATTAAAAATGTAGTTGATAAGAAGCCAATACTAATGGATCAGTAATATAATTGTCAAAAAGAACAACTGATTTTTTTTAAAAAATATATCATATTTATTGACTTTTATACAATCGATGCTTGTAAAGAATTTTCAAAGAAACATATATTTAATGTACATTTGCTCTTTATTAGCGTATAATGTGTGTGTCACTTCACAGATATTTATTTTGAGTTTCAGAGAATTAAACAGTATTAAAACAGTTCATCATCGAGTTGATGCCATTGAAGACCCGCCGTGTAGTCGAGACTGATGCACGTTTAATCTGTCGAGGCTCAAAGTCCTTCCATTGGCGTGGTGTGGAAGTTAGAAGAGGTAGTACCAGCTCAGGTGTCATCCTCGTCACATGACCGAGGTTCAAAATTACGAGGCCAGTCCCCAATGATCCTTGTATTGCTTTTAGGGCGACGTTAATAAAACTTTTTAATCAATCACCGCTGATTTGAGAAAATCGGAATTTAATTGAAATTGTATAACATTCATAAAGACTCAATATTTTTCTTTTCTTTTCAATTAAACTTCTTGATTATAAAGACTAATATTTATCTAAATTTTCGAAAGGTTATAATATTGTACATTTCTTGAAGAACTTCAGCCTTAATTCAAAATAAAAATTTCAACATTTAAGTATATGATTGCATAAATTATTTAGATACATACAAAATAATTTTATAACGCTTACAAATTTTTAATGTGTTTACTAAAGATTGTTAAATTGAAATATGTGATCATGCTACATACATTTAAACATGTTTTTGAATATTTGATCTTTGACTAAAGGGAAATAAACATTCATTTGACAAATGCAATGTTTTATAATATATACAGAGTAAAAGTTTAAAATAACGCCTTCAAATATTTCAAAAGATATATTGCTGTGTGGAATAGTTAAAGTTTTCCTTTATAATTACACTAGTGAATATTCATACAATAGCCGTATTTCATTGCATGTCATAGTTTATCCCAATTTTCATATACAGAAATTAATAAACTCATTGAAAATTAAAACATTACAAGACTTATTAATTCAAAATTCATTTATAATTTATATATATATAGCGCAGCAAATATGAAATATAACTTTTAATGAATTGAGCATTTTCCTTCATCGTCCAAAAGTATTGCTAATTTATTCAGACTTTTAGGTGCTAAAAATAATTTACACATCCAAAATAACGAGTGAAGAATTTTTGTGCGTATAAATAGATACTTCAGAATGTCTATGCATTAAATTATGAAATGGTATGTAATATAATTTGATAATTATACTATGTAACGGTGCTGTAGCCACTACCTATTATAAATTGCAAAAAGAAATAATTATAATAGTTTTTTTCCGATTATTGCATATGAATAGAATAATTTACTGCTCGAAAATTCTAATTATAGTACTAAGAATGATACAATTAAATTGCACGAAAGAACATGCCTTCTATTTACAGAAAACATATTTCCGAAAGTTTCTTGAATTGAAAATGGACATATAATTGCAAAGCGGCTTTCAGAGAGAACTTTTCAAAGAAAAAGGGAGAATCAATCCTCCCCGTTACCTCGCAGGGGACCAAGACTCTATCGGGTCCTTTTGTCAAACAACACTTAAAACTGCCAATCATTGACAGGAAAGGGGGTAAGTAATGTCGTAAAAGCTTCAGTCATCACATATTTTTAAAACGTTTTTCCGAATTTCACTTGGTGTGTGTGAGTGTGTGTGTCATCAAATTTTCGATCGTTAATTTAACCAACTTCCCATCAAGCTGGAGCATTGAAATTTTGGGAATCGTTCGTACTCGCCTAACAATGCAATATTTAGACGTTTGCGACAAGTTTTAACTAATATTTCAATAGTTTTAATAAGTCAAAATATTCTTTCCTCTCGGCGATTTTAGGATTGAGGAAAAAATTTCTTTCCCCTTCTGGGAACACCGGGCACTCCCCACGTCGCATGAGGTATCGTAAAACCTTTGTACTCACAAAGGGAGATACTATCTCCCCTTTACTATCTCCCAGATAGTAAGAGTTGCTGACTTTTAGTCAGTAATCATTGGCAAGAAAGAAATATTCCAATATTTGACGCCGGTTTTATCACAATAATTTTTTCTGAATTCTGGTTCCCATTTTTTTAATAGAATGACTTACAAACTTTCAAATGCATGTTTTGATTTTATGAGTATTATGAATTTTTTAATACGCTCATAAATGTCTCTTCTTAAGGGGACTTAGTACCTTACGAAATCAAAAGTAGAACATTTTGACAAACTTTTTTTCAATTCTTCATAAAACAACAATTTTTGCTCATTTCAGTATGAAACTTTGCCAGTTTGTGTGATAAAGTGCATAGTTTAAAATATTGGGTCAAATTTTGCTATAAAATTAATATATTTTCTTATACAACATGAAATATGCGTACAAAAATTTGAAAAATAAATTAGCTTACCTCACGTTACCCACAAGATACCTTTTGAAAGATGTACAGTAAAACCATAATTCTTATACCAAATTAAAGCTAAATAATAACCTTATTCTGTAAACTTCAAATTTTAAATTTACTTTACAATAAAAAAAATGAAAAATTAAAAAAATTATCAAGTTTGTATTTAGTAACTTTTTTTTCATGTATCATGTTATAAAATAAAATCTAATCATCCTATTAACAAAATTGAGGTTCACAGAATAAAGATTTACAAGTACAACACTCATGTAAAATTTTAAAGCTCTGCATGCAAAAGATTTTTTTTAATCCTGTGGGAAAGTGTGAAAATAGCAAACTGAGAAAAAGAGGTTTGCTTGCATTGCATTACATAGAACAAGCCACTTTAGACATTTATATGTTTTGTTGCACAGGACGTAATAATTATCGGATTTTGACGCGGTTTGTTTCAAAATGCTCCTAACATTCAGTACTATTTTTTAAAATCAAATTTGAAAAATCGAACTTTTGAAGGCGCAAAGGTACTAAGTCCCCTTAAGTAAATTTTAAAGTTAAAAATAACTAACAGTTTTAACTAATATTTCAATAATTTTCTTTAATAAACTTTGCCACCATAAAAAAACGTTGGTTTTTATATCGAATTATTTTCTCTCGAAAGTGTCCGTCTCCAAAAGGTTAAGAAAGGTTAAGACAAATTTAAACTATTCCAGTGATTCCCAACTCATTCAATCTCCAGAAGCCTTTGTAAACTTTGGTTTCCACCGGCTACTTATCGCTTATAAAACTAGGACTAAAAGTTGATAATTGATTCCTGCATTAAATATTATTCATCTAGATTTAATTCTATATAATTTTTAATCAAATATTTTGTATTTGAAGAGAACAGTAACATTTTTCTCTACAGATATTATCAATCAACATTTTATAACTGTTTTCACAGATGCAGTGAAGAGAATGTTAATAATCTTCCATAAATTTTTGAAAAGTCATTTCTCGAGCTGCTTATGAAATACTCCAAGAAATCAGAAAAATGTTGATAAACGTTGAGAAATTTTTTAAAAAGTAAAAGGTTAAAAAAATGAATTACTTGAAGGGGGAAGAGAAAATAAAAGCTAACACATAAAATTCGTTATTATAATCTTAACAATAAAATGCTTGACGTCATAAAGAATCTAAACTATTTACAAGACACTATTAGACGTGAACATATTTTTTTACAATTTTTTTTAATTGAAATATGATTATCAGTACAATTTAAATATTCGTTTGAAAATGCTTTTATATTGTAGGAATTTTTGATTCAGTAGATTTTAATGATGTTTCTACGATAACTATTTTTTGCAGTTTCTTAATTAACAGAAAATGTTGAACTCCATTATACTCTAGAATTTTCCTCTATGAAATATCAAAATAATAGGTGTGGTTTAAAAATTATATATACATGATTTCTTCTCCTCTAATTTCTTAGAAAAAATTATACTTTTTCTAAAATGTCCGAAATACCTTTATTAGAAACACGACAAACATTAAAATAAGTTAAAGTGTTTATGTTCGCTATACAACATCCAAATATACCTTTGGAAGATATTAAAAAAAAACTTCAGATATCTCCCTTAAGTTAAATTCACATTAAATTAAGTTTCTTAATATCTTACACTAGAGATTTTCAATGTCTGTGGAGAATATGGATAACAAAGGTTTTGAATGCATAGAAATTTGCTGTATTCATATAATAAACCTTTTTTCCAAAAAAAAAAAAAAAAAACTTTGGGATTTATGCTTGATCAGTATAGAAAAAGAAGCTATTGATTGGAGTTCCATAAATTTTATTCAAATATTGTTTACCATCTGGATTTACCATCTGGATTTAAACATAAACTTTACATGAAATTATGAAGTCAAATGCTAGTTTATTGTAATATTAAATAAAATATTTTGTTTTATCTTTATTAGAATTGAATTAAACAACTGAATCCTATAAATTTGCTTTTACTTTTCTAGTGACAAATTCAATGTTTCAAAGCAAGATGCAAGTGAAGTTTTTTTCTCCAGTTTTGATCTGGGATTTGTAATGCCTCAAGGGCGAAAGTATTTGTAAGTAGATGTGTTATGTCGAAAAAAATCTGATTCGAAATTTTTGTGCTTTCCCATGGAGTATATATTTTCCATTCCTTAAAAAATTTATTTAGAAATGATCAATCATATACTTTAAGTTCGAAAGCTGTAATTTAATGTCTTGAAGTATTATTACCAATTTGATTTTTAATAAACTTTTACAACAAAGATAAACGGGTTTTTTTTTCTATTTAAATTATCAGTAATATATTAAATAAAAAAATATTAGTAGAGACTCTAAATATGTTTACATAATTAAAAAATGGTTAAAAATGTCCTTGATTACAACAATAAAAATTGAGAAAACGTAAATATGAATATGTACTGTGTATGTAATTTTTTGAAAAAATGCTTTTAAAATTTTCAGAATCAATCCTAATCAAAGACATCCGTAAGGAATAGTATATACAATTTGCATTTACAATCAAATGACGTTGATTCAAATATTGCTAATTTGAATTCAGCTTAAAGAGAACTCAATAAAATTATTTAAAAAATAGTTAAAGACATTTTGCAAAATGCTTAATCAAATACATTCTTGTCAAATGTGACATATATTGAAATTTAAAGAAAAAAATTTACTAAAAACAGAAACCAAATAATAAAAGTTTTACATCATCTTATTAAGAAATGCCGTTTAAAAATACAAAACTATTTGTACAAATTTACAATACATGTGTAATTCTATTCAAAGGAATTAAATGGAGTATTGAAAGAGAAGAACGAAATGAAATGTGGTATTAGTTCATGTAAAATGCCCCAAAATTAAATGAAGTAAGTTTATTGAATTTCTTTTTCTTTGGATTTAACATTACAAATGAAATGATTTTTTCAACTTTTTCTGTTATATCACATTTGAACAGTTATGAAATAAACGTAATAATTACTTTAGAATTAAAAAACAAAGGAAAAGAGAGAAAAATAAAATCTCACTTGTAGAAATTAAATCTATATTTTTTGTTACTATTCTCACAAATTGATAAGTGAAAGTTGGTGAAGTTTTATAACGCGAGAACCAAATATGGTTATGCTGTGCAAAAAAAGGTGTAACTATAATTTAAATGTTTGAACAACAGAAAAAAGTAAAATTGGTTGACAAGAAAAAGAGTCGAAACATCACTACGTATCCCGGGGGCGCTTCACCCATGTTTACTACAGACAGTAAACTCCATGGGAGAGAAAAAGAACACTACGGTACCTCGAGGTCATGAACACAAATTGATAAGCTTTATGACTTTCGATTTTGATTAAATAAAATGTTTTCATAATTTTAATAATTATAAACTGCTTCAATTAATGAAATTGTAATTTCTATATATAATGGAGTGTAGTAAATATATCTTTTTCTGCGTGCATGACATACCTCCTCCTCTCTAAAGCATACAATCTCTTTAAATTTTTAATTTCCTTAACAGCATTTAAAATATTCACCAAAAGTGCGGTAAAAATTTTTTAAAAAGAAAAACGAGCTTAAAAAAGGCGTAAAAAATATATTTTTTTAAGAAATGTAATAAATATAAAAGATATAATCGTATTTGAAACTTTTTTATTTGTAGCAGAATTCGAAACTGATGAAAAGAATTTATTTTTCAAAATACAATTAATACAAAAATATAATTGCATTTGGAACTTTTATATATATATATATATATATATATATATATATATATATATATATATTGTACGACTACCACATTGGAACGTTAATTGCTCTGTTTGGCGATCTTGGCGAGTTTCGAAAAAACCTTCAACCCCTCTAAGTGAAGATTCCTTAATTCAAATACAGGATGGAGAAGTAGGGTTAAGTCTGAATAAGATACTGCAGGGGTGGGGTAAACGCAAAGTGGTTTAGATCACCGGTCGAAACAGACGTTTAACCGCCTCTCTCCGTACTAATATCTTATAGCTTAAGATAAAATTATCTAAGCAGCTCTTTTCAGAGCTATTGGCGAAGGTAATTTATTTTTACTGATTCACTCCCTACCTGACCTGGAAACTGAAATTGGACATAGAACTTAATATGGAAATAGTCTCTCCATCTTCATCCCGATCACAATCTCCTATTGGAGGTATCAATCGAGAGTCATGTGAGACATTACAAGCCCTGCAAAGACGGATAAGAAAGCTCGTATACTATCGAGACGACATCTACACCTTAATCCAGTCAAACAGAAGGAATCCAGAACATGATGAAAGCGACGAACAGTTCCGCTCCTACCTGCTGCTGTACTCCAAGGCCCAAGAAGACCTGACAGCTACGGAGGGTGAGTATGCCTCACTTACTATTTGTACTGTACCTGGCTGTCCCATTCATACCACATTTCCCAGTACTCCAACCAAAAACCAAACATTAAAAAAAAAAAGACGAAGACGGCTTCGTCACTCCCCCTAACAGCAAAACAGCAAAAAGGCATTTAATTATCGAAACCGCTACAGTAACAACAACCCAAAATGAATTTCAAAACTTAAAAATCTAGGAAACTGAAAATAATCAAACAAACGAGGTCGTCACCCCAGTCAAGGAACGACTCCCTCCACCAATAATGCTCAAAATCAACAATTACAAACACCAACTTAGAGCTATTCACCAAGTCATCCAAGATTTACGTACCAAACTCTCTGGAGAATATATCAAACTTTACGTTGATACTCCAGAAGAATACAGATCACTCGTACATTACTTGTCCACTAGAGCAGAGTACGAGTATTCGTCCGATTCAGCAAAAACCGGTTAAAGCCATAATAAAAGGACTTCCTCGAGAAACCGAGCCAGATGACATCAAAGAGGAGCTGCAAGAATTTAGATTTAACCCAATTCGAGTAGTACAACTGACGAACCGAAGGACAAAAATGCCACTTCCGGTATACCTCGCAACACTCCCTCGAACACAAGAAGCAGAAAAAATCTTTGAACTCACCAAGATCTGCTACATGAATGGGAAAATAGAAGGTTACAGGGGAAGAGGAAAAGTTACCCAATGCTACCGGTGTAACTATTTCCACCACTCGGCAGAAAACTGCCATATCAACCCAAGATGCCTAAAATGCTCAGAGACTCACCTCACCAGAGACTGCCCTATTAAAGAGAAAATCTCAAACCCGGAGTGCATAAACTGCGATCACAAGGGACACCTAGCCTCCTATGGAGGATATGAAAAATTCCCCAAGCCTCCTAAGAAGCAAAATTTAATCACTAAAGGCCAGAACATGGTAAAAGAAAATTTCACGTTTGCAAATGCCGTCGCTAAAAAACAACAGATGGCTCCACTGGATGAAGAAATAAACCAACCCCACAAACCCGAGAAAACAACCTCCAACTCTAACAAACATCAACTAAACAATAGAAACAAAGCAATTAACCTCGTCAACAAACACATCCAACAAAAGAATAAAAAACAAACAGAAGAAGAAGAAGATGAAACCCCAGACCTGCTTCAAGCAATAGAGATGTTTCAAGCCCTAACTGAAATCTTTAAGCAACTTCCTGGACTTCTTAAGAATCTCCCCAAAATCAAGCTAGCAAAATCACTAGCAAAAGGCAAAACAAATAAAACATATGCTCTAATCGAAGCTCTAATGGACAGTAATGAATAATCACACCAGCCAAATAAAAATAAATGCACGGAATAATAGATACAATTTCTTTGGCCTCAGCCTATGCTCATGGAATGCGAACGGCTTACAATCTCGCATTGTTGAGTTACGAGATTTTGTACAGAAGCACGCCCCTGACCTAATTATGATTCAAGAAATACACCTGAGACCACGCAACACTGTACACCTCCCAAACTACACTGCCTACAGAGACGATAGGCACACACAAGAAATCGCATCTGGAGGAACAACGATCTTCATCAAAAATTCACTCACACACCATCGCCTAACTACCCCACCACTCCAACACACTGAAGCTACTATTGTTATTCTCACCCCTCCAAACCACTCAGCAGTCACCCTCGTCTCCATATACATACCACCTTCTTCACACTACTCCAATTTTACACAAGATCTTGACACCATCTTTAAATTAAATAACAATTGTGTCATAATAGGTTATTTCAACGCGAAACACCAAACATGGAACGCACACACAAATACATCTAGAGGGTAAACTTACATAATTACATTAAACAACACGACATTACACTTGTATACCCACCCACACACGCTTCGGTAA
Organism: Nephila pilipes; assembly: GCA_019974015.1. Classification (NCBI taxonomy): domain Eukaryota; kingdom Metazoa; phylum Arthropoda; class Arachnida; order Araneae; family Nephilidae; genus Nephila; species Nephila pilipes. The sequence continues at coordinate 13,585 of BMAW01124683.1, forward strand.
CAACACAGCCACCACCATCGATTTCGCACTCATCATAAATTTTAATTACAAACACACCATCACCTCCATACCTGAATTATCATCAGATCATAACCCAATAATCTTAGAATTTAATTTTACACTTACTCACCACATCAATAAAAGAGCTATTTCAACAAATTGGAAATTTTTTCAACACGAAATTAACAAAACCATAAACTTTATTAATTACACAAACATAAACAATAGCACTCAACTTGAACAAAAAAATAACTGATCTCTCAAATAGTATCATTACAGCACATTAAAAAGCCTCCACACCCATCAGCACCAAAAACGAAAGATACACACCACCCAACATTAAATAACTCATAAAAATATGAAATAAAACCAAAAAATTATTCCAAATAACACTAGATCCAGCCATTAAAACACAAGTAAACAGAATACAAAACCAAATTAAAAAAGAAATCAATAAATTCACACAAAATAGCTTGTTGGAAATAAATTACTCGGATTTTGCCAGGAGGCGCCTTGTCTCGTGTGAGTGAGAGCGCACGGGTTCATGGGTAATATTCATCAGAATGCTCTTAGATCTTGACCGCGTAAGGCGGGTTATTACTCTTGACCGCGTAAAGCGGGTTATTTCTCCTGACCGCAAAAAGCGGGTTAAATTGTAATATAGGCTATGTGGAAGCCTTCTGTAGTTGTAAATAATGTAAATATTTGTTTATGTGTGATTGGCACGTGGAGTCCTAAAATAAATGTGTAATTTAAATTAACTGCTCTCCCTATATTTTGGACTTGGTGGATAAGACATTCTCCAACATAGCTGGACACAAACACTACAAACACTCAACAACACGATAAATCAATCTGGAAAAATGACCAAATCTTTCAAAAATAAAAGAAGTAATGTTCCCCCACTAATAGACAACAATAACACTATAGACTCAGATATTGATAAATCCAATCTATTAGCAAGCACATTTTCACATAATTTCACTGAAAACAAACGACCAAATAACTACAAAACAGATATGGATCACAAAGTACACACAACCCTCCAAAACTTTTTTAACAACCCCCCTCCGCACCCACCCACAGAAACAGTTTGGCCAAATGAAATCACAACTTATATTAAAAACATAGCTATTAACAAAGCTCCAGGCAAAGACAATATCACAAATAAAATGCTCAAAAACTTTCCACCCGAACTAATTTTCCTACTAACCTATATAATTAACTTAATATTAAAACTCCAACACTTTCCAAATAATTGGAAAACCTCCATAATCTTTCCTATCCTTAAACCGGGGAAAAATCCCCGCCTACCCGATAGCTACCGACCTATAGCATTGCTCTCTTCTCTAAGCAAACTAACAGAATCTGTCATACTAAAAAGAATCAACAATCACTTCGACACATCCGATATTCGCAACCCTAACCAATACGGCTTCACTAAAAATCTCTCCACCTCCCACCCTCTAATCAAACTAACAGAGCACATCTCATCTGGATTAGAACACAGTAAATCAACAGGCGCGGTTTTTCTCGACATACAAAAAGCCTTCGACCGCGTCTGGATAGAAGGACTCACATACAAACTTATACACTACAAATTCCCCACACCACTAATTAATTTAATTTACTCCTATCTCACTAATAGAAACTACCAGGTTAAAATTAATGACACATTATCAAACACACACTTCACTATATATGGAGTAGTGCAAGGATCATTAATAGGTCCAATTTTATACAACCTATACTTAAATGACATCCCACAATATAGCTTAACTATTTTAAACATGTACGCAGACGACACAGCCATACTCGCAAAATACAAAAACATCAAAACAGTCACATTCGCACTTAATAAACACCTCCAACTACTAGAAACTTACTACAACGATTGGAAAATCAAGATTAATGTCGAAAAATCGGCAGCAATCTTATTTTCCAGAAAAAGAATCATAAACATCCCACCCCCTACCTTCTATAAAACACATATCCCGTGATCTTAAAAAACCAAATACCTTGGAGTTATACTCGATAAAACACTCACATGGAAACCACACATTACATATACGCGTGAAAAATTCCGGAAAGCTAAATGTAGTATTTTCCCCCTAATCTGCCGGGATTCCAAAATGAATATCAAAAATAAGTTGCTTCTGTACACAGCCGTTCTCAGGCCAATACTCACATATGCATGTCCCATTTGGGCGTATGCGGCAAAATGTAATATTAATCTTCTCGAATCTACTCAAAACTCAACACTACGTATGATAACCAAATCTAGATGGTATATAAGAAATAACGAAATTTTAAAAGCTACCAAAGTTCCAACCTTTAGAAAGCACATACAAAAAATAGCCAAAAATTTTTTCTCAACACTGAACCTAACTAATAATTACAACATGATCAATCTTGAAAACTACACCCCTCGCGAAAACACAAAAAGACCCAGAACTGTATTACTAGACTCCTACAACCCACCTTAATTATTATCACTCCTTAAATTATTTAAACTCTTAAATTTTTACTCTAAAACATGCTATTAACTTATTAACTTCATTTACAAGCCGCATACGCCCTCCAAACTAAACACACCCATATCACAAACACGACAGCCAAGGGCAGTCAATAGGAAGCTCATCTCCGTAATCTATAAACCAACCAGAGACAAGACACTCAGCGCCTCCCCTGACCGAAACCTATACCTCCAAAGTGCCTACTTTAGCAGACCAAGCTGACAGCCAATCAGAGCCCAGCTACTAAACACTCACTTGCAGAAAGTCCAAACTCCATCCAAAGCCAAGTTTTGCATCACAATACCGACCCGAGCTTGAAGGTCGCTCCGCGGCCTATGTGCTCGATACAATTTCCAATGTATTCCAGGGTTAAGTCTGAGTGCCGTTGACGTGAATGGTTCGTGAAGTTGGTTCAAATTTATCTTGATTTTTAAAGGTTTTAAATTTTTTAATATTCATAATTTTAAAATTTTAAAAATTGAATGCTATTGTAATTTAATACTGTAGTTTGAGTTTAATCCTAGTGGCGTTGATAAAAGTATCGTGACTCATTCCTCTTGAATGGGTAAGAAGTATATGCAGATTGTACACGGATGAGGAGAGGGAGCGTTCCTATTGGTTGTTGTTGATGGATGTTGATTTGGAGTAGATTTTTGCAATAAATAAAGTTGAAATATGACACTCACATATCGTATTCGCTGGATTGCTTCTCTACGGAGAAGATGTGCCTTTGACGCTCGTACTTTTTGCGCTGTTTCGAACTTTTTTCGAACTTTTTCTACACCGATTGCTATTATAACAGCATCGGAACTTATTAATATCACTTCTAAGGAAAAAACATTTGTTTTTTCCCAAAAAAATATTACCTACTGAGGTAAACAAAGAAATTGATTTTCATCACCCGTATGGGGAAAGAATTCATTCAGGTCTGCTGAATTGAGGGATTTCACCTGCCTAAACATGATGACAAGTGATACAAGTCTGCCACTGGAGGTAAGTGCTAGCCTGGGCTCGCTTGCTACGCTTAATAATGAACAATGTAACCACTTAATATCGCTTTTGCTCCCGCATCAGTTTGATGTTTTATCCAATACTATTGCAAACATACTAAATGCCCCCGGATCAGAGGAAAAAATTCCCTTTATCCAGCACAAGAACCTTTTAAACTTGGAACACACCCTTTATAGAAAAAAACCTTCAAATTAAATTTGATGAGGCAAATATCACTATAGCCAAGCTCTCGCTTGAATCAGAAAATATCCAAAAACTCAAATTCTCCATGACTTCTGACATGGAGAACCTTAAAGACTCTCTACGTAAGGAAATAATAGATGAAATCAAAAATTCCCAACCAGATGATGGCTTTGTGACGGTAAGCCGCCGTAAAAAAAATAAAATCTAAAGATGTCACTCAACATTACACCTTCAAACCAAGCACCAGCACTGCTTCTTACCCCTCCCCCCCGAACCAACATCTCTAGCTAACCAATTTAGTGAGTTAGAAATTGAAGAAACTATGGAAGAAAAACAGAGCTCACCCTCAAACAAAATCCCTCCAATTGTTCTTACAAAAGTAAGAACAATTGGAGGGATGAAATAATTAAAAAAATAAATAATATTACCGAAGAAAAAATCGTTGGAAAAATTAATGGTTCCAACTTAAAATTATTCCCGACCTCAATTAATGCCCACCGAACCATTCAGAAACATATAGCAGACCATAAGATAGAAGCTCACACCTACGAGCTTCCTGGTCAAAAACTCGCTAAATTTGTTATTCGGGATCTCCCTGTTGACACCGAACCAAAAACTATTATCGACGAACTCAATAACTACGGTTGGCAGGTTGAAACCTGCCACGTAATGAAATCTAGAAAAACTAATATGGTGATGCCTTTATTTCTGATCCAAATTCCGGAAAACGCGAAAAAGGCTGAAATCTTTAGTGTACACCACATCGGCTACCTCAAGATTAAAATCGAACCATTAAAGAAAAGGGTTGTGCCCAACCAATGCTACAGGTGCCGATCCTTTTTCCATCATTCTAAATTCTGCTCTAGAAAACCTCGCTGCCTCAAATGTGGTGAAGGCCACTTCTCCAGCCAATACCCCAAATCAAAAGATACCCCAGCTAAGTGCTGTAATTGTGGTGGTGCTCACACCGCCAATTACTCCGAGTGCCCAAAAAACCCTCTGAACTTCAAACCCTCTCCTCCCCCTGCAGTCAAAGCTTGGGAAGATAGAGCAAAAAAAGCTGCACAAGCAGCCAACACAAACACCTCCACCACTGAAAACACCCCCCACCTGCACCGCAAAGTCAAACCACCACACCCACCACTAATCCCCCCCCTTCGGAAACCCAAAGTTCGTTCGCAAAGGACTTCAAAGACATACTCAACCTTTTTAACCCTAAAAAGCTTATACTCTCCATGAATCTCCTGAAAAATATCATTCAGGAATTAAAAAAAAAGCACTGATACAATTAAAAAATTCGAGGTAATTTTTTATTGCATCCCTAAACTTCTAGACATTTGGACCTAATTTTTAACTCCTCGCACAATATCCCTCCCCCCCTTAACAATAATTAGCTGGAATACCAATGGAATTCAACAAAAAATAGAAGAATTAAAAAGCTTCATTATAGACCACAACCCAGACATAATAGGACTACAAGAAAAACACCTTAATCCCCCCCAGATCGTCTCAAAATTCCCAATTATACTGTCTATCAAACAGATCGCCTTACCCATAGAGGAGGCGGTACTGCGTTAATTATCAAAAATTCAATCCCACACCACCTCATCCTTAAAAATACAACTAATTCAGAAAACACTACACTACACATTGAAACTCGTAACTGCCAAAAAATCACAATATCCTCGGTTTATCACCCACCACAAAAAACCATCATTCAGACTCAACTAGCCCACATCCTGAGAGAAAACAACAAAGGGATCATTTTCGGCGACTTCAACGCCAAACACCCCCTTTGTAATAGAGGCAGGTCGAACAGATCAGGTCGCTTAATTCATGACATGATCACCGACAATAACTTCATTATCTCCTCCCCTGATTCACCCACCCACTTTCCTTACAATAGTCCAACAAATTGTACTATCGATTTTGGCATACTCAAAAACTACACTAACTGCAATTGTGATAGCATTTCTGAACTCTCTAGCGATCACAATCCTATCCTTTTCGAAATTTTTCTTGAAAAACCTCCTCCCCTCCCCTCTTCACGCGCTAACCATTACCAATTGGTTCAAATTCAATAGAACAATCTCGGAACTTCTATGCGGTAACCCCATCATTAATTCCAAACCTGAAATAGACTCCCCCATCCTCAATTTCACTCAAAAAATGCAAAATGCTATTCAAACCTCCAGCACAACTAAAACAATAACACAACCCCCCACCTCCGCCTCCCCCCTACATCCTCGATTTAATAAAAAAAATAGAATTAAAAAAATCTGGCAAAATTTTAGACACCCCCCCCCTTTAAAGAAGAAATTAACAGAACTCAAAGACTCATTAAAAAAGAAATTTATAAATTTAAAAATAAAAAATGGCTCGACCTTTTATCAGAATTAAATACCGAAGACAATAGCCTATTTGAAATGAATAAAAAACTATCCCGTAAATTCCAACCCATCCCCCCCTTTAAGTGGCAGTTCCGGGATTGCTTATTCAGATAAAGACAAAGCTGATCTCTTCGCCCTGTCTCTTGAAAACTCGTTTCAGGAAAATCCCTTCCCATACGATGATATACATATTGAACGCACAGAATCACTAGTTCAAAACTACATTTCACAACACTCCAATTACTCTTTCAACCCTCCTCTCCCCTCCCCAAATGAGGTCATTAATATCATAAAAAAACTAAAAAATCGCAAAGCCCCTGGACAGGATGGCATACATAACAAAGCCTTCAAATCCTTGCCCATTCACTGTACCAGGAATATATTTTATTGAGGTCCAGTTTTTACAAAAACTTCTACTCAGTTGATAGTGAGTAATCTGATGGAATACAAAACATGAAGAATATTTACATAATTTTACAGTATCTGATTTCCTAAGAAATCAGTGGTGATTGAGATTAATAAAAAAGTATCGATCGAAGAGAAAGTAAGGTGTGAGAGGGGAGGAAAGAATAGCCAGGGTAGGAGGGTGGGTGTAAGCGACTTCTCGCAAGGCGATTCGTTCGCTTAGAATCCAGAGATAGAGGGAAGGAGAGGAGTGGGGAGTGTAAGGGGAAGGTGGGTAGGAGAGGTTGGTGGTGAGGAAAGGCCCATTCATTGTATCACCCATCTCACAAAAATTTACAATAAATGTCTCTTACATGCCCACTTTCCTGGCCAATGGAAACATGCGGTTATAATCTTGTTTCCTAAGCCAGGCCTTAACCACGCCCACCCTAACAATTACCGTCCAATCAGCCTCCTTAACACTATTTCCAAAATCTTTGAAAAATCCTATTAAGCAGAATCATGGAATACACCCTCCAGAATAATATTTTACCTGATGCCCAATTCGGTTTCCGACACAAGCACAGTACAGTCCACCAACTCCTTTGAGTGGTCAACATTATCACTGAAGGCTACAACCATAAACAAATAACTTTAGGAATTTTCCTTGATGTACAAAAGGCCTTTGATCGTCTTTGTCACGATGGTCTTTTCTCAAAATTGATCCAACTCAATTCCCCCCCCCTACATTACAATCCTCATCAACTCTTTTTTAAAAAATAGATTCTTTCAAGTAAAAATCTTTAGGGCTTTATCTTATACAGGTAAAATATCTGCGGGCTGTCCTCAGGGCTCGGTTCTCAGTCCGAGTCTCTACTCTCTCCATACGTTTGATTTCCCTCAAACCAACTTAACCAGCCTCTGTTTATTCGCGGATGACGCTGCCATCCTCGTCCAATCCCACAACCCAAACACAGCTCGTAAGAAACTCCAAACACACCTAAAAAAATAGAAAAGTGGCTTTCACTCTGGCGCATTGCCGTTAATACAGATAAAACCAAAGCACTTGTTTTCAGAAAAGGCACCCCCCTTCAAAAAAATTACACCTATTCGGAGAAAATATTGAGTGGAGCACTGATGTAAAATACCTCGGTGTTACACTTGATTCTAAACTCACATTTAAAAAACACATCATTTCCATTAAAGAAAAGTGCTGGAAAAAATTATTTAATTGTCTACCTTTAATTGGTAGACACTCAAACTTATCCCTTATAAATAAAATTTTATTATTCAAACAAGTTATTAGACCAATTATTTTATATGCATCCTCCATCTGGGGTCATGCTGCAAAAACCCACTTAAAACACCTACAAAACCTCCAAAACAAAATCCTTAGAATTATTGTTAACGCCCCTTGGTATGTTCGCAATAGCGTCATACACAATGACCTACATATTCCCTCTATTAAAAAACATATCTCTTACTTAGCTAGAAGATTTTACAACACCATCCACTCTCATGAAAACTCCCTTGTTCAGGCACAAAAAATATTCACCCATAATAATGGTTTTCACCCTTTTCCCTACGAATCGTGTGAAAATTATTTCAATCTCTACCCTTCATAAACTTTAATTTCTAATCCCTACACTACACCCATACCACAACACAGCACACACCATTGGCCCTCCGTTCAATCCTTCTTACAACCCCATCCAAACCATCAAATAGCAAAACTCCGAACCGTCACCTAACTACCAATGGGAGACTTCCCTTTCTCTCCATGAACTTTTTCACCCTAGAGTACATCAAACACACCAGTCTTAGCTCACCTCCGTCTCAGCCAATAAGAAAGCTCCTTTCCGTCACATTCACCATCTCGCTCCTAGTCGCTCTAAGATCTAGCGATATAATTCCTCTGATCCCGGACGCCTTTGCCAGACGATTTTTTTGCACTTCCTTTCCACTGTCATTAAACTTTCTCATTTGTACCTTTATTTTTTACATTTCATTCTTTTATTATAATAAAAAAATTACAAAAAAATGATTATACACTTTCTTCATTTCGGACTGTCCATTAAGGTCACTGTTCTCCTGCAATGAAAAATTTATAATTACAAAAAAAAAAAAAAAACTATTTAATTGTTTTCATAATAATTATTAAAAACAATTCCTTTAACCGGATTTACTTCTGGTAGAGGGGGAAAAAATAAAGAAAAATCTTTATTTCTCTTTTATATTTTTATCTTCTCGACAACACTTTCGCCCAATCTCAAACTAAGCGCTTCGGGGCATTTTAAACTGCTTGTTCTTTCGCTTACTTATTGATCTTTTTTAAAAAAAGATCACAGCTCATACATGAGTAAAACGCCTGCCCAGGCTAGCACTCAAAAACTTCATTCGATTGCTGCTGCTGAAATATGTTAAATGAAAGTTAATCTAGTAGAATTTTATGTGGTCTGTGCAGGAGTTGATTGGAGTATAATCATCACAGTGATTGTTCAATCCTGCTAAGAGTCGAGCTACCGAGCTGAGAAAATGAGAAGGTTGCTGAAGTGATGAGGAGATCGGAGCGAAAAACAAAATGATTAGGAACTAAACTTTCGAACACTATAGTCACTTATATATATATATATATATATATATATATATATATATATATATATAATTTTTCTTTCGAGATATAATTGTATTCGAATTTATGTATCAAGTTTAATCTCTATAAATAATTTTAATTTTATATATCATTCTAAAATACTAATAATAATCTGGATGTCCTTTCAAGTAGTTACTGTCCAGAATTAATGGAATAATTTGTAGGATGTTGTAAGGTTAAATTAAGAGACGATGTATTTGGATTCCATTTTTATTTCCATGAATCTGGTTCCTGCTCTCGGAGAGTAAACACGTGCGCTTCACAGGAGGGTGCGAGAATACATTGGAATACATTGGAAATTGTATCGAGCACATAGGCCACAGAGCGGCCTTCAAGCTCGGGTCGGTATTGTGATGCAAAACTTGGCTTTGGATGGAGTTTGGACTTTCTGCAAGTGAGTGTTCAGTTGCCGGGCTCTGATTGGCTGTCAGCTTGGTCTGCTAAAGTAGGCACTTTGGCGGTATAGGTTTCGGTCAAGGAAGGCGCTGAGTGTCTTGTCTTTGGTTGGTTTATAGATTACGGAGGTGAGCTTCCAATTGGCTGCCCTTGGCTGTCGTGTTTGTGATATGGGTGTGTTTAGTTTGGAGGGCGTATACGGAGGGCGGCATGTGAATGAAGTTAATAAGTTAATAGCATGTTTTAGAGTAAAAATTTAAGAGTTTAAATAATTTAAGGAGTGATAATAATTAAGGTGGGTTGTAGGAGTCTAGTAATACAGTTCTGGGTCTTTTTGTGTTTTCGCGAGGGGTGTAGTTTTCAAGATTGATCATGTTGTAATTATTAGTTAGGTTCAGTGTTGAGAAAAAATTTTTGGCTATTTTTTGTATGTGTTTTCTAAAAGTGGGGATTTTAGTAGCTTTTAGGATTTCATTATTTCTGATGTACCATCTAGATTTAGTAATTAATCGGAGAGTTGAGCTTTGTGTTTTTTCGAGTAGATTGATATTACTTTTTGCCGAGAAGTGAAAGAATGAGGAATTTGACACTCGCTATTGCTGGAGAGCTAACGCATGCGCAGATAGCATTTTTAGTGCCTGCGTGAGTAACAACTTCTCCTAGCTGATGGAGGGTTCGCGCATACGCAGATCGCAATGAGTCGCAGATGTCTACAAATTCAAATTGCCATTTAGAATTTTGAAGGGAAGCGGCTGATTTATTCATCTCGCCTTTTGGATTCGAAAGCGAGGTAAGCATTTATCTTGTATATTTTCGTATACAGAATAGATTATATTTTACAGTCATCAAAGATTAAAATATTCTCGTCAATTGTCTAATTTTGACCGTCATGTTCATTAAATTATTCTAAATGCATCTTTGCTAGCATTTAGGGCAAAGAGCATTTTTTCGGTTATCGGGTTTATTGACCACAATTAAATAGCCATATATTTTTGAACCAATGTGAAATGATGATGGTTGACACAGCACTTCATCATTTTAGTAAAATATCGCTTGCCTGTTAACTTTACCGATTTCGTATTTTTTTGTATACCTATTTTGTTGCCTTTGAAAATGTCGTTAACAATTTTCAATTTACCAAACAGCAAAATGAGATGCTGGTTTTACACTTTTCACGGTGAACCATAAGTACAATTTTGTAGATCCATCAACGGGAGTTCACATGCAAAATGTTTAAAGAATGTGGGGTTCCGCAAAGTGGCATAACAAGAAACAGCACGACTTGGCATCATCTAGAATCGTATCTGGCAGAATTTATGTGGAGGAAATATGTAGCGGAAAAAAAATGCTTTCTATAAAATAGTGAACGCAATTTCGGAAATATGGCCTTTTATGTTGATTGATGTTCTAAAAAATATGTAAATATTAATATTAAACATTAAATTTTTATAGTACTTATTGGAATGAGATTTATCACTAAACATATAAAAGATTATTAAATAAAAATATTAATTAAAAAAGTTTTATATTGTTTATTGGTGTGTTATTAGTTTTCCTACATTTCAATTTCTCGCTCCGCTTACTTGGCGCTTTTAACTAGCTTGGCGACATTGGCGTATTCTTAATTTGGTGAGCGCCGCTTTAATAGACAAGTACCAAAATTTTTTACTATATGTATTTTAATATTTTGTAAACTAAATTTTTTGCTCATAAAATGTAAAAAATCAACTTGTATAAGTATTTGGTCAGTTTATGCACACAGTAACATTAATTGTAAGTATTCAAATAACATATAAGTGTTTAAATTTGTCCTCTAAGTCAAAAATTACACTTGATCTCCTTGTAAAACACCTAACAATCCCTACCTCTGTTACCTTTTAATCCATATAATCATGCCAAAACAAAACATATGTATATTATAATTATTCAAAATTTTACTGATTCATAATTTTGTATCGCAACACTATAAATATATATTAAAATGTATAATTATTCAAAATTTTAATAATTCTTAATTTTGTATCACAACAATGTAAATATATACTGTAAAGTATAATTTTTTATAGTTGTAAATTTTATAATATATATTCATAACTATAAATGTCTGTAATTTTAAGTAAAATGTTAAGTATCTATAACTTAAATATGATTATGAATAAATACTATTAGACATTAAAATTATTTTGTAATTTATGTATTATAATGGAATAAAATACAATTAATTTTAATATTATTAACTTTCCTCGCTTTCTTATTTCGTCACTTGACCGAGGTTCAAAATTACGAGATCCTTTGCCAAGTAGCCCTTGTGCTTGCTTCTAGTGCGACTTTAATAAAACCAACCAACCACTTTCTTATTTTTACTTTTTATCTTTACTTAAATTGAATGCCTTTATGCATTTTGATAAATAAAGAGTTATAGTCAAATGAACAAATAACAAAGATATTTTATTGAGACATATTTTTTTTATCACATTATTTTTGGTGGTCAGAGCTCTTTACTTTTGTGCCAGCTTCCTGTATTTCATTACAGAATTTTTGTCTTATTGGAATGTTTTGAAAACAAACAAAAATATCATTACATCATCGTATTAAGTGCCCTGTTTAGGTGGGAACCGAAAATATTAACAATGTAAACTAAAGAAATGTATGTACCTTATATGTCACTTTTTTTTTTTTAATTCAGTAAAATTAAGGTTAAAATTCAGTATCGGGTGTCCCTGGGCGACTGCAGTGAAATTTGGTGACTCCGAAGAAAAGTTGCCAAACTTGCATTATGTAAGCTGGGTCATAAAGACCTTGCAAATGAGAAGCTGATTCAATCGGAGGAATCAAATGTAAATGTTGACAATATGTAAAAAACACATAAGAATACTTACAAATGTCTTAAATAATTGTTATGGATTCATAATAATAGTTTTTTAATAGGAATTATTCACAATTCCTATATATATGTATATAAAATTATTAATAAATAATTAATTCGTATTTAAGAATAAGTAGTTATAAGAACTATATTGAAATATTTGCTCATAAATAAGAAGTGTTTATAAACAATGCTTGGTACTTGCCTATTATAGTGGCACCTGTAAAATTATAATTTCGCTAAGTCATTGCCAAACTCGTGAAGCCTATCTTTTGATACAACCTACTTGGCAATATTTCTTACTCGCTTGGCGATTAATCATTGGGCACCGCTATAATAGACAAGTACCCAATTCTTTTGTATAAATAAGAATCATTTATATATATATATGAATTATTTATAAACAATTCATTAATAAAAAAAAAGTTAAGCAATTTTTATTCAGAAATATAATAATTGTTTGCAAATAATTCTTATTTATAAATAAGAATTGTTTATAAATAATTCATATTTATAAATGATTCTTA
>BMAW01124683.1:26983-48712 GCA_019974015.1 Nephila pilipes
TACTTAAGCAATAATATTATACATTTCTTGTAATAATTGCAAAAGTAACTCATGACTTTATCTCATTTTACCCTTTTTTACAACTCCTAAACAAATGTAAATTATACTTTACCATCTTTCTTCAATCTTTCGCAACAATCCACTTAAAAATCAAAAAGCAAGCTTTGATCTTGCATGAAATAGTAGAAAATTTTGCTCCATTTTTAACGATTAACAATCAAAAATAGGTAATGTGACGTATGCAAATGTTTTTTAAAATTGTATGCATCAGGGTTACCAAAACCTAAGTTGCCACATATAAATTGTTATTGCATCTATAAGTCGCCAAGGAACACATGATACTGAACTTTATCCAAGACGTAAATTTTATAAAAAAAACCCTACTTTTTTAGAATAGTTCTTTCGAATTAGAAAAAATTCATTAGTTGTATACAAACCTATTATAATTCTTGGAAACAGAATATTCAGCTTTTTTTACCTTTCAGAATATTCAGCTTTTTACCTTTCCCCTCAAAACATAACAAAAATGCAAATCATATTTTTGAGACATACTGAATAGAACAATTTAATGAAAACTGCAATGCATTCAGCTATCACAAGGAGCATTAAATAATTTGAAGAAAATATTATTAAAAAGCAAAATGGTTGATGTAAAGTATTTTTAAAACATTGTTTCTATTTATTAAAAACTTATTGTGATTTTACGAATTGCAATCAAGGACAGAAAACGTGACCTATGTAGAAGTTTCTCAAGAGACAGGTTATCACCATTACTGTAAACTAATTCAGCAGATTAAAATTATTATGACACACAAAATTCACAAGTGACAAGGGGCACCTCAATTCTGCACTTTAATTTAGAACCTTGTCTGAAATTTCAGATTTAAATTTGATACAAATACAGATCCTGATTTGGTTGTCAGTGTTATGATTTAAAACTAATTGTTTTTCTGTAGAACAAACTTCCACATTCAGAATGATTGCATGCAATGTGGTCCTGGCTTTAATACAATTTTTATGATTTCTGTTCTACTGATGTTTTTGAAACATTTGTTATTTCAAAAACAACTCGCATTTTTATCATGCTCAATTTCCAAGTAATATGTTTACAACACATTATACATATCAGAAATATCAAAGAAATTTATTTCTAACGCAATTTTATATTGTATTGTTATATTTCTTGTAACAACTGACTGTAATTGTATCAAATGGGAGAATTTTTTAAAATATTTAGGAGAAAAAAAATTATAATTTGTAAACTTTAGTTTTTAATCAAATAATATTTCTTTAATTCAAAGGAAACATTTTGTGAAAAAACATATTCTTTTAAACAATTTTATAATATTTATGGTATAAATAACACCGTTGTTTCGACTTTTGTTGATTCTAGATAAATAAGTTTGTGGATTTTTTTTTAAAAAAAAAGTTATTTACACTTGGAAAATAAAGTAGGTATCTTTTTTTTTTTTTTTTTTTTTTTTTTTGCAATGGAATGCAAGATTTATCAAAAATACATCAGAACAAAAGCGCTAATTGATGTCTCTTAATTAAGGGGAAAATCAGTATCTGTATTTATATACATTGTCTTTTATTTTTTGGATTTTAAAAAAAACATACACATCAGCTATACTCTTAACCTACTACTAGATGTAGGAGCCTTAAATGAATGGAAACAGTTAGCACTAATTAAAAACAAAGACCAGAAAATGAGTTGATGTAACTCTAAAATCATGTTTTCATTGCTCCATTGCATATCACAAATTCAATGTATGAAGGCTGTTTTTTAAAACCTGTGTTTAAATTTCGAAAATTTTGTTATTTAGAAAATATCAAAATAATTAGTATGAGTCATTTTCTAGTATTTAGGTTGGCAGGGGGAATTCGGGTGGATTTAAATAGCACATAAGGATGCAACCTAAATTTGTTACATGGAATTTATTTTATTCAAATGTGACGTGGCTCTTTATAAAGCCTTTACAAGCTATTGTGTTCATAAAATCTCACTAAAAGAGGAGTTCCATTCTGCTTATGAATCTAATATGAAATATTTTAATTGAAAATGTTTAACTATTGGATATGAAGTTCCAAGTATTTATTAAAGATTATGAAATACAAAATGAATTAAATTTTTAAATCAACAACTTTTAAAAATTTATACAGACTAATGGAAGTAAAGAGTTAGGTACCTTTTCTTGTGTTACTTCATTTTACAAGGGTTCAAAATAACGAGGATGCCGTCAAATGATTTTTTATTTAGTATGACTTTAATGAACAACTAATCACAAACCTATGCATTTATTGGGATAAATATTAAATACAGAATGAGACAATAATAAAAATTTCATAATATAAACTGAATTTATGTTGATTTTGTAAAATTATTAACATTCTGTGAAAACAAAAGCTTTCTTCATTAGATTCATTAAAAATGATGGAAATTAGAATAAATTAATTTTGAATTGTAAATGATTATGAACATGATTCTCTTCTAATACATTTTTTTAAAATTCTGTTTCATATCAGTGTTTCTTAAATATTTTGCAAACAAAATCTGTAAAGTATATAAGGATTTTTACAAATATCAGTACTTTTGAACCAAATTTATCATAAATATTACATACAGATGAAATAAAAAATCGTTGTTACATGTAAAGTATTAGTTCCACTAGTACATCGTTTAATGATCTTTATATTTGAACAAAAGTAGATGGAAGAGGTATAATTTTTTTTTGTTACTTAAAAAAAGAAATTAAAATTACACTATTTTCTGGTTATAATTGCAATAGAAACATAAAAAAAATGGAACAATTTTTTCATCTTTCTTCAGGCAGAGTAATTAACTTACAATCGAAAATTGCATACATATATATCGATTTTGTTTGATTGAGAAAAAATTTAATTGTTAACATTATAATTTTGTTGGGTATGAATCTAATCATCACAGCAACCAATTTATTCCAATCCCTTGTAAAATAGACTTGTTTGGAGTGGCCGCGGTTTACTAGTGATTAAGGCAGCGGACTCGCTGCCGTTGGTTTTCGTTGAGACGTAGGTTCGAGCCTCGATGCCACGTAAGACGCGCAGTATAGACGGGGCTGATGCACGTTAAATCTGACGTGACTCAGAGTTCTCCCTTTGGCGTGATGTGGAAGTTAGGAGAGGGTTTGGTGCCAGCTCAGGTATCGACCTCGTCACTTGACCGAGGCTCAAAATTACGAGTACTGTCGCCAATAGTCCTCGGGTTGCTTCTAGCACGACGTTAATAAAACCAACCAACATCGAGACCTTGTTCTATGAAGTGGAAGTAACATTTCAGACCCTTAATGATAATTTTTCTTAAATAATTCCTCTGCAAACAGAAAATAAATTTTACTGAATGGAAATAAAAATGTGGAATTTTTACTGAATGGAAATAAAAAATAACATCCACTCTTTCTGTGTGGATGTGATATTTTTTCAATACTAAAGTTGTTAAATTTTCTTTTAATGAAAATTTTGTCTCAAATTAATTTTTATTACGTTGCTTCAAAAGCAGCTTATTTTATGATACGATGTAAGTAAAGCCACATTTTAAGACTTTCTTTGAGGTACTATATGAAATTATCATACATTTTTATTTAAAATAAAATATGTAATTATTAAATATTAAAATTTTGGATAAATAACTTTTATTAAATGAAAAAGGATTATAAACTACTCAAGAATAAGTGTTGTTAAATGTAGCATTTACTTTCATAGATAGCACACATTCAATTAAAAGCATTGAAAAAAAATTAACTCTTATTTATGTGTTTAAAAGCATCATCACGTTGCGACCATTAAACTACACTCTGATGTGTGAATAAAGTCTGAAGGGAAAAAAATAATTACGGTTTGTCCACCCTCGCTCTTGCCGAAAGATTTATATCGAAAAGTATGTCACATTAGTTATACCACGATTGGTTCTTAAAAATTTATGTTAAAATTTAAATTCCTTTAATTTTTCAGGCAATAGACAGTAAAATACGTAAAAAAACGATGAAAGAACAAAAATATTGGGTATTTGTTTATATAACTGGAGACAATTGTAGTGGAATCCCTTCAAGTAAATTCGTAAAGACACAAAAAGCATCAGATTGTATGATTATCAATGAAAAATACCTAAATAAATAACGAAATTTAAGATTGAACTTTCACGGACTTTGCATAACCTCACCACAGCAATTGCAGCACATTTAAATGGGATGATGGGCTTTGTTGCCTCATATATTTAGTGGATACCGTATTACCATTTGCAACGATTTAATTCTAAATTCATTTTTTTTTTGTATCAAAATCATATATATTTTCAAATAAAACATTATTCCTTAGTGCTATTTACACTATGAATGTAAAATAATGTTAAGATCAGTGGTTCACTTAGAATTCAATTTCACCGTCATTCCGATGAAAGAATAAATTTTGTTGTTAAGAATCACCATTTAGTAAAATGTAAAGAACCACACTTTGTTAGTCTCATTACTACTATTTCAAACTGTTGTAGGGTTGATATAATTTGTATTAAGTTACAAAAATAATTCGATAAGGATGTACCCTCACCCCTTTCTCTTCGTGTTTCAATTGTAGTGTTCATCCAGAGGCACAATTTGGAGGCAGCGAAAAGCAGGCGAATTTGTCTCGTTATCGATTGCAGATGGATATGGTAATTTACTGTTCATTGACTAGCAAGGATATAAGATATAATCGAAGGAGGGTGATGGTTGTATTCTTATGTAACCTTCTTGAAAAGTTTCGTCAAAGGAATTTTCTTGGAAGTTTAGTTTATCTTTCATTCTAAGCGAATGGTGATAGATTGGCTCACTTTTATAACTTTTCCTATTGGTTTGTAGATGATGGGTGAAAATGTATCATTGTTTGACACTTTTATTAAGAATTTCTTTAATTGAAGAGTTGAATGCAACATTCCCATCAGTTAATTAGATTTTCGGAAACGGAATTTTGAAAATTTGTTTTAAACAGCTAATATACTTTTCAGTCAGCTTTAACCTTTATGTATATTTTTGTGGAATTCTAATAATTAAGCCCACTTTTGGTATCGACTGAGAGCTTATCAAAAGGTTCTCCTGACAAAGGCACTACATGTAAAGGTCTCAAAGGTTTTTGGTGTGGTTGTGTCTTTAATTATTTCTTTCAATAATATTTCGTTGAAAATAAGTTCACAACTTTTAAATTCCTGTACTTCCAAAATTGTGATTAGTTTTTTCAAATAGTTAGCTCTTCAAAGAAACTGGATTAACGACAAATTTATATATACCTGTTATTCTCTTAATTCAGATATCATTAATTTTAATAAATCTTATCTCAAATAATCATCCAGTAATGTGTTTTACATATTTAAGCCCTGCGGATCAGCATGATATATAGTTAAATGTTTCCCATGTGAGCAGTGATATTTGTCTGGTACATCTGCTATTGCAAGACATTTTTGCTTTGTAAGTTGGTATCTTTTATGAGGTCTTAGCTGTTTAGAATTGAAAGAATTGAGTATTCTGAATTATCTGGAGAATCTTGTTTTAAAACAGTTTCCACTACTTTTGGCGAGGCATATGCATTGTATATGAAGTTTATAATTTAGATTAAAAAGGGATAAAATTGGTTTGGAAATTAAAGCATCCTGTAAATTTAAGAAAGATTCGTGGCATTGTTTTAAACAATGCCATGTAGCATCTTTTTTAAGCAAGTAACTTACGCCAAGCTTAATTTTGCACTATTACTAATGAACCTGAAATAAACATTGATGGTACCAATAAACGCTTGCATTTCCTCTGCATTTGTGGGGGCGAGGGATTTAACCGTTTGATGACTTTATTATTAATATTACTTGGAGTAGAGAATATTAGAGAAAATTCTCTGGCAACTTCAAATTCTAAAAAATCGAATTATTGTTTCCGAATTGACATTGAGATTTTTCTTAAATTTATTTTCTCTCTGTTTCAAATAATTTTTTTTTTTTTTTTAAATATTGTATATGGCCTACCCAATTATATCAAAATATTATAACTTCAACAAAATAATTTTGAGTAGAATTTACTTGCTATTTATTTAAATCTTACTTAATAAATTGACATTTTTTTTTCTAATAATTTTACAATAAAGCATCTAATTACCCAAGACTGTCCTCAGGGTTCGTTACTTGCAATTGCTCTGTGGAACTTATATGTTAATTCTTTTTTAAATATTATTTGCGAAAACTTTAGTTCAAGCTTTCGTGGATGATCTGGCGGTTATTTCCACAGGAAATTCGAGAAGAGGCCTAGAGCATTATTCTAATATTTTAATTGGTCTTATTGCTGAACATCTGGCACGGTTAAGGTTGGAAATCTCGATTGAGAAAACCGCCGCGGTTGTATTTAGAAGCTCGTCAACCCACAACAAGGGAGTTCGTGGTGGCAGCGTCTTCAGTCGAGACCTAATTTTTAAACTAAAGAATTCATTCATAAAAATTTGTAAATTTTATGAATATTTAGGTATTCTAATTGACCGCCACCTCTCCTAGAGTCCCCACATTAGTTATCTTAAAAAAAATTTGTAATCGTTCATTAAATTTTAATAGGGTATCCTTCAATGATTTCAATTTCAAAAATTATAAACTGTGGTACTTATGTGTTATAGAACCTATTATTGTCTATGGTGCGGGGGTTTGGGGTGACGACCTAAACTTCTCACAAATTATTAAGTTAGACTCTATTCAGAGAATTTACCTTTTAAAAATTACCAAGGCTTTAGGACATCTCTCACTGCTGCTTTGCAAGTAATTACTGAGGTTCCACCTATTCATCTGATCCTAAAATTTCATTTTCTTAAGTATTAAATTTGGAAGCTGCATAATTTCAACTTTTTTCACCTGATTAATAATATCTCATTCGACTCAAATATCTCACCGAGAGAGCTGTTCGTCCTGAAAAACAAATTCTTTTTCTTAACAAATTTTCGGGTCCCTCCGAGTGGGAGATTTACACCGACTGATCAAGGATTGGGTCTGAAACTGGGTTCGTCGTGTGTGTCTTCCACCGGGGTGTCCTAAACAGAGTCTACATGTTCAAACTGAATTTTTATAATTCAGTTTTCTAGGTCGAGCTTTCAGCAACCGCATTTGCTGTTTTGTGGGCCGTCTCTCATAACTTCAAAGTTTCCATTTACTTAAGTTTATCATCTATATTGCTACTGCAGAGTACCAGAAATAAATCTGCTTTTATTAATACCATTAAAGAAAAATTAGCAACTTATTCTGATTTTTACAACTTAAACTGGGTTCGGGCCCACGTCGGAGATTATTATAACGAAATCACGGTCCCCTTGTGTATTCTGCCGATAGCCCTCGTGTTGCTTCTAGTGTGACTTTAATACAAGCTAAACTTACTTGAAAATAATGGTGCAATTTGGAAATGTCAAACAAACGATATTCTGATGTAGTCTTTTTTATCGATTTACCTATATTATTGTCCTAAATATTAACGAAAAGGAGCCTTTTAATATGTGTTTGAAGAATATTTTCATGTAATCAGTATGATATTTTTGTAAGACTTTTTCCGATTTTAATTTATTTTGATTCAAAAGTTTTACATCTTTATTGATAAAGAACTTATATATTAATAACAATTATTTTACTCTAATAGGATTTAATGTTGCTACATCGAGGCCAACAGAAGTGTAAAGAAGAACAATGGTTCACTTTTACGAATGAATGCAACCCTGCTTTAGAAATGCACGATATTTGCTGATAGGCATTCAAAAGGAATATATCTTCGTAAGAGGGCTCAAGCGGAAGTTAACGCTCTTTGAAAGGCAAGTGACATTAATTTAGTTAAATAGGACTGGCTATAAGTACAATTCCTTCAATGTTATGTACAAAACGATTCAAAGAATATCGATTTTGCCGAATAATAGTCTCCTTCACGTAAAACTTACTCAGGCATTTTTCCAATTCATTCCAAAAAAAAAATATCTTACTTGCGACACATGAAAAAAATCGTTTCCTTCGATGTAAAGCCTCCAATGTATTCGTGCACGGGAATTATTATACTTTTGTGAATTTTGGAACTTATCATTTTCTCCAAGATCTAATTTACATATCCTCTTACGTATTCACTTAAAGAAGAAATTGTGGTTATTTGAAAGAGAGCTTTTACTTACCGTTCTGGCGTGAATATAAATTTTCATATTAAAAAAAAAAATTGAACCTTTTATTTGTGAAATTTGCGAAACGAATTTTTTACTTATTTTATTTTAATACACATTTATTCGCTCAACAGTAGGCCTTATATTTGTGAAGTTAGAAACAAGGCTTTTACTAAGACATTTTCCTTAAAAACTCATTGGATGGCTCATACAAAGGAAAAACTCCACATTTGTGAAATATGCATTAAACAATTGTCTACAAAAAGTAATTTAAAAACTCATTTGTAAATTCATTCTAAGGAAAAACTTTATGTTTGTGAAATTTGCAATAATGCTTTCTGTCGCAGCCATCTTTTAAAAACTCATTTGCTTGTTCATACTAAAGAAAAATCTCATTTTTGCGAAATTTGCAAAAAAACGTTTACTCGAAAATGGGGCTTGAAAATACATTTAGGTATTCATACTAGTGAGAAGCCTCACGTTTGCGAAATTTGCCGTTCCGCATTTGCTTGTAGGGAGCAGTTAAAATCACATTGTCGTATTCATGTGAAGGAAAAGCATCATTCTTGCGAAATTTGCAATAAGAGTTTCTCTGTTAGAGGGGACTTAGTCAGACATTTGAGTATTCATTCTAACGAAAAGCCTTATGTTTGCGAAATTTGCAGTAAGGCTTTCTCGTAGTGCACACTTAAAAATACATTTGCTTGTTCACACAAAGGAAAAACCTCATAAATGCGAATTTTGCAAAGTAGCTTATTATCGTAGGAGTGAATTAAAAATGCATTTGAGAATCCATACTAACGAAGAGCCTTATATTTGCGAAATTTGCAATAAGGCATTTGCTAGGAAGCATCACTTAAAAACACATTTGCTTATTCATAGTCAAAAAAGTTTCATTCTTGTGAAGTTTGCAATAAGAGTTTCTCTGTTACAGGGGACTACTTAGATAGACATTTACGTATTCATACTAATAAAAAGCCTTATGTTTGCGAAATTTGCAGTAAGACGTTCTCTCGTACTTAAAAAGACACTTGCGTACCCATACTAAGGAAAAGCCTCATTCTTGCGAAATTTGCAATATAGGTTTCTCTGATAGAGGCGAATTAAAAAGACATTTGCCTATTCATACGAAATAAAAGCATCGTATTTGCACACTCTGTAGTAAGGCTTTTTTTTTTCGTAGTTCGAATTTTAATCAACATTTGCGTATTCATACTGAAGGGGAAAGTATACATTAAGTTTAAGATTAAGCAAAAAAATTGCAAGAAATCATTCTCTGGCGCTCTAGTTTGAAATACGATTTACATATTTATCAAAAAAAAATAGTGTCACGTGGAGAAATTCAACCATTGAATTTTTTAATTATGCTATTTAATTAAATTATGCTAATTTTATTTAATTCTATTCTGCTTTATGTGACTTTTATAAGTTTAGCTTTTAAGTTTGAATCATGGAACATAATATTCGGAAGAAAAATAATGGATGATAGTTTAAAATATGTGAATAGATCGAATCGTTCGTTGAATACAGTATTTGGAATTAAATACTATATTAGCATCGATAAGATATATGTAATCTTATCTGAGAGATCTTGCTCAATGAAGTGAAATAACATTTCTGACTTTTGATGGTAATTTTTAAAAAAATTTGAATTATAAATTTCCATATTTTGTGATATAAAACAGATATGCTTATTATAAATTACTTTTATTTTTGTAACTCGTATACAACAGAAAATAATTTTTACTGAATGGAAATAAAAGTAATATGTTTATTTATACTCTTTCTGTGTAGATGCGATATTTCCCCCAATATTAAAGTTGTTGATTTTTCTTCTGTTATAAATTGTGTCTCAAATAATTTTTTGTTATATTTATTAAATAGTAGATTATTTTATGATATGATGTAAGTAAAGTTTAAACTTTAAAGTTTCTTTGTGATTCTATTAGAAGCTATTGTAAATTATTTAAAATAAACTATACTTAAAATTTTTAAATATTGGGAATTTTGCTTGATACTGAGTTTTTATTAAATTAAGAAAATATTATAAACTACTGAAGAACAAGCGTTTTGAAACATTACATTTATTTTCACAGATAACAAAAATTCATTTCAAAATATACTTTTGTTGAAAAACAATTTAAGGTTTTTATTGAAGACTACATGATTCCTTAAAAAAAAAAAAATTTTTTTTTCACTCTTAGTTATATTATAACGTATTGGAAAACAATCATAAAAAATTTTAAAATGAGGTGTTCAAAAAGTTTCTATCTTGATTTTTAAGTAAGAAAATTAAAAACAGAGCGGTCATCGTCACATTACAACCATCATACTATACATTCAAGGATGAATAAAATCTGAAGGGAAAAAAATTACTGCTTGGATTCTTTTGAAAATGAAAAACAAGGAGAAACAGCAAATTCAGGAATAGCATATATTTATTGCATCTTAAATAACAAATATAAATAAATATGGGACAAATTTGGGGGTATCACGGTAAAGAAAATATTGAACAGAAGTATAGCTTGGACATGTGAAGTTGAGATAATTCTTATTTAAAATTCATGCAATGCTGCATGAATGCTATGAATGGTATTGAATAAGAAAGAATAAGAATTACAATTGGAGACAAATTGCAATTGAATCCATCTGAAATTATTTACCAAGACAAAAAAAAAAAAAAAATATGCCAAGTAATACTGTTTTAACAGAAAAGTACCAAAATAAATAACGAAATTCTAGACTAAACTTACACGGACCGTGGCATAACTATACCATAGCAACTGCAGAACGGCGGTTAGTTTGTGGGAGGTTCTTTACATTGCATGGAAAAAATAGTATTGAAATAGACGGATCACAGTCGTTAGGCGTTGTCCGTTTTACTTGTGTAGTCGTTTAAAGGGGGATAATACGGTTATAGCTCCGCATCTTTAGTGGATGCTATATTGCTATTTATAACAATTTAATTTTGAATTCATTTTTGGTATCTGAATCATATTTACAAATTAAACATTATTCCTTGATGTATTAACATTATTGATAAGATGCCGTAGTTTCCTCTTAGAATTTTTGATTTCCATTCTTAACAATGTCCTTACACATGTTTGAGATCGCGAACATTTTCAGACCTATTTCTAATTCTTTCTTCTCGAAACATTTGTTTATGGAGTCGATTTCCACATTCTTTGTTAACCGCTCTACTGTATGTAATTTCCTATGATTGGCTACAGGTGACTTAATAATTTTTTCATGATCGCAACAACTTGGACGGAAATAACACCTGTATAGATAAACAGTCTGGTCGTTTCGGTTTGGAGATATCAAAGATTTCCAATGTCTAAAACGTAAAGCCTTAATGTAAAATGTCAGTGATTCAAAAATGTTATTTTTGTCTTTTTCAAAGTGTGTCCAGTGGTGCTGTAGTCATCCTTCTCGTCTGGATCTGGGAACTGCTTAAAAAAATAAGCTGCTTACATGGAGTGATCACCCCGGAAACATATGCTGGTACCTGTAGGTTTGTTGATTTCGAAATCGGAGTGGTCTGCAACACACTTATTGCTCGGCATTCATTGATTGAAACTCGTTCCATAGATGAAAAAAAAAACATAAGTTTTGATGCTCGGATATTATTCTAATTCTCATTAGTGATCTGTTTACGTTCTTCAATTTCATAAATGACCTCGGATAATTGTGCCGAAATTGTGTAGCGTCAAGGATATGATGGACGAAATGTCATTGAGTTAGGATACTTGAATTGTTCTACCATCACTAAATATCTTTACTTGAATTTTTAAGCCTTATTAAGAGAATCGTATTAAATTTTTATCTTTTTTTTTTCATAATGCTCCTGAGTGCATTGAAATGCCATTTTCTTTCTTCAGGAGCTGTCGAATTTGTTTAATTATCGATTGTAAATGGATATGATAATTTTCTATTCATTAACTAAGAAGGTGAATAAGGTATTATTGAATGGGGATTGTCGTAATATTTTAAAGTAATCTATTCTAAAAGCTTTGTCTAAGAATTACCTGCCCCACTGTAGCTCTTGCATGTCGTAAGAGGCGACTAAAATGGGTACCC
Source organism: Nephila pilipes (assembly GCA_019974015.1). Taxonomy (NCBI): domain Eukaryota; kingdom Metazoa; phylum Arthropoda; class Arachnida; order Araneae; family Nephilidae; genus Nephila; species Nephila pilipes. The sequence continues at coordinate 39,224 of BMAW01124683.1, forward strand.
GGCGTCTGGGGGTATTCTCCGGCACCCTGCACCTGAGATTTATATCAGGGGACCTCAGGGACTTGTCTTCTTTAGGCAAATCCGGATATCGTTACCCCTAGGCACCCTGGTGATCTTTTTCTTTCCTATGGGGTTTACTGTATTTGCTAAACACGGCGGATGCACCTTCTGGTTACCCTAGCGACCCTTCTCTATTTTCAACTCTCCTTGTCACCCCCTTTTTGTCTTTTTTTTTTCCCAATTTTTTCACGTCTCGACCACAGTGAAATCTTTTTTGGCACAGCATAGCCACACCTTGCTCTTGCGCCAAAAACCTTTACATTGACTCACACTCACCAAAGAGTTTCATTGGAAGTTTGATTTGTCTTTCATTTCTAGCGAATGATGATAGATTGGCTCACTTTTATACCCTTTCCGTTTGTTTATGGAGGATGGGTAGAAATTTATTTCTGTTTGACTCTTATTGAGTAAAAAAAAATTTAAAACCGACCGAATGAATGCAGCATTCCCGTCACTTAATAAGATTTTCGGAAACAGAATGTCGAAAATTTGCTTTAAATAGCTAATATACTTTTCAGCTTTTACATTGTAACCGTTATGAATTTTGAAGCATGGTCAATGGTAACATATATGTATTTTGTATGTGTGTGTGGAATTCTAATAATTAAGCCCACTTACGATATCGATTTAGAGCTTTTCAAAAGGTTCTTCTGACTAAGGCAATACCTGTAATGGTACAAATATTTTTTGATGTGGCTTTGTCTTGAACTGGCAAACTTCGCTAATATCTTTAATTATTTCCTCTCAGTAATATTTTGCTGAAAATAAGTTCACAATTTTTAAATTCCTGTATGCTCAAAATTGTGATAAGTTTTTCAAATAGTTATCCCTTTAAGAAACTGGATTAACAAGAAATTTATATAATATACCAATTATTCTCCTAGTTCAGATATCTTTAATTTTTGTAAATCTTAAATTATCATCCAGTGAAGAATTTTACATATTTCAGCGCTACAGAACAGCGTAATATATAGGTAAATGTTTCCCATGTGAGCAGTGATATTTGTCTGGTACATCTGCTATTGCAAGACATTTCAGTTTTGAAAGTTGGTATTTTTTATGAGGTCATAGCTGTTTCGAATGGAAAGAAATGAATATTCTGAATTATCTGGAGAATCTTGTTTTAAAACAGTTTCTACCACTTTTGGCGAGGCATATGCATTGTATATGAAGTTTATAATTTAGATTAAAAAGGGATAAAATTGGTTTGGAAATTAAAGCGTCCTGTAAATTTAAAAAAGATTCGTGGCATTTTAATCAATGCCATGTATCATCTATTTTAAGCTTGCATCTTATAAAGTCAATCTTTGTTGGTTATAATTACTAATAAACTTGTGATTACAATGATGCTAACAAAAAAAAAAATATTTGGATTTTTTTTTTTTTTTTTGAAAAATTTAACCACTTGATGACTTTATTGTTAATATTAATTTTAGTACAGAATATAAGAGAAAATTATCTAACAACTTCAAATCCTAAAAATTGAATTATTGTTTACCAAATTGACATTAAGGTTTTTTTTTTAAAAAAAATTTAATGTTCTCTTTGTCACAAATAGATTTTTTTCCTTAAATGCTGTACATGATCTATTCATTTCTATGAAAATATTATAATATCAACAAAATAATTTAGAGCAGAATTTACTTGCTACTTATTTAAGCTTTGTTTAATAGTACTTAGGAAGATATTGAGTGCATTTGAAAATCCAAAAAGTATTATGAGCTCCGTATAAAATTTAAAATTTGTTGTGAAATTTAATTTTTAAATATCGATGTAACTTATTTTAATATGACTCTAATTTGACTTTAAATTTTATGTACAAAATATTGCTCTTTAGTTCAATGATCCGTAACGCATCTATTCTAGGAGATGTCCTTAGTAACTTTTAAGAATATATTTGGGTTTATTTCCTGTTAATCAGTGCTTGTTAATATTCCGTTCTCAAAAATCTTTTAAAAACTACGGAATAATATTATTACTACAAAAAAAAAAAAAAAAGTGCGACATTCCATCAAAGATATTTATTTTCTTCCCTAAAATTATACTGGTGCCAATGTTAACAACAAAAATAATAAAACGGTCGATTCTGCCATAAAATTTAACTATTAAATTAAGTATTAAAATAAAAGAATAAGCGATAAATTATTGAAGTAGACAATAATATTCTGTTCGGATATCAAAATAAGACATACGATAAAATATGAAATTAATGCATCTTGGCAATATAAATTTACCTTAAGCTCACTGAATGCATTTATTATGATCAGAATACATTTTATAATGTCAAACTTGCTTTTAAAATTTATTTTTCCGAACGCGGAACATGGATGTAACATTGCTCATTCCTGTTTTTAGAATTATTTTTTTTTTCGTAACTATTTCTATTGCGGCAGCAAAAGGACTATGTTATGGTATTATAATGTGTATGTGAATTTCATTTTCTTGAGGTTGCATCTATTCTCTTTGATTTACTTAAGTGAACATCATGAAGCTTATGCAGATAATCAATAATTTCACAGCCGAATGAAGAGAACGTGACATAAGTAGTAAAACATTGTATTAATATATTTGTAAAGATTTGAATTTTCAAAGATGGAAACCGAATTAGCCTCTCTAACTCTACTTTTCCTCATCGCGCTTGAAATATGATTTGAAATTGTATTCTAAGTTCATTCTTAACAACTCACGCGTGTTCGATTGATAAAAACCCTAGGTTAAAGGTTCTAGCAGAAAATCCTTATATATATGAAAATGGCTGCACTCGTTAAAAAAAAGAGCTAGGGAATGTGGTTGCGCGTTCTTTTACAGGTACTTACCAAAATTTCAATCATTTTAGACTCGCAATTGTTGTTTGACAACCGTTTGAGCAAGTCGATATGTGTTTTTGAGAAAATGGAAAAAGTAAAATCTCAAACTGTCTCTAAATATTTGTTTTCGAAAAGTAATAGTTTACACATATCAATGATGAGTTGGACACTGCGTACTAGGACTCTCCACCATCGTTTACTATTGGGAAATTTTTGGCAGCTGATTTCAAGCGTGGCCATACCAGCTTGGGAGGCGATGAACGTTCGGGACGTCCGAAAACTGCAACCACTGATGATAACATCGTTTACATTCATCAAATGATGTTAGGCGACTTTTGAATTTTAGTGAGAGAGGTAGCAGAGGTTATGGACATTTCCAGGAAGTCTACAAGAACCGATGTTGGTAAAGTGCTCGTCTACACAGAACGAGAGTTCGTGGGTTCAAAACCCAGTGCTGACAACATTAAAAATTTACGCAAGTGTTTTGTTTATTTGTTCTCTGTTATCCCTTCTGCAATTTCTAAAATCTTCTAGAATGTTCTTTATGTTTCCAGAGCAGTATTCTGGAATATTCTCATGTTATATATAAACATATTACATAAAATCCTTGCTTTCTCAGCCAAGCGTAACTGTTCTTAGTCTACTAATCAATCTCTTTATTCACTTATCTATTGTGAGTTTAATTCAACGGGCTTCAATATCTACATGACATTTTGGTAGAAGCGCGACGTAGAACGTCTACTACATTGTGAAACTGCATACTTCGTTAAGAAGAAGTTATCGGCTGCAAAATATTCCTCCTGAGTTAGGGTTCTATACTGCACCTAAAAGAACAAATAAATCAAAGGAGATGACCAAGGGCACCAATCCCATGATTATAACTCTTTAAATGCATCTGGCTATAAATCCCTCTGTGTTTCGCGGAGATAATGGTTGAGACCCAAACAAGTGACTTATGGAGTATGATCGATTTACGAAGTGAAAATGGGATGAAAGTTTCTGCCTAGCAAACTTTTCCTGGACGGAACAGCACGGAAATGGTACGAGAAAAATGAAGAACTTTTAACATCTTAGGACCATTTCAAGTCGGAACTCTCTAGAACATTTGGGGATAGTAGAGGATGAAAGAAGAGAACCGAGAAAGATCTTAAATCTCGGCCACAAAAGTCTGGCGAAAGAACCCAATCCTGTATCCAAAGCGTGCTGCTAGGAAATGAATCCTCAAATGCCAAAAGATGTCTCACTTCATGCAGGGTATCGCGGAGGACTATTATCAAGCTCTAATGACTAAATTCACAACAACAAAAGAATTTGTAAAATGGTGTCAGTTCTTAGAAGAAATGAAAGCCGAGTTACCCAAAAGACATTGGATCGCTTACCTAACATCATCCCCATGTCATCAGTAACTGAAGAAACGGATCTTGTTATTATAACTAGGCAAATTGTCCGTGAACAGATCCAAAATGTACTTGCACAAAATACCGAAAACTCAGGAGCGCAATCGATTGTCCATGAAGAGATACAGAAAGCTGTATCAACTCTCACACGAGCGGAAGAAAAGTGGAGTAAAGTTCGTCCACGACCCAGACGTCAACCTCTTTATTCAACAATTGTGAAAAGACAGAGAACCAACGAGTGAGCCTGAGCCTTTGGGAACTGACCTTTGGCGAATCGCAGACAACAAACCTGTCTGTTTCCATTGTGGTCGATTGGGACATGTCGTCCGTTACTGTAGGGAGCGACGGGCCACCTTTGACTCATACAGAACCAACGGACAAAACGCCGCCGAGCCAATATCCAGTGTCAGGAACCCAGCCGAATAGATAGCAGAGCCGCCTCAACGAGCCCATTTAGAGGACGATCATCGACACAGCGATTCAGATCGCTGTGTCGATGAAATTGTTGATCGATGAATTGAAATTGATGATCGCTGTGTTTGAAATTATTACAGACCAGCAAATGAGAGACAAAAAAAAAAAAAAAAAAAAAAAAAAAAAAAAAAAAAAACCGTAGATCCTTTCTTTCAAGCATTAATTATCTCTATGACACGATATCCCTACACCAACTCTCCAGATTTATCCACAAGAATAGAATCCTGTCAGGGATCTAGACATGTTGGAGGGATACCTGAATCCTGTTTGGGGTATTAATAAGCAGCACTTATTACTGAATGAGTTAAAAAAGGCTGCCCTGGCTACCATACACAACATTTATCCATCTGATAATTGGCTTCATGTATACACAGCTGGTTCTGCAGAAAATACAATAAAAATGCCGGAGCCTATTCTAATATTTTCAGTATAAGTTGCCTGCAGGGAAATACTGTGACACTTTTGATGGCCATATGCAATTAAGAAACAACCTTGATCGAGATATTGTTTCTTTATAGATTCACAAGCTGCTCTTCTCTCACTAACTCATATGAATTACAAGCCCTAGTTCATTCTTGCGGAATCAAGCGATATAAACTGGTGTAAGGCCGCGTTGCTGTTCAGTGGAGTCATTGCAACATTTTTGGAAATGTTCAGCAACTCGCCAAGGCTCTTATGACCCAACCAAATTCTTCTTTACCTCTGCGTAATGCCGATAATAATAACAATCCTCGGTAAAATAATATATAACAAATTCCTTGTATGTTGATGCAGCTGTGGAGAAGAGGTGGAAATCCCTGCTCAGCAAAAATAACAAAATACCTAGCTCCTTGCCAGGGACTATTGGAGTCGCTTGTTTTCGGATGACAACTGGGCACGATTACCTACAAAAACATATACAATGGATAGAAGTCAAGGATTCGGCTTGTTGCCCTCTGTGCCATGATGGTGATATGGATGATGACCACCTCAAGAACTGCTTTGAAGTGTTAATGTTTTGGCAGACAACTCTTTTGAGGCTAATAAAGGACATTACTCTTGTTTTTAAATCTATTTATCGTTATACAGGGCTGCTCGTCGAATGATGGCAAAAATGCCGCAGATGGGCGTAAGGTAAAAATAAAAAAAAAAATTGTGAAACTGCATTGTTTTCAATTTATTATCTTCACTGAAATGAAACAATTTATAAAGGATTCAGTAATTTTTTAATTCTCATAATCAAGTAGCAATACATTGAATAAAAGGCACGATATTATGCAATAAATCGATACGCATGAACTTGACTTTACAATTTGTGAAAGATTTATAGATGGAAAATATAATTATATTGAAATATGTACAGGCTGATGATATAATCGCAGTCTTTCTAACTAAAGCAGTGATGGAAGGCAAGATCATATATTCAATGGGAAGTGTTTATGTAATATCTTTATTTTTGCGTGCGTATTACTTTTGTGTTGTATGTCTATTATTGTATTGTTTGTATATTATTTTTGTGCTTATTATTTTGTTTATATATATGTGTTTGTCTTGAAGGTTAATTGGAAGGGAGGAAAATGTCACTCTCAGGAGGAATGTATTGGGTTTGTAGCGGACGAACTATTTTTTTTGCGCAATATTTAGTACAACCACTTTTGTGCATCGCTCACTTCTCCCGAAAGGTTCCTAAGAGATGAGAGCGCGGAAGCGGTAAAGGAAGTCAAATAAATGCTTTCTGCTTAAATAACGATTATTATGTTGTGTGTTATGATGCCTTGGAGGACCTGTTTTTTTTTTCTTTGTGTGTCAATAAATCTGTTCGTCCAAAACAAACTAATAAATCCTATTCAAAAACAATACATTCCTTTTACTACTCGAGAAGATTTTTCTTGATTTTCCTGTGAAGCGACAACATCCTCTTCTAAAAACTATACTTCATTAATGAACACATGTAAATTGCATAATTCACCTCAGTCTTTCTTTACTAAATTTTCCTCGACTCTTTTTAACAGTTTAGAAACTCTAGCTCTCAAAGCGGTTCTCTTCCATTTTAATCTATCTAATAGTTCAAAAATTTCCTCAATACGAAAATGTACCAAAGACAGCGATTATTAAATAAATGAAATCTAAATGCCTTTAAATTTAAAAAATATATATATTAATGCATGTACTTTAATTTTTAGGTTACAATCCGCACCTTGCCATAATTCTATCTATAGACGTCTGTTAAAGAGCTCTGTTGGAAAATTAATACGTGGATTGTTTAAATTTTAAATAATCTTTCAAAATACATAGAATATTTCTCGCAAAGTGCATTCGAACGAAAATGCAGAAAAAATTGCTCGCCCTGCCCAACCTAATACCTTCGACCCCGACATTCCTTCCAGGCGTGATGTTCGTTAAGATCCCGCTGAAAAAGAATGTGTGAAAAGTTTCCATTATTTCATCATAAATAGTTACATGATGAAATTGATAGCACTTCTTTAAATAAACGTCACTTTAAATATATTATCGGCTATTAACAACCCTCTTAAAATTTAAAATTAAATTTTGTTTTTTAAAATTAATAGTCAGTGATTCCTTGAGGGGTCGTGACTTCAGGTGGGGAACCAATGTCTTACACTTGTTAGATTGTGATACTGATTAAATTTTGTTTGAATGTATCATACAATGAGATTTTTCCTTTACTTTAATATAGATACGAAGTTGCTTTTTTTTCGCAAAAAATATTGTAACAATTAATAATTGTTATACTTTGCTTTATTATAAAAGATGTATGCATATCTTATTCAATCTAAAAAAAATGATTTCTTTTGTAATTTATTACTTGAAAGTAGATGAATGACAATTATTTTGTCAAAGTTATTTTTCTATACATTTACTTAAACTAAGTTTTGAATTGTTTGTAATGTTAAATTAGGAGACAAGTGCGCCCCCCCCCCCCCACACCATAATCGTTCAAGTGGGAACAATCGATATTTTTGCATCAATAGTTTCTCCATGTATTTTAAATATTTTCTTGTCCTTTTGGCAAATAGCTTAAATGAGTTTAAGGTTGGGTAATTTTTCTTTCCGCAGATTAAAATGATGCCGATTGACCCTGACCACCAATGGCAATCATTGAATTTTTTTTTGCAGTGACAGTTAAATTCTCTAATTTTTTTAAAAATAATGAAGCATCTCACAAGAATGATGCCTTTTAAAACAAACAATATCCTATGTAGGACATTTTACGTTAATTTTTAATCTATTCGAATAATTCTACCATCCTAAATATTAAGCAAAAAAGACCTTTTATAATGTCCTTGAGGAATATTTTCATTTCTTTAATACGATATTTATTTAAGACTATTCTCGATTTTACAATTTTAATTCATTTTCGTTATTTTAAGTTTAACCTTTTTATTGATAAACAATTTATAATAATAAAAGCTACTTTACTGTTCTAGGATTTAATGTTGCTATATCGTAACCAAACTGAACAGAAGTATAAGAAGATCAAGATTAAAAGACAACGGTTCATTTTTACCAATGGGATATAACTCGTCCTTCGAACTCATACCTGTGTGATGTTTGCCCTTAGGCATTAAAATTGACTATATCTTTGTAAGAACGTTTCAAGATTCAAGCAGAATTTAATGTACATTGAAAAACAGTTGTCAAGAATTTTACGTACATTGAAAAGCAGGTGGCAAGAATTTAAGTAAAAAGCACTGAAAGCGCAGTTGCTTCATCAATATAGACAACTGAATTAATGAATATCAATTTTGCTAAAAGACATTTTCCTTGAAGACGGCTTACAGATGCTTTTATCAATTCAGTGGACAGAAAGAATTGCTTTTAAGCAATAAATGCGACAATCATTTCGACAAAGTCATCAATGTATTCATAAATCAGATGTTATATACTCTTGTGAAATTTGCAACAAATCGTATTCTTTGAGTGATTTAAAAGTTGATTTAAGCATTCACTCTCTTCAAAGGGAAATTTATTATTTTTATATTTGAAAAGCCTTTATGAACCATTCAAGCGTAAATATACGATTGCATAACTCACACAAACGTTAAATCTAATATATGTGACCTTTATAAAAACAGATTTTCTACTAAATTTCATTTCATAGCAAATTTTCATTTTCCTTTAAAAAATATGCCTTATGTTTGTGAAATTTGTGGTAAAGAGATTTCTCAGAGATCGGCCTTAAAACGTCATCTCATATATCATACGAAAGAAAAACCTCATATTTGTGAAGTTTGCAATAAGGCTTTTTCTGGAAATAGTGCTTTAAAGATTCATTTGCTGATTCATACTGGAGAAAAACCTCATATTTGCGAAATTTGCAAGAAGGCTTTCACTCAGAGTATTCATTTAAAATCTCATTTGCGTATTCATACTCAGGAGAAACCTTTTGTTTGTGAAATTTGTAATAAGGCTTTCTCTCGTAAAGATGGTTTAAAAAGTCATTCTCTTATTCATACTAAGGAAAAATCCCATACTTGCGAATATTGCAATGAAACTTTCCCTTGTAGTATGACATTAAAATTACATTTGCGTTTGCATTCTAATGAAAAGACTCACATCTGCGAAATTTGCAAAAAGGCATTCTTTCATATGAAGCACTTAAAACTTCATTCGCGTATTCACTTGAAAGAAAAGCCTTATGCATGTGAAATTTGCAGTAATGCATTCTATCGTAATGAGCGCTTTCATTTGTGTCCTCATTCTAAGGAAAATCCTTATATTTGCGAAATTTGCAACAAAGCTTTTTCTAG
>BMAW01124684.1:0-23295 GCA_019974015.1 Nephila pilipes
AATTCCAATTTATAATTTATTGAAATGTTAGAAATCGAAAATCGTTCAGCATTTTCCGTTTTAGTATCCGAAATGTTTGTTAATTTGAAATCGTGTTACTGTTGATTTTTATTTCGGCTTGAGTTAAAATATCTATGCCAATAATAGCACCTGATGTCATAGTTTCGTTATTAACAACACAAAAGTTAGCAATAAATTGTTCGCCTTCGTACTGGAGTCCCCCCCCCTCCAATCTACGTTGACGTTGAAGGATCTATGGGCGCCTAGAGTGCGGAGCGCTCTTCTAGCCCAAATCTAGTGAAATAAATGTTTCTTGGAGAGGTTGGTGGTTTCATTTTTAAGAGTAGGGAGCAGAGATGATTTGTAGAAAATTTCATGTAGATTGGATGATTAGTTTTAAAGATATGGGAGAAAGAATTTGCCAGGAAATCTGGTGCCATCTATCGTAGAAGAGAAGAACTGTTGCGGTAGAATCGAAGAAGAAGAAAAAGAATTTTCGGTAGAGATGAAGTAGTTTATAGGCTGCTATGGGATTGGTTGATAGGTGAGGTACTGAGATGCTGCGATTGGCTGCCCTCGTGGATGAGAAAATGACTATAAATGTGATGGGAGGAGTTTTTATCAGAAAAAAAGCAGAGGAGGTTAAATTTAAGCATGGTTTTAAAAGTGAATAATGGTAATTTAAAAGTAAAAAAAATTTTTTTTTTAATTATGGGGGATTAAAATCTAAAAGAATTTGCCTGGTTCTTTAAACGTTAGCGATGATTGGATATTTTTCAAGATTTTGGATATTGATGTTTTCAAGAGAGTTAAGAAAGTTAGTAGCAAGTTTTTGAATGTGTTTTTTAAAAGTTGTAATTTGGAGTGCTTTATAGATATCTTTGTTTTTCATGAACATGGTGGCCTTGGCGATCATCCGAATAGTTGAACTTTGAGAGTTTTCGAGGATATTGAGATTGGTTTTTGCACAGTATGCCCATATTGGGCTGTCGTAGCTGAGTAGAGGTCGCATGATTGCAGTATAGATTAGCATTTTGTTTTGAAGATTCATTTTGGATTTTCTGTTGATGAGGGGGTAAACTTTGTGAGATAAACGTCGAAATTTTTCTCTGGTTTTGGTGATATACTCTTTCCAGGTGAGATGTTTGTCAAAAGTGAGGCCTAGATACTTAGCGGATGTATCCCAAGAAATTTGGTTTTGGAAGGAGGGGGAGGGTTTGTTTTTCTTTTAGTAAATATGACTTGGATTTTTGGGATTTTTCAACATTAATTTTTATTTTCCATTTGTTGTAGAAGTTTTCGAGAAGCGCAAGGTGTTTATTGAGAGCGAAAGTAACGGTTTTGGGATTTTTAAATTTAGCAACTATTGCAGTATCATCTGCGTACATATTTAATGTTGTGAGGGAGTAATTTGGAATATCGTTAACGTAAAAATTAAATAAAAATGGGCCAATTAAACTGCCTTGAGCTACTCCTGAGTTAATTTTACGGGAGGTGGAAAGGGTATCGTTAATTCTGACCTGGAAAAAGCGGTTGTTACAGTATGAGTGTGTGAGTAGGATGAGTGGGAAAGGAAAGTTGTTTTCGATCATTTTAAAAGTAAGTCCGTTGAGCCAAATTCTGTCGAAAGCTTTTGCGATGTCAAGGAAGACTGCTCCGGTGGATTGTTTCAGTTGAAAGGAAGAGGAAATGATTTCTGTGAGTTTTAGTACTGGGTGTAACGTTGATAATTGTGAAGTGAAGCCGAATTGGTTAGGGTTAGTGAGGTTATTCGTATTAATGAAATTTTTGAGTCGTTCAAGGATGATGGATTCGGAGAGTTTGCCTAAAGTGGAGAGAAGAGAAATTGGTCTATAGCTATCGGGGAGGTGTGCGTTTTTGCCTGGTTTTAGAATTGGGAAGGTTATTGCAGTTTTCCATGATTGGGGAAAGTGGTTAAAAAAGAGAATTTTGTTAATGATAATAGTTAGTAGGAAAATGATTTTAATAGGGAGATTTTTAAGCATTTTGTTAGTGATATTATCTTTTCCTGGGTCTTTTTTGTTTCTTAATGAATTCGATGATAACTTGCGGGTCTGGTGGGTGGGGTGTGATCGTGAGGGGGGGAGGAGAGGAAGTTTTGGATGGTGAGTGAGACATTTGTATCGAAATTTGGATCTGTGGTGGGATTGTTTTGAAAATTTTGTTCTAACTGGTCAGCGAGTGTTTCTGCTTTTTGTTCGTTAGTGATTGCTGTACCGTGTTGTGTGTTGAGTGTAGGAATGGTGGATCGTTTGTTTTTGAAAAAAATTGTAGTGTTCCAAAGTGAATTATCTTGTGTGCTTAAAGATTCTAGTTTTTGATTCCAGGAATTTTGAGAGAATTTATGGATTTCTTTTTTAATTTTATTTTGGAGTCTGTTGATTTGTGTTTTGATGTTGGGATTAAGTGATCGTTGAAATTGTTTTCTTAAGCTATTTTTTGTTTTGATGAGATTTTTAATGTGCGATGGGGTGAAGGTTTTACTTGTGTATTTAACTGGTTTAGATGCGTGTTTGTGAGAGTTAATAATATTTTCAGAGATAGTGTTAATGTTAGTTTCGAGTTGTTGTATGTTGTTGATTTGTGCTAGAGTTAAAAAAATTAGTGGTGTTGTGTAGATGTGTGGTAAAAGCTGACCAGCAGGTGTATGTGGATCTGTTATTAATTTCATAAGGGATGTTGTATGAAAATTCAAGAACGACAGGGTTATGATTTGAACTAAGTTCAGGGATGGAGGAAATTTTGTGGGGGTGGTGAAATTCTCTGATGGGTGCAATATCTATTGTAAAGTAAGAATTTTGGCCGAATCTGGTTGGGGGGGAAGAATTTTAAGATCTAATTGATTTGCGAAGTGGTTTAATTGTGTGCCGCGTGTGTTATTTCTATTGCAGTTCCAGTTTATGTGATGTGCATTAAAGTCGCCAAAAATGATGCAGTTATTATTAGTTTGAATGATATTTTCAAGGTCTGTGAAAAGATGCGGGTCGGTGCTGGGGGGAATGTAGATTGATGATATAGTGATGGGATCTTGGTTTGGTGGGGTGAGTGCTATAGTGGTAGATTCCACCCACTGGTGGGGTGGGGTTGGAAGGTAGTGATGTTTTAGGTTTCGTTTGATAAGGATCATGGTTCCACCGGAGACAGCTTTGTCTGTGATTCTATCATTTCTATAAATTGAATATAGTTAGGAATGAAAATGTTTTGATTAGGTTTTAAGTGGGTTTTCTGAAGTAAAAAGAGATCTGGGGGAAAATTTGTGATGAACTCTCGAAGCTCAACTATTTTTGATTTCACACCGTTGGCGTTCCATGAACATATCGTAAGACCCAGAGGGTTAAAATTTAGGTTTGGGTTATTAATCATCGTAGTTATTTGACATTATGGCTTCAAGTATGGCAATTTTTTTTTATTTTCGTTGGTTTTGGCGGATTTGTTTTTAGGAAGAAGAGTAAGAAGACCAGGTATTAGTGAGAAAATTTCAGCAAGTTCTTTCAATTGTTCTATTGCAGAGAGGAGAGCGTTGATCGGATTATTGTCCGAGAGGTTTTTTCTCGTTCTGGCTTGGGTTCGTCAGGATGTTCGTCAGGTTGTGGCACCATCTGTTGTCTTGAAGTGAGGGCGTTTGCGTAAGAAAAGTTTTCTTTAATTTTGCTGATGGAGTTTTTGTTTTCTGAACGTTTGGGTGGTTTGGGGAAGGCTTTGCATCCTCCATAAGAGGTGGAGTGGCCTTTGGTATTGCAGTTGATGCAGGTGATATCGTCAACTTTTCCTTGTATTTCACATTCCCTTGTAGAGTATGGGTCGGAGCATTTCAAACATCGTGGAGCCATGTGGCAGTTTGGGGATGAGTGGTGAAAGTGGTTACAATTAAAACACTGAGTCACTTGGTTGGATTTATATTGGTCCAGCGTTATTGACATGTAGCGTATTTTATTAATGTTGTAGATTTTCTGGTTTGTTTCATTACGTGGTAGGGTGACCATGAAGACAGGAAGTGGTAATTTAGTACGTCGGTTTGTGAGTTGATTAATTCTTGTGTAAGGGAATCCAAGGTCTATTAATTCTTCTTCGATATCCGAAATTGGGGTATCCCGCGGTAATCCTTTAAAAACAATTTTTATAGGCCTGTTATCTTTCGGTTGTATCACATAGTACTCGTAGGGGTGTTTTCCAATATTTTTGCTAGTTTCTGGTATTCATCGTAGGTGTCGGTGTACAGCTTGATGTACTCTCCTGATAGACGGGTTCGTAGTTTTGGAATACAAGAAGCCAATTCTTTGAGTTGGTTTTTGTAGTTTTTGTGTATTTTTAGCATGAAGGGGGGTGGGAGATTTTTTGCTGTTTTGGTAGTGGTGGGTGCTTGTGTAGTAGTTGGTTTAGGTGTAGGTGGTTGTTTTTCGATTTCAGAAATTGTAAGGCCTGCGAATTTATTTTGGGTTTGTAGTGGAATATTTAAAGTTGAAGTTAGGCTTAACTGTCTTTTGGTTTTCTGTTTAGGTGGTGTGATAAAGCCATCGGTATCAGGACCTTTTCTTTTAATAGTGTTTCTAGTAAAGGAGAAAACGAAGCGTCGAATCCCCTTTTATAGATTTTCTAGGGTTACCTGAAACAAACTTGCATGGTAACTACATTGGCAATTTATCGCCAAAAAAAAGTTAAAGATCGCCAGGCCCCCTCCAAATATGAACTAACCAAACTGTTTCATTACGAACTATAACATGCAATGAAATAAGGTTATTGTATGAATATTCATCAGTGTTATTTTAAAGGAAAACTTTTAACTATTCCACACAGCAAAAAATCTTTTGAAATGTTTGAAGGCGTTGCTTTAAACTTTTACTCTGAATATATTATACATTGCATTTACCAAATAAATGTTTATTTCCCTTCAGTCAAAGATCAAATATTCAAAAACATGTGTAAATAAATGTATGTAGCATGATCAGATATTTAAATTTCATAGTCTTTAGTAAGCACATTAAAAATTTGAAAACATTATAAAATTATTTTATATGTATCAAAATAATTCATGCAATCATACACTTAAATGTTGAAATGTTTAATTTGAATTAAGGCTGAAGTTCTTCAAGAAATAAATAACATTATAACCTTTCGAAAATTTAGATAAATATTATTCTCATAAGCAAGAAGATTAATTGAAAAGAAAAATATTGAGTCTTTGTGAATGTTAGAGAAATTCAGTTAAATTCCGATTTTCTCAAATCAACGATGATTGATTTATTAGTTTTATTAACGTTGCACTAAAAGCAACACAAGGACTGTTGGTGACAGGCCTCGTAATTTTGAACCTCGGTCATGTGACGAGGATGACACCTCTGCTGGTACTACCTCTTCTAACTGCCACGCCATCCCAATGGGAGGTCTTTCAGCCTCAACAGATTTAACGTGCATCAGCCTCGACAACACGGCGGGTCTTCAATGACATCAACTCCATGAGGAACTGACATCAATTCTCTGAAACTCAAAATAAATATCTGTGAAGTGACACACTCGTTATACGCTAATAAAGAGCAAATGTACTCTAAATACATGTTCGTTTAAAAATTCTTTACAAGAATCGATTGCCTAAAAGTCAAGAAATATGTCTTTTTTTTTAAAAAAAAAAATCGGCTGTACTTTTTGATATTTATATTATTGATCCATTAGTAATGGCTTCTTATCAAATAGTAATTGTAACCAATGGTTATATTTATTTTTGTTTTTGGTAATAACTGCTAGATGGCGCCACCAGAACAATGTACCTGTAAAGTTTCCCCCTGGTGGGAAACGAGTAATTGAGTCGATGCTGCGGGGAAAGCTGGCGTGCCATCGCGCGGGAATCTTTCTCCAATGTCGTTTTCTGCATTTATAAAATACACATCTTTAAACTGTGAAAACATGACCTGTATAAATATACCTACAGTACAGAAAATAAATGTATGTAACCCTGAGGTGAACTAATTTCATGGAATGAACGACATCTTCATCCCCCCGGCGAGTTACATAATTAAAAAAGATGTATATTATTCTTTAGAAAATTCTTTCGTTTTCTTCCTCAAAATAAGTAGAATAATTGATAAATATATTTTTCTCTATATAGAAAGTTATTCGCGATGAATTGAATCTTTGTTTCTTGAATCTTTTTTCATATGTAATTTCAATAACATTAGCATATTTTGTGTGTGTTAGATAGAAAAATATTGCTTAAATTCTAAGCGTAACACTCAGATTTTTGAATGATAAAATAAATGAAAAAAGTGATAATAAAAATAATTAAAGGAAGAAAATAGGATTTTGAATTCAGTTCTTTGGGTAATTTCTCTAATCACGAAGTGTAATAATGTTAGAAGAGAACCTACAAATATTAAGAATCGGGGTGGAAACCTTCCTGATATCCCCTTATTAGAATTATTTCCATAAAAATCCCCTCTCAAATATATAATAAACATTTATTTAATAAAAATTAAATAGTTGAGGTGATCTGGAAATTAAAAATATTTAAAACTAAAGAAATAAGTTCAATTTATATCTAGCAGGCAAACATATACTTAATGAAGCTTATAAATCTGTTATTTTTCATGTTTTACAAAATGTTTTTATCCTTTCTGTCACTAAAAAAACTAAAACTATTTTTGTCCGAGCTTTGACCCTGAAATTTTTTATGGCTTCAACAAAATTAATTTTTTAGGTGCTACATTTTCAATGAAAATGGTTGCAGAACCATTTCACTTGATTCATTGTTGATAAAATATAGCTTTTAATCAACTTTGAAAAGTTTCTCTCTCACGAACCGATTGAAACACACATTGTCAATTTTTTTATTTAATCCCAAATAAATATTTAAAAATTTTAGGTTTTATCGAGGTGTAAGCTGGACACCCACGACGACTTTGAAAGGAAGGAATTGCCTTTTACGTATAACGTTAATAAAATCGAGAATGATGTATAATCATACGGAAATCAAGAATGAATGCGACATTTGAGAAAGAATATTGCCCCTGAAAGCAATTATCTCGTTTCCCTTTGTATAAAGTTTGTTACGACTTGTAACTTTTCTGTAGGAGATTGTACCCGATACTTTTTGAAAACCAACCTTTAAACACATTACGTATTCAAAGATTCAGATAGATAGGCTTAGAATGGTCGAACACTAAAGAGATTTATTGACGTTTTATCTGTCACATGAGTTTTAACTCTCTAATGTTTGCAACAAAAGAAAAGAAAATGCGAGTTTTCCACAGCAGTATTCTAACAACCAAGAATGACAGTATATTATTTTTAGATTTAAACTTAAGAAAAAATGAAGTAGAATATTTTATTTGAAAGCAACTTCTGTAGAGGTGATAAAGTCGAGAAATGCAACACACTGGGCAGAATTTTAGAATTAAAATAAACAATGGAAGCGCACACAAAAATTGGCCTCTTACTATAAATTATATATTTAGTATTGTTCTTTTATTGTGTTTAAAAATTCCACTTGTTTTTTAAAGATTGTAGAAGAGAAAAACAGGGGGGGGGGAGAGTAGGCATTGTTAGTTTCTGTTTTAATTTTTGAGTTTCTCTTGAAGTCTTAACATTTGTATATTAATAAGTTGAACATCAATAAAAAAAAGACTTAAAATATTTTAAAGCATTTTATAATTGAATACAAACGAAGGAAATATATGGTGATAAATAAACTGTTGTAAACATACAAATAAAAAACTGTACAACAGCTCATCTTTTCTAAAGTTTTTTTTTTTTTTAAATTAATTTTGATCAGTTCGAATAAATTCATCACTCATTCGACTGTGAGCATAGTATGTTATATTTTCTAATGCTCACTTCATTCAGTATATGTTTAAATATTTTGTTACACACACAAACACTTTTATTTTCCATACTCGAGGTTTTTTTTCCCATTAGAATATAAATAAAAAATATTATATTTTTTCTTCTGCATAAAGTATTTTGCTAAGTAATTAAATCTTTTGATAAAGATTTAATTTTTCACCGCCATTTTGTAAAGAAATTATCAAACAAGGATGAATTGAATGCTGTTTCAAAATATATATCTTCCATTTTTGAATAACTTATTCATGCAAACTTATGAGGAAACGGTATCCTAAAACTGACAGAATATCAAGGGGGGGGGGGGAAATTATATTACCTTATTTTAATTTTAGATATTTTATAAATTTATGCACAATCTTTCATAGTTCAAGCTGTATTATGTAGCACATTATCTTAACTATCTTTCACAGAGTACGCCATATTATTTCATTGACTTTTAAAATTTTTGAATTTTTCTTTCTTTCTTTTTCTTTTTTTTTTTTTTGCTTTTAATTTTTCACAACGGTCATGCATTTACAAATTTACAATTCTAAGTCTTTTTTACTATCAGTATAATGTATCAAATTATTCTACTCGTGGAATAAGGATTTTGAAACATAATTCCTTTTTAAAAAACATCACAAAATTACGCGTAACTGTTTCTTTTTTTTTCATTGTTTTTCGTAACGTCTGATAGAATAAAATAATTACAAAGCTGTAAATAACACTATTAGAACCAAACACACGCAGTGAATTGTGAAAAAAGAAATTCGAAGAAATTAAGAAAAATATAACTCAAAAATATTAAAATTTACTCTAATGAGAATTATAAAACATTAAAATATTTTGAAAATAATTAAAATTTTAAATAAATATTTATTTGAAGATGAAGTTTTTTTTTTTTTTTTTACCTTATTGGAATGCATATTTTATGTGTGTCCATGGTGACCATAATAATTTCCTTATAATTATATGAAATTGCTCAGCTCAATTTTGTAAAAAGACACAATTTGTCAGTGTAATAATTAAAGCACACATTCTTCCTAAATTTAGGTAATGCAATGGAACATCTTTTCAACATATTGGGTTTTTGTAAAATCATAACAATTGTCCATCAGTAATCCTAATATTAGTAAATAATTTCAATAAGTTTCTGTACTGTTCAATCAAATAGCGGATACTTAGTTATGTGTAAGTTATCCGAAAATTGCATTATAACTTACAAATAAATTTTAAAGTAGTTTCATAATATTAATTGATAAGAGAAATATTGAGCTGAGCTATTTTTAAGTATGGTATAAGCGTGGCATGGTATGGAAATTAGGAAGTGGTGCTAGCGCAGGTGTTGACCAAGGTACAAAATTATGAGATCTGTAGCCAATAGATCTCGTGTTGCTTGTAGTGCAACGTTAATAAAGCCAAATCAAGCTAATTAGCTCTCATTCATTAATTTACATTTAATTGATATATGTAATTAAATATACTGCAAATGAAATAACCTTATTGCATGAGCATTTCATGATTTAATTGCTACATAAATTTTACTATGTAATTGTAATAAGCTAAATAAAATAAATTAAAATTCATATTTTTATGAGGAGCTCAAGCCAAAATAATGTATAATTCACAGTGTCAAGATTAAAATTAAATTTAAGAAAGTTTATGTCATTGAAAATAAAGAAAGAAATATGAGTGAGAGATTGCTCATATATTTATATTATTAAAATATGCAGAAAAATGTATAAAACTTGCATATTAAGAAATATAAGCAAAATTTTACCAAACATTTTTGCTGAATGTTATGCTCAAAGAAACATCTTACTTATAATCTTATAATAGACCTTACAAACAGGTATCAAATCAAATATGAACACTCAAAGATAGTAACATATTTTAACATTATTTATCCAGGAAAATTTTCTAATTATGTTAATGCTACATTGAGTTAAAAGAATAATTATTTTCAATAAAAAAGAAAATGAAGATCTAAAAGTAGCTCAATAAAGAAGTTTTTCATTCTTTGTAAATAACAAGAGTACTTCAAATGAAATACACTGCATAAAAATAATGCAGTAATTATATTAACAGATTATTAGCTACATGAATACAACAATAAGCTTAATGGAAAAAATAATTATAAAGATTGTGTATGTATCTGCATATTTTTTTTATCACGACAATCTTATATTAAAAAATCGACAAATTAGCGATATGCTACGATCGATTTAAATCCAAAACTTCCTTAGTAAATATTGTATTTTTTTAAAATAGGGTAGTCCATTATGTAAATGGTTGAACCAATAACAATTTTATTACTTTCTCGGATAAATATAACTTTTTTGTTTTGATTAATACATCTATATTTCCTAAATGCGAAAAAACACTGGTGATTTATTTTTTATCTCTGCCCTCAAAACTGTGTGTGAGCTATTCTTTGAAAATATTTGCATAGGTCTTATAGTGTAGCCCTTCAGATTTGCCCTTTAGATTAGAAAAGCAGGATCTGGGGTACAAACAATGTTCACAGAGGGGAGGAGGAAGGGAAAGTCGTAAGGTCATTATTATGCATGTATGCAGATGACACTGCGATACTAGCACAACACTATTATTCACCAAACATAGGTCAAGCACTAAACGAACACTTACAGAAATTAGAAGTATGGTACTCTACTTGGAAAATAGCCCTGAATGTTTCCAAAACAGGGGCCGTCTTCTTCTCACGAAACTTCAGAAAAATTGAACCAGACATCTTTCTGGGAAACAAAAATATACCCTGGTCTCTAGACACCAAATATCTTGGTGTAACGTTGGATAAAAAACTCACTTTTAAACAATATGTATTACGAATTAAAAAGCAGTATAGATCTGCAGTAAATAATCTATTTCCCCTTATCTCGCGTAAATCTGCTTTAAGCAGACGTAATAAAATGCTTATCTACACCCTGATTTTAAGACCCATCCTGACCTATACTAGCCCGGTCTGGTCACACTGTGCTAACACTACTTTTGACATGTCAGAAAAATCACAAAATTCCACCATTAGAATGATTGTTAAAGCCCATTGGTACATGAGAAACACAGATTTTAGATTTTCAATTTAGCTCCCTACACTAAAAAAGATTATTAAAAAAATATCTGAAAACTTCTTCCAAAAAATAGATATCTCAAATAATAAAACCATACAAGAAATAGAAAAATGCACCCTACTCAGAAATAACCCACAACTACACAGACACAGAGAAATCCTAATATTATAATTTTATAATTCAATATCCTAAATGTCACTGCTTAAACTCCAACACAGTCACCCCTAGTGACACCACACTAAGCATTCACCCCTACCCACACACATCTATTTACTGAAATAGCTCACCTCACCACCGAAAAATCGCAGACCGAGCAAGCAAGCAAGCTCACTCAATAGACTCTCCTGCTGTAATATTCTAAACATATTCAATGCAATCCAATCAAATTTTGATTAATCATTGAATTTTTATTAATTAGTGAAACTATAATAATTTTATCTACAACAACTATTAAAATTTAAAACTTTTAAAGTATTTTATAAAAACTTTAACTTTCAAAGCTATTGCAATGTAACTTATTTTATACTATCAGTAATAACTCATTAACTTCTGGGGAAGTGAAAAACCAAAGTTCAGTTCACCATTCATTTATAGTCATTTCACGGATACAAGCCCGTGAGGGTTAAGTTCCCCGAAATAATAGTTGTCGCTACTCGTTCCAAAGATAAGGTCACTTACTTTGGTAAAAACCAATTTTTAATCATCAAACCGATACGTTTTTTCACATAAAAGCTACTTTTTCATGAATGAATTTTAAGATTTCTGACTTATTTTCAAGTAATTAATGATTAGTTATACTTTCAAAAATTATTTAAAATTTTTATTACCATTTCACTTGTGTCATTCGAATATTTATTTTATTTTTTCTGAATTGTGCTGTTTTAAAGGCCTGCGTGGTTACAGGTTACAAGCATCATTTAGTTGTTTTACAGAAAATTTTTAAGGAAACGTTGAATGTGTTGATTTAAAAATTAAAATATGTATATAATATTAAAAAAATAGTATTGCAAAGTACAAAGCAAATGCCATTGTATTATTTAAGTACTTTTATTATAATTATATCTGGATTCTTATAACCTATTTATGTTGAATGATGTTCATTTTCAACAGCTCCTATTTATAAATATTAGTTTTTAGAATTAAATTTATTATTAGTAGTAGTAATTAGAATTTATTCCGATATTTCATATTACTGTTTCATTCAAAGAACAAATATTTTGCTTAATTTGTTTATAATAGCATAAATTGAAATTTTGAGAATAGCCATTACATTCCCAACAAAGTTCTGCATTCATAAATTTAAGGATACCATTTTTTTTTTTTTTTTTTTTTGATGTGGAATTATTTTCAACAAGAAAGATCATTTATGTATTGATTTTATGAACTATTTGTTTTCAAACCACTATATGAAAAACGAGGTAAATTTCTAAATCTGTTGATATTTAGGGAAATCAAATGGTTGATTAAGTTACTCAATTCGTATGAAATTGACATTTCATAAATACCTTTTATGTGTTGGATTCTGGATTATTCAAAGAAAATCTGCTCCTTTCTACAATAATTAATTAATGTTTTAAAATTAGTTATCTTCATTTTCAACTTTCTAATATGTTATTTGAAATTAGGTTTTATATCTCCCTATTGGTTTATGTAAGAAACATTTCTGAATAAAAATTTACATTCTACTGAACAATTTTAAATGTTTGATTTTCACATTACTTTCGTCTTGTATTATAATATATATTTTATGACTTTTGTATCATTCAAGGACTGCAATCAGTCGCGGGTGCAATCCTGATGATTGCTGTATATGAAACGAAATGAAGTCTCAAAGTCATTAAGTGGAATTGTGCGGAAGATAGGGAAATTCAAGTTAGGATAACAGCTGGGGTGTTAGCATCTAACCATGACGAAAAAGGTTATCTAGTCTAGTGTCAAAAGCCCTTACGTAACGGGACTCTAAAGGGAAATTAATTTTTTAAAAAATTTCCTTTTCCAATAAGTGTTTTTCTATTGAATAAATATTATTCTGTACTGCTAGTTACATTTCATAATTTTGATTGTGAAATGTCTTTTAAATATTCATAATGTTAGGAAAGTTGAATAATGACATTCATTTGATAGCTCAAGGAGTAAACAATTAACCTTTTTATCTGTGATTGTAATGTTTATTTAAAACATTTACTATAGTTGCTTTATTTTATATGAACAATTCAATTAATTTATGTATTTTTGAATCTCGCAACATATTTTAATGCTCGTACGTCTCGTTTACTATTTAAAAATTAGTAATACCCAAAATTTGATTTTGAGGTACTTAAATGAGTTTATTAATTCATTAAAATTTCAAACAAGAATGTCTTAGTGAACAGATCAATATTTTTTTACGTGTTTTATTTTAATAGTAATTCTGATGAGAGGGTATGTTTTTAATTTGAAAACAAGTACCTCGTAATTTTAGCCGTTACCGTTAAAGTACGTGTTTTATTGTTTGCTAAGTTCTACATGTAAAATGCTATATTAATTGAATTGTTCTGTTCTTTTTTTGTATTTAATCTCATATCAGAATTTATAAGCCTTGAAAATAATTTTTTATTAACAGGAATGCACGAGGAGAGATATATTATTCAACTAAATGGGTGTACGCATTTGCATTTTTTTTAGTAATGAGATTGAAAATTGTAGCTATTCTCTGTCAAATAATTATAATTAATTAAAAAAGAAACTAAGTTTAATAACTTTTACTGATAGAAGTAAAAACAATTACGTTTTTTTATTGTAAAATGTATGCATATATATAAAATTGTTACATGACAAATAAATTTTTTAATTAAATATTGATCCTAACATATTTATTTAAATATGTAATTTTTTTCAGATTTAAGAATCTTAACCTTTTTTTTTTCTGTTTTATTTCTAAACAAAATTCGTCTATACTGTCCACGAAATTCGACGATACTTGGAGTTTCTGGATATTATATTTGAAGTAAATAATTGTGTGATATATTTATAGTATATTTGAAATTACTCACTACAATAAATTATTATTTATCTGTATTTCTAAAAAAAGTAATTTTGTATTTCTGCTTGTTTTAAGTACTGAAATTAACCAACTTCATTTAATTATTATTTTTGTATTTCTTGTGACTTAATGAATTTAATTCCGACGTTGAACAGAACATTGATTTTTGAAGTTTAACCAGAAGAAAAGAGTAATTTCGTAAAAATCCATTTTCTTAACAAATTAATATTTATTCCAGGCTTTAAAATTTTAATGTTTATGTAATATTTCACCTTCAATTCTAGTACAATATTTTTTGAAACAATATTGAGTTTTTTTTTTTTAACTTGAAATGAAAGTTTAATGTTCAGCTTTTTCTACAAAATTTATGGATTAAAAAATTCATAAAAATGATCTATCCACTGTTTGAATGGATTTCTTCTTTTAATTTAGCATCGATATTTACATTAAACGAATTTGATTTTTATTTTAAAAACTTTATTTCCCAACTTAATTATCTAACTTCCATCTATTTTTAATTTAATATAATAGCTGTAATGAAAGTGAAAGTAACGAAGATAAGAAAACAAAAGATTAATCGTAAATTGTCAAATTGCTAAAATGTTGAATCCTAACAAAATAAAATTTGAATCTGCATTTCACCTTAGAAATTTAATTGATTCCATTCAGAGTCATCTTAGAGCTTTAAAACGATTACAATTAGAGCCTAATGCTTTGAGTGAATTAATGCTAATTTTTGTAATCAAACAACGTCTAGACGATGAATCTCGTAAACAATTTGAAATGGAATTACATTGCAATGAATTGCCTGAATAGGATAAATTTTTAACTTTTTAATTAAAAGAAGCCAAGCTTTAGAAAACGTGCAGAGAAATTCCTCGTTGAAACCAAAGAATGAAAATCCTTTCAAATTCAAAACGTTTGTTGTAAAAAGTGATAAAAAAAACTGCCCTCTATGCTTATCAGAACCCCACCCAGTTTTTAAGTGTAAAAAAATTCTTATGTCTATTCAAGTTAGGATTAATTGAGTGAGATCTCTTAATCTGTGTTTTAATTGCCTCGGCCATCACCTTATTAAGAATTGCTTAAAACTGAATTAAAAATGTAAGTGGTGCAATGCAAACCATAGTTCATTTCTTTGCAACGCAAGTAAACCCCGTTTAGAATCAAACCAAATGAACGGGAACCTTCCCGTTCCCTCCCTGCAGGGTTCATCTAGGATTATTTATGACCCGAAACCCACTACTATGCCGACGAACGATTCAGCACATGTAACATTTTCTTCAACCGCAGCGTCGCGTTTGTACACCACAGTGAAGGACAAATCAGTTTTACTTTCCTCCGCTGAGGTCAAAGTTCAAAGTGAGGGAGGCAGCTGGCTCCTGTTGAATGCGATTCTAGACAGCGGGAGTCAACAGTGCCTATGTAGCTTCGAAGCCGCAAAATCTTTAAGATTGAATAAAGAAAATATAAACGCAAAAATTGTGGGTGTCAATGGTGCTTGTACTGCAGTAAGAGAAAGAGTGATCACTGACATTTCGAACGAAAGTGTATCATTCAACAGAAAACTTAACTTTATCTTTGTGCCGGAAATAACAGGATGTGTTCCTGCAGAACCGTTTGATATCGTGGCTAATCTATCAAGAGATCGTGTAACTCCGAACTACCCTTTTAATGTCACAGGCATTCATTTTGCAGGCCCCATCCTTATAAAGTTTAAAAATCAAAGAAAAAGAGTACTAAATAAAATTTATGTGTTAATATACGTATGTTTATACACAAAGGCTATGTATTTGGATTTTGTGACTGATCTCAAATTCCAAGCATTCATAGCAAGTTTAAAACATTTTTTTATTAGGAGAGGAAAGTGCGCAAAAATCGTCACTGACAACGCTAAAACCTTTGTTGGCGCAAACGCCGAAATTAAAAAATTATTCAAAATAGTTAAATCGCCTGATGAAACATTAACTGATTTTTTGACTAGTGAATCCATAGAGTGAAACTTTATCCCACCGAGATCCCCAAATTGTGGAGGTCTATGGGAAGCAGGGGTAAAATCCTTTAAATTCCACTTAAAAAGAGTTGTAAGGAATGTACATTAAACTCTTGAAGAGTTCATTACCATACTTTGTGAACTTGAGGCAGTGCTAAATTCCCGATTACTCACTCCTTTGACATCAAATTTCGATGATTTCGAAACTCTGACCCCCGCATACTTCTTAATTGGTAGACCCCTAACATCCATAGTTGAACCACAAGTAACTATTATAAAGGAGAATAGGTTGTAGATATGGGAAAGAGTAAAAAAATTTACTCAACACATTTATAAATTTTCGAAACGTGATTATCTAAATAATTTGCAAGAACGTCACAAGTGGAAATTAAAAAAAAAATAATAATGTTTCTGCCGGATCCTTAGTGTTAATAAAAGACGAAAATCTTCCCAGTACGAAATGGAGTACGGGTAGAATAACAGAAGTATTTCCCGGCACAGATGGTAAGGTCCGAGTTCTGAACCAGCGAATGCCAAATGGAAACATATTGAAGAGAACAATTAGAAACCTTTGCATATTAACTGTATGAAACTTTGTAATTAATAATTATTGTTTGTGTATAATTCAACTTTAATCACATATATAAGTATTGTATTGTGTATTTTGTATTTAAGTGTTGTAAACATATTATGTGTTTGTGTGTATTTGTATTGAAATTTCATTTCAATGGCGGGGACTGTTACGACCCGCGAGTGCAGATGGCGCTAGTAGTCATATTCTTGTTTTACAATTTGTATCATTATTCCTGTAGACATCAGCCAAGGAGCACGACGCACCAACCGTCGCTCAAATAAACATTCATTTTTAGTATACAGTCCACAGCTCTTTATTTGAATAGATAAGTTTCAAATAACTCAAAGTCTAATCATTCAACCCCCTTCCACAAACATACTTTATTCCATAGAAATACATAAGAGAAATGAGTATTTTTCTCGTAATTTTTAATTTGATATTATCGAAAAGAAACCATATAAAGATTTTTTAAACTTTGAAGTAGTTTCTAAAGAAATTAGTGTATAGAAAATATTAATCTCAGCATCTCCTATGAATAAAATATAAAAAAGTTCAATGCAAAGTTTTTAAAGTACAGATTTAGTCACTCAAAGTGCGCTTTTTTTATAATTGTTTTTAAATTACTGGATTAAATATAAGAATAAAAGTAAACGATGAAATATCGAGAAATAGACAATAGTAATTTTTTCCAATATTAAAATTAAAGGAAATGATAAATTATTAAATTGAATACATTTAAGCTAAATGTAATTAAAATTGAAGCAAAGATTAAAAATTGAAAAGTGATCTGGTACGCCAAAACGCCCCACCTAAAACAATAGCCTCTTAGGTGGCTAGTAAATAATACTAATAAAATGTACTTAATGTGTTAAAAAAGAATATTAAATTTTTCGCACGGAAACGTGAGTTAAATAGAACCCAATAACATTTTTCTTAGATTCGTTGGATAAAGGGGTAGTAAAATATTGCTTGATCTCATTTCCATTGGTTGCCTTGTGAAATATTTCTGATAAAACAGTTCTCCATCGCCGCTTTCGAAAAATCCTATCTGCAACGAGTTGATCTCTTTTTCGATAGTTGAGAACTTCTGAGTTTATATTAAGCGAGTTATTTTCAACATCATCGTTTGATGGATTTCAGCAGCGAAATAATTTCCAAATGCTGTTCACTAAAGATATTCTTCAGGTAAACATTTTTTCCTTTATTTTAAATCACTTTTTTTTTTTTTTTTTTGAAAAGCTATAAGTTGTGAAAAAAATGGAAGTGATTTTGTGTTAAGACAATGTACTTTGTTATATTTACTTCAAATTAACATCTTTCGCTATTAATTCTAGTTTTTTTTTTTTTTAAAAAAAATGTTCAAAAGATTAGATGTTATACATTAAATCAGTTGTAAATAAATACAAGATACAATTACAGTAGAATATTTGATCCTTCCGAAGAATAAAAAGCTAATTTTTTCAGTAATTAAATGGTAAGCAAGAAAAAATTATTTTCATTGTTAATAATAATAATAAAAAAAAAACAGAATTTAGATAATAAGAAATTTCGGAGATTACTTAAATGACATATAACCTTGATTCTTAAGCAACTATCTATTCCAGTACTTACGACAATAAAAATCAAGCAAATTCTTAAAAACTTTTATTAATTTTTTTTCTTTTCGAAATAAATTACTTTAACCTAATTTCTATTTACTTTTATTACATAATTAATTTAATTCTTCAAATAGTAAGCTTTTCTTTAAAAATATTTTTCGAACGGTTCAATGTAATAAAGGCTTATTTAAAAATTCAAATGAAACTCACATAAACGGCAAGAAAATGGCTGGAGCGCAGTTTAGACGACAACACTTTTCAGAAAACAAGATCGTTTTAAAGATGGTAAATGTCCAGAAAAAGCAGTGTATTACTACGCAGAGAGTTTGTCCCGCGCAAGGTTGCTACAAACTGGTTTCTCTCAAGGACAACGCCTTGGCAATCAACCTTTAATTAGAAATCAGAATTTGGCAGGGGAAAATCTTCCACCCCGTAAAGTAAGGGCACCCCGATTTGGGGATCCTTCAGTTTACGGGGTTGAAGATTTTTCCCCGCCAAATCCTAATTTCTAGTTGAAGGCTGATCGCCAAGGCGTTGTCCTTGGGAGAAACCAGTTTGTAGCAACCGTGCGCAAGACGATCGGCGGGGAAACTCTCTGCGTAGTAATACACTGTTTTTCTGGATGTTTACCATTTTTCAAACGGTCTTGTTTTCTGAAAAGCGTTGTCGTCTAAACTGCGCTCCAGCCATCTTCTTGCTATTAAAATGAACCATTGAAAAATATTTTTAAGAAAACGCTTACCTATTTGAAGAAGTAAATTAATTATGCAATAAAAGTAAATAGATCGGCTTAATCGCGCTCCAGCTATCTTCTTGCTGCTTACCTGAAAGTTTTGATAGATATTTTAAATGAACCGAAAATTTTTTTTTTTTAAGAAATGCTTACCAATTTGAAGAAGTATATTGAAGTTGTGTAGTAAATAGCGAATCGAAATTAAAGTAATTAAAATTGTAAAAAAAAAAAAAAAAAAAAAAAAATGTGATTTTCAATACCGTAAGTATACTAGAATAAATAATTTTTATCCTTTAACATTGAAATTGAGTTTTTTTCCTTCGTTATTATTGGATTACTGAAGATTATTCTCGTATTTTTATTTTCGTACATTTATATTTTCTAATGAAGGATGCATCTGAAACGTTAAAAAAATTACTCTAAATTAAGTTACATTATTAAGTTTTATTGAAAATAACAAAATAAATAAAGAAAGCTGTTCTATCAAAATTTATATCAGATATATTATTTCTCGTTATAAGCTCTCCAAAAAAATGAAAGTAATGATTACAATAACCTAAAATTCGATTAAAAATTTTCGTAGCTTTTGCAATGAAAATCTATAAATTCAATAATCATGAAATGTTATCGTACGGTAATTTTTCATTTTCGGAACGAAAATGCTAAAATTGACAGCAAATTTCTAAACCTTAAAAAGGACAGAGAAATATTTTAATATGCCAAAAAAATGTAATAAAAAGTGCACACAAAATACTAAGTATTTAGTAAAAATATGCATTGTAGCATATTAATTATCAGAATAACTTTTAGAAACATTTTATGGATGAAATATTTTATAAACGTACCATAAAAGAATAAGCAAAAAGTGAAATGGACTTGACAATGCTCTGAAAGATAACAATGTGAGAGTTACATTAAATGAAACTTGCCTCCAGAATATTGTATGATTTGAATCAAAGGGAACACTTTCTTCTGTAAATTGGAACAGTAAAATATTAAGAATTTAGATGCATGAAAAAATGAATAATTATAAGTAATGGACATATTCCAGATCAGTATAAAGTCGAATATATAAGTTATTTCTATGATTTTCCAAAAGCATGCAAAGTACTTATTTCTGTCTAATTTAAAATAATCACTCTTATTATTATAAGAAACAATAAATTTAAACTTTCATACATTTATATATACATAAAACGCTTTTTTTTTTAAAAAAAAAAAATAATATTAATGTTCAAAATTTCTAGGCAATTTTTTCTTCATAAATATTATTACAAATCATTCTTCAATAGAAATTAATTTATGAAATTTTATTAACAATTGCATTTTTTTTACTAAATTCCATTTGAAAAGCAAAGCATTCTTAATAAGTCTACCTGAGGAATAAAGAATTTATTATTTATGGTTTTTTATTCTATAAAAACCTCCCTCTTTCTTCCTCCTTAATTTTGCTTCTAAGTATAATAAGTAAAGTATTCGACATTAATGAAACAAATGAATGAAATGTATAAAAAAGGTAAAAGTTTTCAGGAGAAATTATTATTAACTTATCGCTGAGAGATTGAATATTTTTAAGAAATAAGGGATAATTTCTACTAAAATAAATAATCAAATTTATACTTATATAAGATCACAAAATTGTTTTCGCACAGGTGATAATTTGTAAAAAAAAAATTCTTCTCTGTCTTAACTGTCCACACACACATTTAAAGAAAGTTTTGTCTACATATTTATAAACATTTATTATTAGTTATCATAAAATAGAATAAATAAGAATATATCATTCCCTTACTCTTAAATAACAGCAAAACAAGAATGCATTCTAAAATCTATTGGTAAATATATATAGATACATTTTATTAAGAATACACATTAAATATTTTTAAGATAATATTTACCAAGTGATACAAAAACATACTAGATAATTTAAATTTTTTTTTTTCATCAATTTCAATTACGCTATTAAGGCGGGAAACGAAGAAATTTTAATGGTAACTAAAATATTTGAGAATCTATAAGAAAGATAAAAAGTTCCAAGAAGCTATATTTTACATCCTTACTAGTTATCAACAAACATTCAATATAACCATCACTCAAATTGGCAATGCCGAGTCAGATTCGGTACTCCCTCTGACAAGAAGAAAAGATTCCCACGATTGTGATTGACTGATACATTAGAAACACAGACCTTCGAATCTCCAAATCGACACTCATATTGCTTTCTAGACGCTCCTACGAACTAACTACAGAAATCCTCTTATCCAAGCCTAGCCTATTTTTGCACACAGCAATGGAATCCGCGCTTTCTCTCTCAATCCTGTGAAAATTACTTTCATTGAATCAACCATAACCAAGAGCATTTTAACTACGGATACCCTTTTAATAACAAAAAATAGCTTTCCATTTTCGTTTCAATCGCACTTCCCTTTAAAATCCCTTGCTCCCGTCAAAGGGGGAAAGCTAATATATGATCTAAAAGGGGCCGCAACAGACTGACCACACATTTTGAGGGAAGTGGTATTGTTGGTCTGCTTTCATTTAACATTTTTTGGCGCCGTCCAGACACAGTGCAGCGGAAGTTTACAGGGGAAGAATCAGCTTGAAGGCTTTTAGAAAATGCTGTTCCTTGGGGCGGGGTAAGAAAGCCAATCTCGTTCAGAAAAGACATGCCTTCGGCAAAAAGGGGGGGGGTAGAATGACCAGATGCAAATATTTCAAAAGTTCTTAACTTTCTTTATTTTTACACCCTATCTCCCTGGAAATCTATTAAGAATCTGAATTTTGGGTCATATATTTGCCCAGAAGTAAATAAAAATTAATAATATATAATATTAAAAATGATAATAACTTAAAAATACAAAGATATAATTGAAGGAATTTTATAGGAATTCCTCTAACAAAATCAATCGACAATGAATGTAATCTTCAATAAGGTTACCTCCTCCCTCTTCTTGGTACCTCATATTCTATTTTAAAATTAAGCTAAAGCTCTTAAAATCGTAAGTATTAAAAAAGCAACGCTGCCAGTAAATCTTATCATTAGTTTTTCTTCTATATTGGCGAAAATAGTTTGCTGAACGAAACTGATATCTAAGCTCAACAAATGGAGGACTTAGTATTAAAAATGCCATTGTTTGTGCAATTAATTGATAAATATGCAAAATGATATTTTTAAAAATCTCTTCTGTAAATGACGCAAAAATATAACATTAATATTGGTTGATATCGTACAAATAGTAGCTTGTTTATTTTTAACTGTTATTTTAATCTAATGTTTAATGTATGTATTTTTTCGGAAAAGAAGTGAAAAAAGCTTCTATAAGCACTTTATATTCTAGCTACGATACTCAGGTAAAAAGAATTTTGGTTTGGTTTTATTACCATCGCTCTAGAAGCAACACGAGGGCTATTTGCGATTTACCCCGATCAAGTGACGAGAACGACACCTGAGCTGGCAACCCACTCTCCTAACTTCCACACCACGCCAACGTGAAGACATTGAACCCCCCTAAGATTTAACGTGTGTTAGCCCCGGCTACACGGCGGGTCTTTAGTAGTATCAAGGCTTCAACCAGCATCTGGACGAAAACTGTCATCCATGACCATGACCATGACCACTAGGCTATTGCGGCCACATGTTTCCACCGAGTAACTTTTTTTAATGATTAAAGAAGTGGAAGTAAAGATAATTACAAATTACATGTTTTATACAAATTGCTTATTTATTATTCCCAGTTTTAGCAGCTAAGATGGAATAAAATTTAGTTTTTTTTCCCTAAAAAAACAGTCCTCGACCTCAAGTATACAGAAGCGAAAAAAAAAATCACATTTGTTCATTAAATAATCCTACTTTCGATAAAATTTAAAGCTATTTACAGATTTTCTAAAAGTATTTTATTTAGGTTCTTAAATGCCTATTTAGCATTAAAAGAAAATCACACCTTTGAAAATCTTAGAAAACCTGATTACAAAACACAATGTAAGTATTTTTTTAATCAAATATATCATTTCTTTTATCAGACTCTGGAGAAACTGTGCATTAATCGTGTTGGTAAGAGAATATTTTAAGGAAGAAAACTGAGAAAATCTAGAGAAACAAAAGTGTAGGAAATTTTTTTTAAATTTTAATTACATCATACACTTTTAACTTTAATTACATTACATTTCTGCAACACTTTCTGAAGCATTAAAAACTGTAAAAAAAAAGCAGGAAGTAAGTTATATTTATGAGAACATACTTTTTAAATTAATATAAGTGTTTAATTGTAATTGCGCTTTGCTTCATTTATCTACTTTTTAAGGATATGACTTTAGAAAAATCAGCCTCTTTCTGTCTTAAAATTGTACATTGCGAGTATGCTATTTCCTCTTCAAAAGTAAACTAAGTTTGGGTATAATTTATTATTTTTCGTGAATGTTTTTTTTTTTTTTTTAAACAGCTGTGATTTCCCTGGTT